>CM069137.1:101792129-101842485 GCA_035221665.1 Okamejei kenojei | reverse complement strand
TATCGCTTGCAGAAGGAGTTTTAGTAAGACATACCATGGATTTATCTACATGACGACAGTCTCACAACACTGTTACTGGAAAGCAAGCACAAACAAGCTGAACAGCTTTAACAAAGACTTTAAAATTCCTGACAAAAGGCTCAATCCATCCAAATACTATTGAAATTGTTCTTTCATCAGATAATTTGTATCAGTTTGTGTATGGTGCAAAATTAGGTCTAGATTGTAACCTCTAAAAAGATAGAAGATTAAAGCGTACCCAAACTAGAGAAAAACGAGGAACTGCAGATGCATATCCTGCCTGGACTATTGCATCCAACTGGGGTACGGCAATAGACCAATTATTGTGGCGTGTTGAGAAGGGTGTCCCTGTTGTGGGGCGTTACAACAACGTGCTCAGGGCCTCCTACACAGTCATACTACTAGATATTAACTGCGTCAACCCTAGAAGCAAGCTATGCGGAGAGGCCTGGGACATAGAAAAGTCAGTTTTTGAACTGGGAAGCCGAGGTGTGTTATCAAGAAATATGGTTAGCCAACCAGGAGACCCCCCCGGGAGATCCCACACAAGGACGGGAGGGGGGAGGATGAGAATCCAGCTGGCCTTTTGGCAGGCCGAGTGCATGCTCAGCAAAGATAGCAGTCTAGTCACAGACCAAATCAAATCAGGCAGCTCACAGGCCCTCCAGCAGAAAAAACTGAGATTCGCCCAAAGAGTAGGTCGAACAATCGTCTGTTACAGTTCATGCTCAGTACAATGAGCGCGCCATTAACAACATAACAAGAACAATAAAAATTTCTCAAGGTGTTTAGCAAGAGGAGGTGCATGTGAATTTTCGATCATGGTCACTCCTCTCTCCCATTCCCGGTAAGGACTGTCTCTTCTTTGCAATAATTTCTGCACATTCATCTAGCTAAAGTGTGGGTCTCCTCTTGGATGGAGGGTGAGGGAAGTCGAGTTTTTTGGGACGGCGTAATTACCCACCTCCTTCATCACTCTCCTATGCAGGAGTGTTAACTTGTCCTGCAGCTGTCGAATAGGGGAAAGTAACCTGGGGTCAGGGGGTGATTCTTTTCAACTTTAATTCACTTTATTGGCTGAACAAAGAAAGTGGATGAGCCTTTATGAATAACTACATTACTCCAATGTAATCTTCAACACTCTTCATATGTGGGACGCTATCTAAACTTGTAGTCCTTCTTCCACAAATTTGTGGTAGGAATAACAAAAAAGGAAGTTCTCCATTCACTTTCACTCTACATCCAGAAGAATTCTATTACTGCTCCTATTCTGATACCACATTCCCCTCTGAAACTATAACTAATCCTTCTAAAGAAGTACTCTTATCTATTTTTTTTTAGGGTTAAAATCGCTAATACGCCTAACCCAACCAACAGCCATCTGTCATGTAAGATTTCCTCGTTTCCTTCTTTTTTTCCCTATTTCTCTTTCTCTTCCTTTCTCTCTTTTCTTCTTACTTCTTTCTATTCTTCTTCTTTCCTTTTTTCTTCTTCTCTCTCACTTCATTCTTCTTGTTACATGTTTTTCTTCCTTACAAAAACAATTACAAACATTAGGTTGATTTTCCTAGGATATGGCAGAGATTGTTTTCCTCCATTCTCTCTCTCCCTCCTCTCCACCCCATCTCTCCCTTCCCACTATCTAGTAATTGTTCTTCATTCAGTATTAATGTGCTTTTGATGTCATCCCATTTATACGATGTTTTGGTTGGAGTTAATGGTATATACCAACCAAAGTCAAAGTCGTGTTGTGAAGTAGTTTTTAAAGGTGCAAAACATTATTATTTCCAATGGACAAAACAATTTAACGTTTTTTTTTGGAAAAAAGAGACCATCTGTAAAATGTTATTTCTGTAATATCACAACCTTCCCTATAGCTAACAACAATGATCTATTTCTAAAATTCTAACATTTTATCTTTCCTTGATCTACACCCCCTTTAATGTCTCGTTTTCCCCACATCTTATAAAAAACAAAATAACAAAAAAAACACTAAACCCTTTGTATACTTTATCTCTGTGTCTCTCCCTCCACCCACTCAATCTCCCCTGACATTCGTCAGTCGAGAAGAAAACATGTCCCCCCCTTCGTTCCGAAACAATCACACATTCCATCCCTATTCTTCTCCTCCAGAGTTGCTCACTGCTGAGTTACTCCTTAACTTCTTGAAGTGTAAACCAAAAGCTTCTGCAGTTCACCTTCCTACACAAACAGTAAAACAGAAAGTACCAAACCTTAACTTGTTTTGCTTTTATTCGGGTTTTGCTTTTCAAATACAAATCCACTGCAGGCTTAACAGCTTGTGTTTCTTACCCCGATCACAGTTCTGGTGGCTTAAAGATTGCTGCACTGGCAAGAGAATGGAGAACTGGGAGGGAAATCTTGAAAAAAAATTTTCTTTTTATCTCTTTTTTCCCGCCCTTCCAAAAGCAAAAAATTTCCCCAATAGGGTATATGGTATGTTATCTTAATAGAAGTTATTTTTGTGTTTAATTTGATAAAAGGCTTTTACAAAAAACACACATTTAACTGTTTAAAAGCTTTTTTTTTTTTTTTATTTTTTTTTTTTTTTTTTTTTTTTTTTTTTTTTTTTTTTTTTTTTTTTTTTTTTTTTTTTTTTTTTTTTTTTTTTTTTTTTTTTTTTTTTTTTTTTTTTTTTTTTTTTTTTTTTTTTTTTTTTTTTTTTTTTTTTTTTTTTTTTTTTTTTTCTTTCCATTCTAATTAGTACCAATTGTAGAATTATGTGTGAAACCAACATCATAAACAAAATTTATGAAGCTCATAAGAAGTATGTAACAAAAGTCAGCCCAGAGTCAGCCCCAGAGCCATGCCCCAAAAACAAGAAGTCTCAGACACCCAACACGACCCACAAAGGCCACCCACACCCAACCACTTCCCCACAGAATCCCTCTAAACCCTACCCTCCCCCAGTGGGTGTGGCCTACTGCGATCTTTTTATCCCCCCCCAGCAATCTCTTTTTAGTTTATTTATATGTAAATTTTTTTATTTTAAGACTTAATTATGTGTTGTATCCGATTCCCACCACCACAAAAATCTGCAAATAATAAATTAAAAAAAAAAAAATTTTAAATATTTATTTTAATTAATTTTTATTATTAAAATAAATTAATAATTATTATTATGATTATATATTCCAAAAACTCTAACACCTACCAAACAAACAAAACTTACAACTTTCCCTTTATTCTCACAGACCCATTCTCTAAACTAAACACTCACAAACCACTCCCAAAACCTTAAATAAACTCCCTAGCGTAGGAGGGGGGGGGGGGGGGGGGGGGGGGGGATAAAAAACAAGTTAAATATTAATTAAATAAAAAAAAAAAAAAAAAAAATACCACAACCCCAGAAACCCCCCCCCCCCACCCCCCCCCCGCCAAAAACCACCCCACCCACCCACGCCACCCACCCCCCCTACCATAACACCACTATCCAACCCCACAAAATCCCCCCACCCATGCGGGCCACCCCCCCCCACCCCCCCCACCCCCTCATCCCACGCCCCCCCACTCCACCCCATCACTCCCCCACTCATAACTACTTCCTTTGCAACAACAACCCCCCCCAACCAAACACCCCTCCACACACCTACCCACCCAAACACTCACCTACCATACAACCCCCCCCCACAAACCCCCCCCACCCCATCAAAAACCCACAAACCAATAAACCCACATATCAAATTACACCCCCACCCACCACCACCCCATAAAGGCCCTAGTTGTGCCAGATACTCGAACCTCAATTAAGATAAACCCACCATAAACCCCCATACCCCAAAGCAAACAAATTTCCATCCTTAAAAAAAACCCCACACACCACCACAACACACACCCCCCCCCAAAAAAACCCCCCCCCAACACACCCCACACAACCAACCCACAATCACCTCCACCAACAACACAAATACACCACCCACACCACAATGCCCCACCAACCATCCAATGACACCAAACCCCCTATCCCCTTAATCCATCGGGTATAAAAACTTAGATTAAATAAAATAACCCCCCAATCCCCGCCCACCCCAAATTGGGGTGCAGCGGATAAAGAGAGATTGGGTGAAAGGAGTTGTAAAATTTGACAAAAATGGATTATTATTTTTCAAAATTCATTCAAATCAATTTGACCAGAAACGAAAACAGGGGAAAAAAAAAAAGATAAAAAATATATATAAATATAAATTAATATATATAATATTTTATTTTTTTTTTTTTGTTTACAAACGGATGACTTGCAACAAACTAGGCTCACAGTCCCTCCCCAAAATTAATATGTAGGGCACAAGAACTGCAGATGCTGGTCTTTTAAACTGAACGATACACACAAAAAGCTGGGAAGTAAACTCAGCAGGACAGCAGCACTCTGGAGAGAAGGAATGAGTGACGTCGGGTCTGAAGAAGGGTCTTGGCCCAAAATGTCACCCCATTCCTGTCTCTCCAGAGAATGCTGCCTGTCCTGCTGAGTTTGCTCCGCTTTTTGCGTGTATCTACCAAAAATAATATGTGGTTCCCCAAAGAGGCCTAAGTGAAATTATCTTGTCTTTCTTCTTATTATTTTTGGATAAAGACTAATATCTTTGAGATGTGTTATCATCTAATTTATTCCCTGATAACGTGGAAAAAAGGAGTTTAACGATGTATTATGGCACTGCAATGAACCACTGTCAAATCTTTGGGCCTTTCCAACGTTTCTCGTTGTCATTTTGCAAGGCCACTCTTAAATAATCAGATTTATTGGCATATTTTCACAACACTAAACGCATTGTGGATTTGAAATCTTAACTCTGTAATTTGCTGGTTTTAACCTTCAGTCATGAACAAAGGTGACATAATTTAGTGGAAACATCTATTAACATAATGCATTAGAAATCTTTGGAAGGTGTTGAAAGTACCAAAATAATTAATGTTTGACAATCCCAGCATTGTTTTTATCTTTATTTTCATTGTAACTTGTATTTAAAGAATGGAAGTCTCAGACTCAAAAATGCTGAGTCACTGAGCGGGGTCAGACAGCATCTTCGAAGTAGAAACCTGCCACCTCACTGCACCTGTTTTCATGTTTCTTCTATGTTTCTAAAAGGAAAATGGTGAGACCTTTTTTTGAGGTCGAGATCCCTTCTCTTTAGGACTCGAGTCGGGGTAAGAATGTACGATGGTCGTTGGGAAGCACTCTTAATTGTGCTTCCAGATGTACTCTAATAATCTGCTTTATTCTTTATTCTGTCTCAGAGATCAGAGTCATAGCTGTGGGAATTGCAAAAAAAACAAAACAGAACGTAAAAATGAAAGCGAGCTGAACACAATTCTTTCCAAGTGTACACCAGACTGATCAGCGAATTGTGGAGAAAAATTTAACTGTTGCAAAAACACCTGATTCTTAAAGAAGTGAAATGCAGCTCACAGATGACGAAGACCAACTGTGGACAGTAGTTCCCTATTTGTGAAAACACAGATGTTCATTGTGTAAAATATGTTTATAGTCAGGTATCATGGACATTGCTCTGAAACCGATCTTCATGTGGGCCATTAAGCACAAAAAGACAAACTGATGAAATAGTAATGCTGGAAAAACTAGAAGTACCTTTAGTTTAACAATTTGCTGCCATTGAAATGTATATCAAAGCAAAAATATTTTTTTAAATGCCCATTCTTCTTGTATAATTAAATATTACTTAAGTTTGATGCCCACAGTATAATGCAACTAATAAACTCACTTGGTGTGGAGTTTAGTGTTTATCAAAAAGAAGTTGATTAAATAAATGTACTTGCTCTAATTCCATTTTTCAGTGCCTGATTTAGACAGCAGTGGATGAAAGTATATTTAAATTTGAGGAAGTTAGAACAACAACAAATATCATACCCTTCTTAAGCCCCACCCATGTACACATGACAACCATTTTTTGCCCATTCAATAACTATCCTATTTGGTTCCGCATTAGATCCTTATCCTTCTAATGTCTTGGCCTTTCAAAGTACACACAAAATGCCTTAAAAAATAGTGATCAAAGCTGGTCTGCATCAACCTCCTCTGGCAAAATGTTCCCGATATTAACCATAATTAAAAAAAAAAAAATCCCTCAAATCTCCTTGGGGGGAAAATGCCTTCCTCTCACCTTAAAACCAATTTGTTTTTGAATCCCATACGATGGAAAAACAGATTCTGATTATCCTATCTATGCCTCCTTATTTATAAACCTCTGTCCTGTTACCACCACAAACTCAGACACCTTCTTCAACACCAAAATAACAACCATCCTAACCAATCTTCCAAAACTAAAGACTAATCCCAATCCATGCAAACTAACCTTGAAACATTCCTCTGCATTCTCCCAACATAAGCACCCTTCCTCTATAGGTGCAACCTGGAACTCTGCACACAAAACACAAGAGCCCTTTGTTTTTGTAAACTCCATCATAAACGTAACCAAATGTTATACTCTGTCATTGACCTATCATGACCAGCATGCCATAAGGCTTTCCTTCCTATACCACCTGCTGCATCCGCCTGGGTCACCAGAACTTTAAGAAAAACGGTCATAAGTAATAGGAGCAGAATTAGGCCATTCGATCCATCAAGTCTACTCAATCATTCGCTCAATCATGGCAACCAATTCAAAATCATGGCTGATCTAACAATCTATCACCCTGATAATCCCTATCTCCTGCCTTCTCACACAAACTCTCGGCACCCACAACTAACAAGAAATCTCAAAGTCTCTCTGTTGATCACATTCCTGAGTGCTCAGACCAATTATTAGAAACATAGTAAAATAGGTGGCAGAAGGAGGCATTCAGCCTTTCGAGCCTTTTCATTGTGATCATGGCTGCTCGTTCAGCTATCAATAACCCGTCTGCCTCCTCGTATCCCTTGACTCCACTAGCCCCAAGAGCTCTATTCCAACTCTCTTTAAAAATCCATCTCCAGTTATTTGGCCTCCGCTGCCCTCTGTGGGCAGGGAATCCATAAATTCCACAACTCTCTCCCTGGGTGAAAAAGTTTTTTCTCACCTCAGTTTAAATGATACACCCCTTTATTCTAAGACTATTGTGTGTGTCGTACACCTCTTTGACTTTCCAAAGGCATCAACCTCGCACATGTAATTAAATTCCATCTCTACGAACAGGTCCGATTCAACTTTTCTAGCTGATCTGCATCCTGCCTGTAGCCTAAAAAAAACAACCTTCCTTGATAGCCACAACATCGCAACTTTCAATGTCATTTGGCAAACTTGTTCATCATATTTTTTTACACTCACATTTAGTCATTAATAGATATCAAAAAACTGCAAAACCTGAAAATGACTAGCATTAGAAACAGAAGCATCTAATGGTAGAAGGGGAACATGCATGTTCTCGTCTGCACAGTTGTTAAGCTCATGTATGTTGTCTGAATGTTTAGGAATTATATAGGAAAGATGAGTAGGTTATAATTTGGTTAAACGACTACAAGCTTCACATTACTGGGGAAGCATGATGGGAACAAATGACCAACCATATAAATGTAGGTAAAAATAGCTAAAACAAACATTCTGCTAAAAAAAAGCAAATGCTTCCTTATCTTATGGGGAGGTGGGTGGGGATCTATGGGCTGTTTTATTTTGTGTCTGCCTATCTGAGTAAGGGTCGGGTAAAGGGGGTATAGCACCATAATTCCCTCCTGCAGTTACCTACACTATTTGTCTGTAATATTGAGAATTACAGCTGCTCTTTATGTCACTATGTTAAGCAGAAAAAGTTACCCAAAGGTTAACAAATGAACCCCCAACCCGGGGGGGCATTTAAATGAAGGAGAACCCATTTAATGAGGAGAATCAATTCTCCCCGAAAGGGGCATTGACATTTGTGGCATGTATTGTTGGAAATATGGAGAGATTTTCATAACAGCAAGAAACATAATGTTAAAGTTAACTCTGGGGAAAGTACAAAATGGAAGGTTACCAGAGACATTGATTAATGATTTATTATTTCAACTCCAACAAGTAACCCTTGAGGATTATAAAAAAGGCTATCGTTACTATGGCTTGTTGAACCGAGTTTGGGTTTTTCTCAGACTGTTTCTGAATGTGCATCGATAAGGCCTTTAAATAAACCAACTTGTCCAATAGACTCGCCACTG
Source organism: Okamejei kenojei (assembly GCA_035221665.1). Lineage (NCBI taxonomy): Eukaryota > Metazoa > Chordata > Chondrichthyes > Rajiformes > Rajidae > Okamejei > Okamejei kenojei. The sequence continues at coordinate 101,834,324 of CM069137.1, read as the reverse complement.
ATCTATGGGCTGTTTTATTTTGTGTCTGTCTGAGTAAGGTCAGATAAAAAGTATAGCACAAAATTCCCTCCTCACAGTGTACCTGAACTTATTTGCATTGTCCATAATGCCCTCCTATATTTTGCTTGTTAAAGCAAGGTTTGCTCGTGGGGAGGCGGCCTTCGAGGGATAGTGCCTTGAGAGAAAAGTGTGAGTCTTTGGTTCAAGAGTCTTCGACGAGGAGGCTGAGGAGAAGGAACTACGGCTAAAGTTGAGAGGACAAGACGCGGTGAAGATAGGACGGTGAAGCTGATACAGTGTTGAGGCTCTGCAGGATGTGGGAGGTCAGGACCACTGATGGTGCCTCTGGCTGCTACAACTGTGGAAAGTGTCCAGGTTCAGACTCCTGAAGGACTTGTTGGGAACTGGAGAAGCAGCTGGATGATCTCAGGGGGCCATCCGAGAAAATGGGAGTTTCGTGACAGGAACTACAATGAGGTTCACACCAAGGATACAGGAAGAGTGAAGGTGGGTGACTGGGCAGAAAGGGGAAGTAACCGTGTAGTGCAGGAGCCCCAGTGGGCTGAGCCAAATGAAAATAGGTACAACGCCCTTTAAGGGGCGTGGCGGACATTAGGGTCATGGCTCCAAAACCTTTGCGACGAGACTCAGACTGGCGAGACCACTGTCGGCAGACCTATAGCGGTGAGTGACTCCGTTGTCCGACGTGCGGACTGGTGGGATCTGTGGCCACAGGCCGAGACTCGTGGATGGTCTGTTAACCCTCCCTGGTGCCAGGTTCAAGATGTATCGGACCGACTTTCAGAACATCCCGAGAGGGAAGGTGAACAGCCGGCATTAGTTTGTGCACGTGGGTGCACAAATGACGACCGGGAAGAAGAGGAATGAGGTTCTCCAACGCGAGTTTGGAGAATTGGGAAAGAAGACTGAAAAGCCTGACGTCTAAAGGGTGGATATCTCTGGATTGCATTCCAGTACGTCGTGCTAAGTGAGGGCAGGAACAGGGAGATAGGGGATCTGAATGTGTGGCTTGGGGGCGCTGATCGCAGGGAGCAAGGGATTTAGATTTTTTAGACCATTGGGAATACGTCTTCTGGGGTATGGGTGGACCCTGTACAACCATAAGGGACGGGTTACATCTTAACTTGGAGGGCGGAACCGACAATTCTGGCAGGCAGGTTTGCTGGTGCTATATTTGTTGGTTTAAACTAAATAGTGGGGGGGAGGGATTGGCAAATGGGAGTATAAAGACGGAGTTAAAGGGGAAGTGAGTACAAGAAACATTTACAAAAAAGACTTCCGAATTAATGGGAAGGAAAGTCAAGAAGGGATAAAGATAGTAAGCATTCAGGGCCAATTGTGAGCGATGAGAGAGAGGAGGTGGAAACCCCGAAGTTAAAGTGTTTGTATATGAATGACGCAAGTATAAGAAATAAAGTGGATGAGCTGGAGAGCTCAGATAAGAACTTGGCAAGTATAATGTGTGGGAATTACAGAGACATGGCTGCAGAGGACCAGGGCTGGGAAGCTGAATATTCAAGGCTATATGCCTCTATAGAAAAGACAGACAGGTGGGCAGAGGTTGCTCTGTTGGTGAGGAATAAAATTTCAGTCCCTTGCGCGGGGTGACATAGAATCTGGAGATGTAGAGAGAATGGATAGAACTGAGGAATTGTAAGGATAAAAAGACCCCTAACGGTAAGTTATCCTACAGGTCCTCAAACAGTAGCCTGGATATATGTTTGTGCAAGTTGAAATCAAGAGTTAAAATTGGCATGTTGCAAAGGTAATGCTATGGTTTGTTATGGGAAATTTCAACACTGCAGGTAGACTGGGAAAATCAGGTTGGTACTTAGGACCCCAAGAAAGGTAGTTTGTTGAGTGCCTCCATGATGTATTCTTAGAGCAGTTTGTACTGGAGCCTACCAGGGAGAAGGCAATTGTGGATTTAGTGTGGTGTACTTAAACCAGATTTGTTAAGGGAACTCGAGGTAAAGGAGCCATTAAGGGGTAATGACCATAATATAAGTTTTATATCTAAAATTTGAGAGGGAGAAGGAAAACGGGAAATGTCAGTATATTTACAATTGAACAAAGGAGGAGCTGGCCAACGTTGATGGAAAGATACCCTAGCAGGGTTGACATTGGTAACAACAATGGCAGGTATTTCTGGGAATAATACAGAAGGTGCAGGATCAGTTCATTCCAAGAGGCGAAAGATTCCAAGGGGAGTAAGGGGTGACCGTGGCCGACAAGGGACGTCAGGGACAGTATAAAAATTAAAAGAGAAGAAGTAACAACGTAGCGAAGATAGGTGGGTAGCAAGAGGATTGGGTAATGTTTAAAGAGCAACAGAAGATAACTAAACAAGCAATACAGGGAGAAAAGATGAGGTACGAAGGTAAGCTAGCCAAGAATATAAAGGAGGATAGTAAAAGCTTTTTTAGGTATTTGAAGAGGAAAAAATTAGTTAAGACCAAAGTTGGACCCTTGAAGACTGAAAAAGATGAATTTATTATGGGGAACAAAAAATGGCACATGAGTTGAACAGGTACTTTGGATCTGTCTTCACTAAGGAGGACACAAACAATCCTCCTGATATAGTAGTGGCCAGAGGATCTGGGGTGATGGAGGAGCTGATGGAAATCCACATTAGGCAGGAAATGGTGTTGGGTAGACCGATGGGACTGAAGGCTGATAAATCCCCAGGGACTGATGGTTTGTATCCCAGGATACTTCAGGAAGTGGCTCTAGAAATCGTGGACACATTGGTGATAATTTTTCAATGTTCAATAGATTCAGGATCAGTTCCTGTGGATTGGAGGGTAGCTAATGTTATCTCACTTTTGAAGAAAGGTGGGAGAGAGAAAACAGGGAATTATAGACCAGATTAGCCTGACATCGGAGGTGGGGAAGATGCTGGAGTCAATCATACAAAAGATGAAATAGCGGCACATTTGGATAGCAGTAACAGGATCGGTCCAAGTCAGCATGGATTTACGAAGGGGAAATCGGGCTTAACTAATCTTCTGGAATTTTTTGAGGATGTAACTAGGAAAATGGATATGGGAGAGTCAGTGAATGTAGTGTACCTGGACTTTCACAAAGCCTTTGATAAGGTCCCACATAGGAGATTAGTGGGCACAATTAGAGCACATGGTATTGGGGGTAGAGTGCTGACATGGATAGAGAAGTGTTGGCAGACAGGAAACAAAGAGTAGGGATTAACGGATCCCTTTCAGAATGGCAGGCAGTGACGAGTGGGATACCGCAAGGCTCGGTGCTGGGACCGCAGCTATTTACAATATACATTCATGATTTAGATGAAGGGATTCAAAGTAACATTAGCAAATTTGCAGATGACACAAAGTTGGGTGGCAGTGTGAACTGTGAGGAGGATGCTATGAGAATGCAGGGTGACTTGGACAGGTCGGGTAGTGGCAGATGCAAAGATCCTAGAGGAGCAAGATGCGCCACTCAGCGAAAAAAGTGTAGTATGACGCCATTTTACCGGACTGCCCCCACGCTGTCATGGCGTCCACATCTACAGCTCACTGCTGCAGATGCTATTGTTCGGTATAAATTGCCCTAATCGCTGATGTGGACGACTCAATCTGTCTTTCTTCAGGTTCCCCAACAACAAAGAAAGGTGAGGAAATATTATTGTTTTCTGTCGATATTATTCTGTCCAGAAAATGTTATTTTCTGTTCTCCTATCAATGATCATTGGGAAACTAGGTTTGTCGGTACATTAGAGAGTTATTAGAATTATTTTTAATAGACATTTACTTACCACAATAATAAAGTCATCAATTTTAACACTTCTGTACATTTTTGGTTTTGTTATTGTAAGGGAGGGGTCTCCAAAATATGGCCCGCGGGACGCATTAGGCCCAGTGACCAGGAGATTTTTCGAGCTCAGATTCGAGTCTGGGAACGCGGCCATATGTTACCGGTTATGTCCCTCGAATTGTCGAGACATCACAAACAAAGATCGCAAGCCTGCCCTGAAGAAGGGTGCAATCAAAGATTTGAGTGCAATGGTGGGGTGCGGGGTTTGGCGGCAGCGGTCTTAATGGGATGGCTGCGCATTATAACGTGCCATCGTTCCACTCCCCCCACTCTCTCTCTACCCCCCCCCTCTACCCCTCCCTTCCCCCTCTACCCCTCCTTTCCCTCTGTGTGAGAGTTGCCAACCCTGCTATGCCTTGGGTCCAAAGGAGGATCGAAAGAAAATACTTAATGGTCTTTGTAAGAAGATTTTAATAAGCTCTTCTACATTTAAGGTAAATTGACATATTAGGGTCAAAAAGCATCTTCAATATACAGGTCTCTCCACACAACTAAAAACAATTGCAATTAAGTGATACATCATCCATTCTGCAGGCATGTAGTTATAATTTTTTTCTTATTAGTTAATCCTAAATGATATTTTCTATAATTTCAGATGACATTAAGAGACATGAAGACGCAGTGAGCAGCAACAAAGACACGAACACAACAAGAAAGAACTTAATAACTCTCATCTTTGACATTTAAATTGTTCTGATATTTTAAGAGTCGTTCACATTGTAAACTTTAATAAATCCTTTTTCCACTTTTTCATGCCTGCGTGTTCTTCATCACAATGGGAATCTTATGGGCAGGAATGGATGCTAAGTGGGAGAGCCACTAAGAGTGGTGCATGCGGGGAGGTTGTGAGGAGATGGACTGAATGCATGGGGGGGGAAGTGGAATGGCTACAGGAGCAGAGTGGGAGGGTGAAGGGAGCAGGGGTGACTGAGTGAACTGCCAGTGTACCAGGCGTGAGTGACTGCACTGTCAGCCCACCAGCTGTCCCAGTACTGCAACTGCCAGCCACCACCATGAGTAAGTGACTGAGGTGCCAGCTCAGTAATCCATTATTCAGCCCTCTCCCCCCTTCTCAACCTTCTCACAAAAAACCCAAAACAAGAACAGAGTATGTCACCCTGGGGTTTTGGGCAGAATTTATGGCAGTTTCTCAGCTGCCAGGTCGGAGGTCAGTGACTGAGCTGGCTGGCCTCAGTGACTGAGCTGCCAGCCCATTAATCCATTTGACCCACAATGTCCATACCAGCCCTCTGGAAAACCAGTCCCCTTCTGCCCATAACACACATACTAAATGCAGCAGAAAAGTCCCCATCCCCCCCCCCCCCCCAGCCAGCAGTATTGGGATTGGTGGAGGTGGAATATTGTGATGGGTGACCTGCCCTCCAACGGGTTCCACAGTCTAGTTATTGTATATAATTTGTCAATTTTGTCCTTTGAAATATGTTGAATTTGACATCACTTTCATTGATTCTGCTATGCCAAACACTGCAACCCTGTATATGTTGCGGCACCAAAATTGTAAGTAAAAAGTGTTTTCCTTGTTTATGAAGTTCAATTTAGAATTATTTGAAATTGTGGGGGTTGGTGCACAAATACTGCTGATCCCCACAAATGTTGTCGTTATGAGACATGCACATTTCAAAAATCCATATCTCAATAAAAAGCAAGAATATCCCCATGTTTATATTTGACCAACTTACCGCTGAATTTAAATATGTAGGTATATAATGCACTAGTTTTTGCTCCTAGTTCCCTCTTCCAAATCATTATATACATGGTAAACAGTTGCGGCCCCAACACTGAGCCTTACGGCAAAAAATAATCTATATATAATGTGTATAATAGATGAAGTGGGACCCATTGGGTCCCAGCATCACACAGGAGGGCTGGGGTCACCCAACGCAATGCTCCACCTCTCCACCAATTCCAATATTGATGGGTCAGTGGGGGAGGCTTTCTGTTGTGCTAGTATGGGTGTTGTGGGCCGAAGGGTCTGGTTTCAAGCGGACTAGTATGGACATTGTGGGAGGAAAGAATTCTATCAGCTGGCAGCTCAGTCAACCGAGGCAGCAGCCACTTGACAACCAATAACCCAGTTTGTGAACACACAAACTTTTTAAAAACCAAGGGAAAGACAAACAATTTGGCAGCAGCCACAATTACAACCAATCCATTTTGTGAACAGATACTTTTTAAAAGGCGACACAAACAATTTGGCAGCAGCCACTTTACAACCAATCCATTTAGTGAACACAAACATTTTATATAGGCGCGACAAACAATTTGGCAGCAGCCACTATTACATCCAATCCATTTTTGTGAAACACAAACTTTTTAAAAGGGGAGGCAAACAATTTGGCAGCAGCCACATTTACAACCAATCCATTTTGTGAACACAAACATTTTCAAAGACGAGCAAACAATTGGCAGCAGACACTTTACAAAATAATCCATTTTGTGAACACAAAAGTTTGAAAAAGGCAATACAATTTGGCAGCAGCCTCTTTACAACCAAATCCATTTTATGACACAAACTTTTTAAAAGGCTAGAAAACCAACTTGGCAGCAGCCTCTTTACACAACCAATCCATTTTGTGAACACAAACCATTTGAAAGAGGCGAGGCAAACAATTTGGCAGCAGCCACTTCACAACCAATCCATTTTGAGAACAAACGTTTTAAAAAAAGGCAAGGCAACAATTTTGGCAGCTGCCAATTTATAACATCCATTTTGTGATCACAAACTTTTTTAAAACCAAGGCAAGGCAAACAATTTGGCAGCAGCCAGTTTCACAAACCAATCCATTTTCTGCAAACAAACTTTTTTTAAAAGGCAAACAAGGTTTTGGCAGCAGACACTTTACAACCAATCCATTTTGTGAGCTCAAACCATTTAAAAGGTGAGGCAAACAATTTGGCAGCAGCCACTTTACAACCAATCCATTTCTGAAAACAAACTTTTTGAAAAAGGCAAACAATTTGGCAGCAGCCACTTCACAACCAAACCATTTTTTGAATGAAACTTTGTAAAAGACGAGGCAAACAATTTGGCAGCAGCCACATTTACAACAATCCATTTAGTGAACACAAAATTTTGAAAAAGGCAAGGCAAAACAATTTGGCAGCAGCACCCTTACAACCAATCCATTTTGTGAGCACCAACTTTTTAAAAACCACAGCAATGTAAACAATTTGGCGGTAGCCACTTCACAACCAATCCATTTTGTGACACAAAAACTTTTTAAAAACCAAGGCAAGGCAAACAATTTGGCAGCAGCCACTTTACAACCAATCCATTTTCTGAACATAAACATTTAAAAGGCAAGGCAATCGATTTGGCAGCATCCACTTTACAACCATCTAGCGAGAGACTGCTAAATCCACATTAGCTATTCTATTTGAGTATATAATATTAAATAATCGTCTCAGATTATAATATGAATAATGTTTAGGAATAAAGCCTGTTTGATCGGAGTGTATTAATTTATGAATCACTAAGCTTAATCTTTGTGCTAAAATTTTGGTTAATATTTTCTGATCGGTGTTTAAGAGAGCAATTGCTCTATATGAACCTGGGTCTTCAAGGTCCTTATCAGTTTTTGGTATAAGTATTATTGTTGATTCATTTAAAGTTTCTGGAAGTTTCTGTTGCATGAATGCTTGAGTATATAATGTCTGTAGGTGTGGCGAGATCAGATCATTAAATTTCTTATAAAATTCACTATTTAAACCATCTGGGCCAGTGGCCTTTCCATTTTTTAAAGAACTAATAGATTCTTCAATATCTTTTACTGATATTTTGGCCCCTAATAATTCCCTCTCTTGCAAGTCTAAACCAGTAAGGTTACAATTCTGTAAAAATAATTCCATTCCTGCTGAACCCACTGCCGTTTTGGTTGAGTAAAGTGTTTGATAGTAGTGAGAGAATCTATCATTAATATCCTTGGGTAGTGTTAATATTTATCCCGTATCTGATTTGATTTTATATATTGTTTTTTCCCCTTCCTGTTTCTGGAGTTGGCGTGCTAGTAATTTTTGTGGTTTATCACCGAATTCAAAGTGTAACTGTTTAGTCTTTTGATAAAGTTTTATGATTTGGTCTGTGTATATTTGGTTTAGCTTATATTTGAGTGCAGCAATTTTATTATGTATTATCATAAAAGGCGCAATTGCATTTTCCATATCTAATTGCCTTATTTCCATTTCCAATACCAGTTGTTTGGCGCGATTCTCTTTATTACGAAAGGTTTGTGCGGAGATTAACGCTCCTCGTATAAATGCTTCCCAAAGAAGGGAGGCAGAAATTTCAGGGCAGTCATTTGTCTCAAAAAACATGTTTATCTGTTTGATAAGATATTCGTAACATGCTTTATCATTTAAAATTTGAGGATTAAGTCTCCATTGTGTCTGCTTATCAGTCATTCCACTTAGTTTGATCATAAATGTTAAAGGAGCATGGTCCGAAATTATAATATTATGATATTTCGAATTATAAGTAAATGGGATAAGTTTAGAATCTACTAAAAAATAGTCTATCCTTGAATAGGTTCTATGTACCGGTGAGTATTCCCTTCCAGATGGGTTTTCAATTCTCCAAACATCCTTGATATTGGTAGTTTTGATGTATGAGTTTAATAATTCGCTTGTCTTGGATTTTGCTTTTATTTGTCTTGATGATCTATCGAGATAGGAATCTAGTGTACAATTTAAATCTCCACCGATTATCAAATTATGTTGTGTGAGCTCCGGGATAGTATTAAGCATATTCTTAAAAAACATAGGATTATCAAAATTTGGTCCATTGACATTGAGAAAAATCTCTTTTTTTAGATATAATTCACCCACTAGTATAATATATCTACTATTAGTGTCCGCAATAGTTGATATGTGTTTAAAAGGTATACCTTTACGAATTAAAATTGCGACACCTCTGGCCTTATGAGAGAATGAAGAGTGATATGTTTCAGCAATCCATTTTGCTTTCAATCTATGTTGTGCATCATTTTCAAGGTGGGTTTCTTGAAGAAATGCTATATCTGCTTTGAGTGATTTTAAGTGTGCTAATACCTTACCTCTCTTGATTGATTCATTAATTACCTTAACATTCCAACTAACAAAAAGTGATTCCTTGACCCCCCCATTTTTTCTATTAACGTCTTGCATCTTGTGGTTAGGGGTGGTCTATAAAAAAGCAGATAGCTCAGCTCAGTAAACCCGACATTCCACCCGAACACAGGACAGATGAGTTGTAAATCTAATTTAAAATAAATTCTTCCCTCACGGACATCTCCACAAATAATATTTGTAAATTAATTCAAGTTTAAAATAGTAATTAAGTAAAAAATACAAAAAGTAAAAAAATAAAAAAATTAATAAAGTGTAAGAAGAAAAAAATAAACTACATCTAAATTTAGTGTAGTTAGTGCTAGCCACACTAACGTGGCTGACTATCTAAGGACTTCCGTAGACTTAAAAAAAAATTATTCCTAGCTCCACGCTTTAAAAAAAAAAATTTCAATGAAAGTAATTTACGGGACTTCCGGTGGCGCTATGGAGTGAATGGAACTCGCGCCATTCAGCTCCGTCAAAACTGTATAAAAAAACGGGGGTAAAAGGGGTTAATTGAAACCACTTACCAGAGGAGAACACTTCTGAACGCTCCGGTAGCGTTGAAAAAGGTGCGTGACGTCAACAGGCGCGCGACTTTAATAAGATGCATCGCTCCCCCCCCCCCACCAAGGGAAAAAGCCTGTGAAAAGGGAAGTAGGCCTCACTGGAGCCTCGGGCTCGAGTTTGAGTGCCTCCCAGGAAGATATTTTAAAGATGGACGACCTCAAAAAATCATTATGGGTGAGTTGAAACAAATGCTTAAAGATATGAAAAAAGAATATAAAGAAGAAATAAAGACTTTAAAGAGCCGACATTTTGGTGTATCATGAGAATTTTAAAGAAGAGTCCAAAAAGGAAGTTATAGCAGCTGTAAAGACTATGATGGACGAATGGAAAGATAAAGCGGATACTGCTTTGCAACAACAGATGGATGATGTAAACCGTAAAACTGGTGAGATGGAGGTGCTGCTGGAAACCAAGTTGGAACCGATTATAAAACCTCACTTAACCCAACAAAAAGACGTAATCAAAGAACTGACTGAATCAGCCGAAAAGCGTCTTGCCGAGAACAAGCGTTTATCAGAATCATTACATAAAATGACTGAGAAATGCATTGACTTGGAAGGATGTCAAAGGCGTAAGAATCTGCGTATTGTTGGGTTGAGTGAAGGCCGAGAGGGAAATCAAGACCCTCGAAAATTTGCTGCAAAACTTTTAAAAAGATATTCTGAACTTGGACCAAGAACCTCTGCTGGGCCGAGCACACAGGGCATTGAGACGTACCCCAGAGGAAGGATGCTCCCCCAAGACAGATGATTGTGAAGGTGGCTTACGATCATGTTTTTGAAGATATGATGAAGATAATAAATCCGAAAGAAAAATCTCAAATATGAGGGAGATAACATCAGTATTTTTAGAGATTACCCTGCAGAAGTGGCCAAGAGAAGATCTTTATTTACAGAAACAAGAGGTATCTGAGGAACATAAAGAATCTGAGATATGGCCTGATGTACCCGGCAACATTAAGGCTAACTTATGAAAATAAGGAGCACCCGCTTCACCAAAATACAGAAGCTCTTGAATTCGCTCGAGATATTCAGAAGAAATTGGAAGAGGAAGGAGGAGAGGAAGAAGAAGATGAAGATTAAGGACACTGAATATTATTGATCACCTACTTGATGAGACTGATTAACGATCACTTATCTAATGATACTGTCCATCTACAGAAAAGGAGGAGGATTGACACTGAAGGAGGATTCGCAGGGAAGGAGACGGAACAATGGACATGGACTCTATATTGGGGTCAAAGATGGATGGATGGATTATTAATAAATATAGTTTTGTATTAATTACGCCTCAAAAAGTATGTTAGCTCTCCTAATATAGTGCTATGATACTAATTGTAATTGATATTAGTAGTATTATTAATCACTAAGTATATAAATTTAATACCCCGCCCCGACATATATAGCCTTAGGGCAAAAACGGAGCTGGAATTATTAACATCTTTTTTTTTTTCCTAACGGAAGTCCGTAGATTAGTAGCCACGCTAGTGTGGCTTACACTAACACTAACTTACACTAACTATAGTTGTAGTCACTTTTTTTTTCCCTTTTCACTTTATTAACATCACCTACTTTACTTACATCTTTTATTATTCTTTTTATATTATGTATTTTATTTCATATTATATACTATATGGATTTGAGTATGATTGGTATTAATATAGTTAGTTTAAGGAGACGTGTGTATAAGATAATGTCACAGATATTAAATTTCATCGATCTGATGTCTGGGTATAGGATTGGGTTGGATGAGCTGAGACATCTACTCCATTATAAACCACCTTAATAATAAAATGTATGATATAAACACTCGGATTGGGGGTGATGGAATCACCTTCTGTAGTTGGAATGTTAAGGGAATTAACGAACCAATTAAAAGAGGTAAGGTTTTAGCTCAATTAAATAGATTGAAATCTGATATTATTTTTTCTCCAAGAGACAACACCTTAAAAAAGACGCGCAGCATAGATTAACAGCAAAATGGATTTCCAAAGTATATCACTCTTCATTCACACATAAGTCTAGAGGGGTAGCAATAATCATTCGTAAAGGTATACCTTTTAATAGAAGATGTTGAGGGTAGATATATAATAATTACAGGTGAATTATATTCTAAAAAAAGTAACCCTTATGAATATAGGGTACACAAAAAGCTGGAGAAACTCAGGGTGCAGCAGCATCTAAGGAGCGAAGGAGATAGGCGACGTTTCGGGTCGAGACCCTTCTTCAGACTGGTCAGGGATCAGGGAAACGAGAGATATAGACGGTGATGTGGAGAGATTAAGGAACAATGAGTGAAAGATATGCAAAGAAGTATTGGTGATAAAGGGAACAAGCCATTGTAAGCTGTTTGTGGTGTGAAAATGAGAAGCTGGTGCGACTGGGGTGGGGGAGGGAGATGGAGATGGAGGGAATGCCAGGGCCGAGGGCTGAGGGAGAGGTGGGAGGGGAGGAGACAGCAAGGGTTAACAGAATTGAGAAAATTTCTCTCGTTTCCCTGATCCCTGACCAGTCTGAAGAAGGGTCTCGACCCGAAACGTCGCCTATCTCCTTCGCTCCTTAGATGCTGCTGCACCCGCTGAGTTTCTCCAGCTTTTTGTGTACCCTCGATTCTCCAGCATCTGCAGTTCCTTCTTTAAAACCCTTATGAATATATATGGTCCTAATTTTGATAATCCACTATTCTTCAAGAAAATATTTAACAATATCCCTATATCCACTCAACATAATCTAATAATTGGAGGAGATTTTAATTGTACCTTAGATAATTATTTAGATAGATCATCAACAAAAAAGGAAAACACTTCTAAGTCAAGTACATTTATAAATTATTTTATTAACACAGCAAACGTTTAAGGATATCTGGAGAACAGATAACCCATCTGGTCGAGAATATTCATTTTTTTCAAACTGTATTTTGGAAAACCTATTGATAGACTATTTTTTAATAGACTCAAAACTAATTCCATTTACATATGACTCAAAACTATCATAATATTATTATCTCGGATCATGCTCCATTAACATTTAAGATAAAATTAAAATATATAATTATTAAAACCTGTAACTGGAGACTCAACCCCAAATATTAAAGGATAGGGCTTGTTATGAATTACTTGGTAAAAACAGATTAAATTATTTTTTGAAACTAATGAAAACCTGGAATTTCACCATCATTGCTCTGGGATACATTTAAAGCATTTATGCGTGGTGCGATAATATCAGCTCAAGCATATTTTAATAAAGAAAATCGAAAGACTCAACAAAAGTTGGAAAATGCTATAAAACTATTAGATATTGAAAATGCAATATCCCCTTCTAAGGGATTAAGTAATAAAATTGCATCATTAAAATACAAGATAAATAAAATATACTCAAATCAGATTATTAAACTTTTTCAACAGACTAAACAAGTACATTTTGAATTTGGGGATAAACCACAAAAATTACTGGCATGACAGCTTGGAAAATTAGATGAGGAGAAAATGATACATAAATTAGATCTGATCAAGGAGAAATATTGACTTTACCAAAAGATATTAATGATACATTTTTACAATATTATCAAAATCTTTACTTATCTAAACTAGCAGGACAATCAGATGGAATGGAAACATTCCTACAGGAATGTCAGGTTAATAGTTTAGATCAGGAAGGTAGAGACTTGTTAACGTGATATATCAGTAAAAGATATTGAAGAATCAATTGGATCATTAAATAACGGAAAAGCGGCAGGCCCTGATGGGTTTAGGTGTTGAATTTTATAAGACGTTTCATGATCTGATCTCTCCACGTTTACATACAATATATAAATATGCTTATGAACAAGGAAAGCTACCAGAATCATTAAACGAGTCTACAATTACACTTATCCCTAAAGCTGATAAAGATTTGGAGGACCCTGGATCATATAGAGCAATAGCTCTTTTAAATACAGATCAAAAAATACTAACTAAAATTTTATCTCGGAGGCTAAGTTTAGTGATTAATAAATTAATACATCATGACCAAACAGGTTTTATTCCAAAACGCTATTCATCCTATAAATCTGAGACGTCTATTCAATGTCATGTACTCAAAAAGAGTGAATGATGCTGAACTAGCTGTCATATCCTTAGATGCTGAAAAACATTTTGACCAGGTTGAATGGCCTATTTTTATTTAAAATAATGCAGAAATTTCAACTGGGGGATATAATTCTCCAAATGGGTTAAAAATCATATACTCGAATCCAACTGCAAGAATATTAACAAATCAAATGCTATCAGCAAAATTAAACTCTTTAGGGGTTGTAGACAAGGATGCCCGTTTATCACATTATTATTTGCTTGGTAATAGAACCATTAGCTGAAGGATTAGATCAGAACCTGAAATATATGGATTAATACCAAAACTACAACGAATAAAATATCTCTATACGCAGACGACAATTAATTTTATATTACAAAACCGGAGATTAGTATTCCTAATCTATTTAATTGTTATAACTAAGTTTAGTACATTTTCTGGGTAATAGAATTTATTGGAATAAAAGTGAAATTTATGCCTATAAACTGGAATAAAATTAAATTATTATTAGAACAATTCCCACTTAAAATAGTTACGGACAAACTCAAATATTTTTAGGAATTAATGTATCTAAATCGTTTAACTGTCAATATTTTAATATAATTACCCGCAATTATTAAATAAACTAAAGAAATAATTTTTATATTGGAAAACACTTTACCTATATCAATGATCGGTAGAATAAATGCTATAAAAATGATTTTTTTACCAACAATTGTTATTTTATTTCAAGCTATCCCTTATATCTCCCTAAAATGTTTTTTAAAAATATAGATACTTTGGTTAATAGTTTTATTTGGGACTATTAAAAACCATCGAATAAGTAAAAAACATCTATGTAAATCTAAAATAAATGGAGGACTAGCACTACCAAATTTCCTATATTATTCTGGGCAGTTCATCATTAAGAATATGAATTTTTGGTTGTGTAAATTTAGATCATGAACCAAGTGGCTAAAGATGGAAAAGGAAGACGTTTGCTTTTGATGTAGGTTCGATTCTTTTTGCACCAAGGAAGTACAAAAAAAAATGTATGGTAACAAACCCTATAATTTCATAGCTATAGACGTATTTGGAAACAAATAGTTTTAAGACCCTACTTTATGCAATAATTTGGTCACTTTGTTTTGCCAATTATGAATAATCCTTTGTTTAAGCCCTCTGTATTGGACAAGGGGTTTAACCATTGGAATGATTTAGGAATTAAAAGGATAGAACACCTTTATAAGGAAGGAAAATTTCTCTCATTTCAAGAGTTACAGGATATCTATGGAATTGCAGTCAAATAAACATATTTAGGTATTTACAATTAGAAATTATATTAAGTCAAATATGCAAGACTATAAAAATAGAAAACCAGGATTATTAGATGAATTGTTTAACAACTAAACACCCAAATACAGAAAAAATTAATAGCGTATATATATAATACTATTTTGGATAATCGGAAATCCCAACTTCGGAAATATATCGACAAACATGGGAAAATGAAATGGGTTTATCTATAAACGAAGGAAATTTGGGAAGACAAGTCTACAATGTATACATCGTTGACTCATTAAATGCTAGACATATATTGATACAATTTAAGGTATTACACAGAGTAATTTACATAACTAAAACGAAATTAAATAGAATTTATTCTAAACATTTCTCACTATTTGTGATAATGTGTCAGAACTTGGAAGCTAATTTAACGCATAGTTTTGTAACATGTATAAAACTTAATTATTATTGGATAGAAATCTTTAGAGTTATTTCTGAAGTTCTTAAAATTACACTAGACCCAGATCCAAAATTAACCAATATTAGGAGTTCCGGATTCAAATCTAACATTCAACAGTCAACCAAGAAATTCTTGTAGGATTACTGTTTGAATAATAGTGAAAAAAATTAAATACTTAGAAACTATTGGAAGGGAACAACTATCCCCCAGAAATTAATTGCAAGAGTTGTGATGTTTGACGAAGGGAACCTTATCCCCCACAATTACAAATTGTGGAACAGTGGTAATGTTGGAGACGTTTTGCATTTGGAAAGAATCAGATTTTGTCCTAATGGACAAACACGAACTCTTGAACAGATATGGTCTCCATATACAGATATTTGAAGGGGTAGCTGTTCTTGCATCACAAACTCAATGGGTAACGGAGAAGACCGCCGGCAGGATTTAGATGAAAATAAACTCTTTGTTTCTCTTTTTGATTGTATACATGTCTCCATTAATATTGTATTTGAAATAGTTATTCACTATTAAGATGTATAGTATAATCTCTCTCTTTTTCTATATAATACTTTATTTTAAATTAAAATATAAATAACAAGAAACATATACATATACATATATATTTTTTCTCCTCTTTTTTTCTTTTCCACTTTTTTATAATCCAAATTATTATTTTAATCACCACTTTTATTGATTAACAATCTATTCTTTTTCTTTTTCTATCCAAAAAAAATAGAAGTTTATAAGTACTATTGTTTGTAACATTCGTTATACTTATTGAAATAAGTTGGTTGTGTATTGGAAAAGTTGTAATACCGTTGTTATGATGGATTCCTTTTAATAAAATATATTATTACATAGAAAGTAATTACGGGATTAAATTAAAACTATTTTGGTCCATAGTGTTAGTAATCTGTAGTGAGAGACTTTTACTCTCTTAACTAATTATTAGTCAAGTGTTAGTCTGATATAAATAAAGGAAGAATATAAACAGATTCCAATTAATAAGATATCTAAATTATACCTTTTTTACATTTCATGTTTTTAAGAAGTCGTTCTTAATGATTAGTAATTCTTAGTAAAAATTAGTACTAAAAATATTAGAATAATATGTCCCATAACAGGAGGGACTGCACAGTTATCGTTATCAGCTTTCATTAGTCATTGAGTAAAGCAAATTAAAGTTCCATTTATTCTCAACAAGATAACGATATTATATGAATGTTATTCAGCCCTCACTCGAGCCCAGAATCTTCCGAGATACGCCAATGCATTTCTTGTGATCAGTGAAAAAACTGTTCCTTCTCCAGATAAGTGACTCTCAATCTTGCAGGGTACAGCAATCCATATTTCAAGTTGTCTATCTTCTTTAGAATCCCTTTGTCTCGTTTTGAATAATGCTCTCCTTCTGACCACCTCTGCTGGGGGGTATCTCGAAATATGCTTATTTTGTCTCCATCAAGCATAAGATTTCTTGTTCCTGCAATTTTTTTTCATGATATCCTCCAAAACATGATCGTATTGCACCTTCACTATCAGCTGCCTTGGAGGGGCGTTCGGGACCGAGCGACGTCCAGAACTCTGAAGTGCCCGACCTAATAAGGGCTTTTGATCTAAATTCTATACTTTTTTTAATAAGTCTGCGGCAAAGTCACGGAGATCTTTATTTCCTTCTTTACCTCACGATACGCCCACATTCTTAATAATTCTGTCGTCTCTGACGGCCCCTCCAAGTCATAAATTTTCAGTTACTTTATACAGTAAATCTGAATAAACACTTGGATTTAAAGTTGGTTTAATTCAACTTAATTTTTCTCGTTTACAACTTCATTGATTTCTAAGTCGAAATTTGCTGGACATTTCCTCCTTCATATTAGCCAGTTTATATGAACAAGATTAATCATTTTATTTTCAAAATATAAGAAGTCTTCTTTAATTCTCTTTTTTAAGACTTCAGTATTTCTTTAATATTCAATTCGTTCTTGTTAAAGCTTATCAATTCTTCTTTTATACTTGCTTTTCCCTTGTGATGTAGTTGCGAAGATCCTCCATTTCAGTTTCTTTATATTTGACTTCTGGGCCGTTGAGACGTCCTCCTGGGATGACATTTAAAACTGAGCCCGAGGCTTCAGTCGGGCCTACTTCCTCCTTTATTCGATTGTTTTCCTTTTTGGCATCAGCCACTTTACAACCAATCCATTTTGTGAACACATTTTTTTTTTAAAGCGAGGCAAACAATTTAGGTAGCAGCCACTTTACAACCATTCCATTTTGTGAAACCAGATGTTGAAAAGGCCAGGCAAAACAATTTGGCAGCAGCCACTTTACAATCAATCCATTTTGTGAGCACAAATATATTTAAAAGGCAAGACAAGGCAAACAATTTGGCAGCGGCCACTTTACAACCAATCCATTTTGTGAACTAACATTTTAAAAGGCAAGGCAAACTTTGGCAGCCACTTTACAAGTAACTCCATTTTGTGAACACCAACTTTTTAAAAGCCACAGCAATGCAAACAATTTGGCAGCAGCCACTTTACAACCAATCCATTTTGTGAACACAAACTTTTTAAAAACCAAGGTAAGGCAAACAATTTGGCAGCAGCCACTTTACAACCGATCCATTTTGTGAACACAAACCTTTTAAAAGGCGAGGCAAACAATTTGGCAGCAGCCACTTTACAACCAATCCATTTTGTGAACACAAACCTTTTAAAAGGCGAGGCAAATAATTTGGCAGCTGCCTCTTTACAACTAATCCATTTTGTGAGCACAAACTTTTTAAAAGGCAAGGCAAACAATTTGGCAGCAGCCACTGTACAACTAATCCATTTTCGGAATACAAACTTTAAAAAAAAGGCAAACAATTTGACAGCAGCCACTTTACAGGCACATCGAGGGGATTCACCATGGAGTAGACGTGTGTTAAGTGTTATCGCAAGCTCAGAGAGCAGTGACCCTCTCGCCTTCCTCCATCTGGCAGGGACTGAGTGAGCCACGACACTTCCGGGTGTTATAGTCCCTCCTTGCCGCTAGCGGGGGTGGCTAGCAGAGATGAATGGCAAATGTTTTAAAAAACCTTCCATTAATATCTCTCTGGTTCTTTCATAGATCCTCCAGTCCATCCGGCGGGGAGGGGGCTCTGAGCGCGGTGGCCAAAAATGACGGCCGTTAGGTGGGAGCGTTTCTCTCGCAAATCACAGCACAAAGAGTCAAAAGCGGTCAAGACAGTTTTAGTAATATAGATATGTAGTGCATTTATGCATGTAAATGTATATATGTATGTATACCTGTGTGTATATGTAGAATAGATTGTTTCAATTTCATCAAATACACCAACATAGAAACAATTACAGCACGGAACAGGCCCTTCCAGTCCGTGCCGACCATTAACATATTTTCCCCTAGACCTTCTCTCCCATCTACCTGCACTCAGGCTAACCCACTTCCCACACCCCTCACGCTTCCATTTCCCTTCCCGTCCATATTACCTATCCCACTTTACTTTTAAATGTTAAAATAGGCCGAGGATCCATCTGCCACCCTCCACCCACCTGCTTCTGCTGGAAGCTGAGTAAAGAAGTTACCCCCTCATGTTACCCACTAATCTTCTGTCCATTCAAAATTTCTCATGTCCATGCTCTATTCCCTCTTGTTTGAATCTTCCTTACCCCTCAATGGGAAAAGCTTATACCACGTCAAACTCTGTCAAACTATCACCTTCATCATTTTAAAGACCTCAATCAAGTCCCCCTACCTCACCCCCCCAAAACCTTCTGAGCTCCAAAGAATAAAGACCCTATCATTGTTTCAAACAACAAAACCTTTACATCTCACATATTTTTGCTGGAATCGCCAGGCAACAATTCTAGTAAATCTCATCTGTACATCTCTCTATTTTTGTTGACATCTCCTTCAAGCCACTATAATTAGGCAACCAAAATTGTACACCATACTCCAGAATTGGCCTTGTACAATTTTAACAATTCTTCCCTACTATCCCTATATTCAATGCTCTGATTTATAAAAGCCACCGAAAGCACACCCAAAGGCTTTCTTTTGACAACCACCCAATCTACATGCGATTCACACCTTCAGGGAACTATGCAAAGTGATTCTATAGATCCTCTGTTCCACAGCATTCTCACCACACAAATTCCCTCAAATCCCTAAAACTCATTTACCTATGTCCGTGTCCCTATTTTGATTTGTCCTGCCAAAAGATGTAGCACTTCACACTTATCAGCATTTAAACTCCATCTGCCATCTTTAGTCGCAACTCTTCCAAATGCCCCAAATCTTTCTGTAGACTTTGAAAATCTACTTTCATTATCCACAAACACCACCTATCTTAGTATCATCTGCATACTTACTTATTCAATTTTTTTCCACCCCATCATCCTGATCAATGATGTACATGACAAACAACAGTGGACCCAACACAGATCCCTGAGGCACCCCACTGGATCACCAGCTTCACCAACCTGACAAACAGCCATCCACCATTACTCTCTGACATCTCCCCATTCAGTCACCACTGTTGAATCCATCTTGCTACTACGACTGCAGCCATTAACATCAAAAGATTGAACCTTTCTTAACCAAACCCTTCCATGGGGAACTTGTCAAAGGCCTTACTGAAATCCATATAGACAACATCCCACTGCTTTAACCCCCCTCATCAATTTCCCTAGTAACCTCTTCAAAAAAAAAAAAATTCAAGGTTTGTCAAACATGACCTCCCATCCAGGCACACATCTATGTTGACTGTTCCTGATCAGGAACCCTGTTTAATCCAGATGCTTATATATATTATCTCTAAGTATCCTTTCCATTAATTTGCCCACCACTGGACGTCACCCAACTAACAGGTCTATAATGACATTTCTTTCTAATGACATTTGAAATATTTCTGTCATAGCTCCTGCTATTTCTACACTAACTTCCTCAATGTCCTAGGGACAGCAATTATCCTGTCTGTGGACCTGGAGACCCATATCCACATTTTTATATTTTACACAAAGTGTCAGTATTTCCTCCTCTTTGAATCCTCATAGTTTCCATAGCTACTCTATTTTTATTATTTTTAATTAGTTCTCTTTTTTCCCCTTACCTCACAGTATTCAATATCGTTCTCCTTGGTGAATACTGAAGAAAATAAATTGTTCAATATCTTCCCAGACATCTCTTTTATTTGGCTCTGCTGAGATAGCTGTCCATTCTGGTTCTCTAATGGTCCTAATTTTATCCCCTCGTTATCCTTTTGCTATTAATATAGCTGTAGAAACCCTTTGGATTTACTTTTCACCTTTCTTGCCAAAGCAACCTCATATCTTCTTTTAGCCTTTCTAATTTCTGTCTTACCCGCTTTCTTAAAAAATTCTTTTTACATTCTTTATACTCCTCTAGCACCTCATTTACTCCCATGCCTCCAATAAACTATTGTAGATATCTCTCTTTTTTTTTTTTTTTTTCGAAACAAGATAAAGTGTCCAATTTCCCTTGAAAACCAAGGCTCTTTTTTCCGATTTTTACACACTATTTCCTTTCATACCGAACAGGGAAATAAAGATTCTGTACTCTTACAATTTCCCCATTTACAAAATGTCCTTCCATTTCTCTTCTACATCACTTCCCATAAAAAACAAAATGTCCCAAAAATTCACCCCTCCTTTTAAATCCTTAACTCATTCCCTCAAAGTTAGCCTTGACCCACTCCAATCAAGAAATCACAACCCTAGGTCCAGTTTCTGACTCTCCTCCATTAATTATATTTGAAACTTATGGTATTTTGATCCACTGGTACTCCGAAGTGCTCACCAACGCATACCTCCGTCCCCCTGACCTGCCTCATTTCCTAACTGGGAGAGGTCCAGCTTGAGCTGCCCCTTCTCTGGTCGATACCTCTATGTATTGCTGCGAAAAACCTATCCTGCACACATTTTACAAATCCAAACCATCCAAACCCATTTACAGAAATGTGTTTTCCCAGTCTATTTTTGGAAAATTGAAATCTCCCACAATCACTACTTTGTGCTTATACTACATATCTGCTATCTCCTTACATATTTGCTCTCCAATTCTCGCTCGACCCATTTGGCGGTCGATAATAGATAAATATATGTGTGTGTATATATTATATGTGTGTGTGTGTGTGTGTGTAAGATGTGTAGTGTGTGTGTGTGTGTGTGTGTGTGTGTATATTTATTTTTTTTTTTTTTTTTTTAGAAGTACAGTAGTGTGGTACTTAAGTACCTAATACATACATACGTATTTCCATTCTTGTACAACTTCGTACTTTTGATTTAATACTAAAAGAACAGTGAGAGAAAAATAAATAAAGAGTGTCGGAATAGATAGACGAGTAGAAATAGATAGTCAAAGAAATTCCAAAAATTTCATTCTAAAAATTTATACAGTTTTATTACAAAGAGACAAAGGAATGTGCTATAGTGCCATTTGAGTTAGACATTTGTCGCAGATGGGGGAAACATTTGAAAATATTTTATTCAGTCTAGTTTTCAAATAATATAGTACCCTATGTAAAATTTTTAAATTGAATTAAGGTTATGTCTTACATTAATTGAACATTTATTTACATATAATACAAAAATTTCCCATCTATCATTCTGAATTTTTATCAATAACTCTTGTTCCCCTGTCCCTTAATTGCCTCTGTCGTTGGTGTTTCTATATTTAGAATTGTATTATTATATAGTAAGATATTAAATTGCTTGATTCTGCCTTTCTATTCATTCCTTCCTCCAATATATCTGGAGTTAAAGTTTGATATCCTTGTATATATTTTTTCAAATAATCTTGAATTTGAAGATATTTGAAATATTGATTACTTTTCAAATTATATTTTAGTTGTAATTGTTGGGAATGATAAAAAGTTTTCCCATTTCATACATATCTCCCATCGTTTTAATTCCTATTCTTTCCCAATGGATAAACGATTTATCAATAATGGATGGTTTTTGAATGAGGGATTATTAGGCTATTGGAGAAAGAAGCGATAATTTTCTTAATTTTAAAGTTAATTTTTATTTGTTTCCAAATTCGTATTATACTGTGATAATTGGATTCTTCTTAATATTATATTGTTCAGTTTCATCGGGGAAAGAAGGATCGCTCCTATATTATAAGGGGGAACAATCCTCTTTCTCCATTCTTATCCAATCTACCTGTTGGGCAGAACTGTCCAACCAATAGATTATATTTTTAATATTCACTGCCCAATAGTAATGCAATAAGTTAGGAAGTGTCAGTCCCCCTGATTCTTTAGATTTACACAAGTGTTTTTTTTTAATTCTGTGCGATTTATAATCCCATAAGAAGTTTATAATATCAGAGTCTAGTTTTTTAAATAATTTTGTAGGTAAGTATATTGGTATTGATTGAAATAGGTACAATACAGTGGCTTGCAAAAGTATTCACACCCCTTGAACTTTTCCACATTTTGTCACGTTACAACCACAAACGTAAATGTATTTTATTGAGATTCATGTGATAGACCAACACAAAGTGGTGCATAATTGTGAAGTGGAAGGAAAATGATACATGGTTTCCAAATTTTATTACAATAAAAAACTGAAAAGTGTGGCGTGCAAAAGGATTCAGCCCCCCCCTGAGTCAATACGTTGTAGAAAACCATCTTTCGCTGCAATTACAGCTGCAAGTCTTTTGGGGTAATGTCTCTACCAGCTTTGCACATCTAGAGACTGAAATTTTTTGCCCATTCTTCTTTGCAAAGTAAGCTCAAGCTCAGTCGGATTGGATGGAGAGCGTCTGTGAACAGTAATTTTTCAAGTCTTGCCAGAGGATTCTCAATTGGATTTAGGTACTGGACTTTGATTGGGCCATTCTATCACATGAATATGCTTTGATCTAAACCATTTCCATTGTAGCTCTGGCTGTATGTTAGGGTCGTTGTCCTGCTGGAAGGTGAACCTCCGCCCCAGTCTCAAGTCATTTGCAGACTCTAACAGGTTTTTTTTCCAAGATTGCCCATGTATTTGGTTCCATCCATCGGCTTCCCATCAACTCTGACCAGCTTACCTGTCCCCCTTGCTGAAGAAAAGCAATCCCCACAGCATGATGCTGCCACCACCATGTTTCACAGTGGGGATGGTGTGTTCAGGGTGATGTGCAGTGTTAGTTTTCCACCACACATAGCGTTTTGCATTTAGGGCCAAAAACTTCAATTTTGGTCTCATCAGACCAGAGCACCTTCCCCACATGTTTGCTGTGTCCCCCCACATGGCTTGTGGCAAACTGCAAACGGGACTTTCTTATGGCTTTGTTTCAACAATGGCTTTCTTCTTGCCACTCTTCCATAAAGACCCGATTTGTGGAGTGCACGACTAATAGTTGGTTCCTGTGGACAGATTCTCCCACCTGAGCTGTGGATCTCTGCAGCTCCTCCAGAGTACCATGGGCCTCTTGGCTGCTTCTCTGACCAATGGCTCTCCTTGCCCGGCCTGTCAGTTTAGGTGGACTTTGCATGTCCTGGTAGGTTTGCAGTTGTGCCATACTCTTTCCATTTTCGGATGATGGATTGAACAGTGCTCGTGAGATTTTCAAAGCCTTGGGATATTTTCTTATAACCTAACCCTGCTTTTAAACGTCTCCACAACTTTATCCCTGACCTGTCTGGTGTGTTCCTTGGGCTTCATGATGCCCAAGGAACATTGTTTGTTCACTCTTATGTTCTCTAACAAACCTCTGAGGCCTTCACAGACAGCTGTATTTATACTGAGATTATAGATTACACACAAGTGGACTCTTATTTACTAATTAGGTGACTCTGAAGGCTATTGGTTGCACTGGATTTTATTTAGGGGTATCAGAGTAAGGGGGCTGAAAACTTTTGCACGCCACATTTTTCTCAGTTTTTTATTTGTAAAAAGATTTAAAATCATTTTCCTTCCACTTCACAATTATGCGCCCACTTTGTGTTGGCTATCGCATAAAGACTAAATGCTAATAAAATACATTTACGTTTGTAGTTGTAACGTTACAAAATGTGGAAAAGTTCAAGGCTCTATCAACTAGTGCAAATAGCATGGGCAATAGTACGCACCTCTGCTATTGCCCCTTGCTAATTGGAATTTCGGGATAATATATTATAGTCAGTAGTCTAGCCGTCAGCTTATCATATAATAATTTTTATCCATGAGATAAAAAGTCATCTCCCCATGTTAATTTTTTGCAATAATTTGAATAAATATTGCCCTACTTTGATCGAAAGCTTTATCTGCATCCAATGAAATAATTGCTAGTTCTTCTTCAGTATTATATGAGCACATTATATTAGACAGGCCGTCTCAAATTGTTAAAAGAGTATCTTTTGGTATAAACCCTGTTTGGTCAGGGTTTATGTTTGCAAACATATTTACTCAATCTTCTCGCTAAGGGTCTTTGCTAATATTTTTTGATCTGTATTTATGAGTGCAATAGCTCTATATGAGCCTGGTCTTCTAGATCTTTATCCTTTTTTGGTATAAGTTTTTGGTATCTAGATCTTTATCCTTTTTTGGCCCACAGGAGCCGTTGGAAGAGAAGGAGGGGGAGGGGGAGAGCGACACCCGACCGGTAAGCTATAAAATCTAAGCGCGGGGCTTTGTTTTTCAGAGGCCCACAGGAGCCGTTGGAAGAGAAGGATGGGGGAGGAGCGACACCCGACCGGTAAGCTATAAAATAAAATCTAGCGCGGGGGCTTTGTTTTTTCAGAGGCCCACAGGAGCCTGTTGGAAGAGAAGGAGGGGGAGGAGCGACACCCGAACCGATAAGGTTTAAAATCTAGCGTGGGGCTTTGTTTTTTCAGAGGCCCACAGGAGCCGTTGGAAGAGAAGGAGGGGAGGAGCGACACCCGACCGGTAAGGTTTTAAAATCTAGCGCGGGCTTGTTTTTTTTTTTTTTCAGAGGCCCACAGGAGCCGTTGGAAGAGAAGGAGGGGGAGGAGCGACACCCGACCGGTAAGGTTTTAAAATCTAGCGCGGGGCTTTGATACGTTTTTTCAGAGGCCCACAGGAGCCGTTGGAAGAGGAGGAGGGGGAGGAGTCGACACTAGCTCCGGTAAGCGCTATAAAATCAAGCGCAGATTGTATGGGGGCTTGTTTTTTTTACCCAAATCCATAACATTCCATTTGGAGAAGTGGGTTTGTTTTTTTTTTGAGGAAGCCGCTGATTGGTGGGAAGTGGACTAGGAAAGCAGCTGATTGGTGGGAATGGACTAGGAAAGCAGCTGATTTACAGTCAGATCCCCAGCATTTTGTAGTGATTTTATATTGTGTTGCTATTGTATCCTGTGCAAGGGGGCAGTATGAAGCCAGGGCCGTGTACTGTTCTGGATGTCTGATGTGGGAGGTCAGGGAATTTGATAGCCCTCCAGACGTACACATCTGCGCCAGGTGTGTCGAGATGGGGCTCCTAAAGGATCGTGTTAGGAACCTGGAGCAGCAGCTCGACGAACCTCCGTCTGGTCACGGGAGAGTGAGGAGGTCATAGAGAGGAGCTACAGGAGGTATTCACTCCCAGACCACAGGAGGCAGACAAGTGGGCACGGTTAGGAAGGGCAAGGGGCAGAGGCAGGGCTAAAGAGAGTACCCTGTGACCGTACAAACTGGAAAATAGGTACTCAGAGAGCAGTACCCTTCTCCTCTCGCTTCCCTCCATCTGGCAGGGACTGAGTGAGCCACGACACTTTTTCCGGGTGTTATCGTCCCTCCTTGCCGCTAGCGGGGGCAGCAGAGGACTGAAATGCAAATGTTTTAAAACATTAATATCTCTCACTGGTCTTTCATAGATCCTCCAGTCCCAGTCCGGCGGAGGGGGGGGGCCTCTGAGCGCGGTGGCCAAAAATGACGGCCGTAGTGGGAGCGTTCTCACCCTCGCAAATCACAGCACAAAGAGTCAAAAGCGGTCAAGACATGTTTTAGTAATATAGATATGTATGTGCATTTATGTACATGTAAATGTATATATGTATGTATACATGTGTGTATATGTATGTTTGTGTATATATAACCATAGACCAATTACAGCACGGAAACAGGCCCTTCCAGTCCGTGCCGACCATTTAATTTCCCCTAGTCCCATCTACCTGCACTCAGACCCACACCCCTCCATTTCCCTTTCCCGTCCATATACCAATCCACTTTACTCTTAAATGTTAAAATCGATCCTGCCTCCACCACTTCTGCTGGAAGCTGAGTAAAGAAGTTCCCCCTCACGTTACCCCGAAACCTCTGTCCCTTAATTCTCATGTCATGCCCCTTGTTTGAATCTTCCTTACCCTCAATGGGAAAAGCTGTTATCCACGTCAACTCTGTCTATCCCTTTCATCATTTTAAAGACCTCAATCAAGTCCCCCCTTAACCTTCTGCGCTCCAAAGAATAAAGACCTAACTTGTTCAACCTTTCTCTGTAACTTAGTTGTGCTGGAACCCAGGCAACATTCTAGTAAATCTCATCTGTACTCTCTCTATTTTGTTGACATCCTTTCCTATAATTAGGCAACCAAAATTGTACACTCCATACTCCAAATTGGCCTTGTACAATTTTAAACATTACTTCCCTACTCCTATATTCAATGCTCTGATTTATAAAAGCCAGCACACCAAAGGCTTTCTTTACCACCCTATCTACATGCGATTCCACCTTCAGGGAACTATGCAAAGTGATTCCTAATCCCTCTGTTCACAGCATTCCTCAATTCCCTACCATTTACCATGTACGTCCTATTTTGATTGTGTCCTGCCAAGATGTAGCACTTCACACTTATCACATTAAACTCCATCTGCCATCTTTTAGCGCACCTCCCTCTTCCACTTCCCCAATGGCCCAAATCTTTCTGTAGACTTTGAAAAATCTACTTCATTATCCACAACACCACCTATCTTAGTATCATCTGCATACTTTCTTATTCAATTTTTCCATCCCCATCACCTGATCATTGATGTACATGACCCAAACAACAGTGGACCCAACACAGATCCCGTGAGGCACCCCACTGGTCACCAGCTTCCAACCTGACAAACAGCATCCACCATTACTCTCTGACATCTCCCATTCAGCCACTGTTGAATCCATCTTGCTACTCTGCCATTAAAACATCCAAAGATTGAAACCTTCCTTAACCAACCTTCCATGGGGAACTTTGTCAAAGGCCTTACTGAAATCCATATAGACAACATCCACTGCTTTACCCTCATCAATTTCCCTACGTAACCTCTTCAAAAAATTCAAGGTTTTTGTCAACATGACCTGCCAGGCACAACATCTATGTTGACTGTTCCTGATCAGACCCTGTTTTTATATCCAGATGCTTATATAAATTATCTCTAAATGTGATCCTTTCCATTAATTTGCCCACCACTGACGTCAAAACTAAACAGGTCTATAATGACATTTCTAATGACATTTGAATATTTCTGTCATAGCTCCTGCATTTCTACACTAACTTCCCTCAATGTCCTAGGGAATATCCTGTCGGACCTGGAGACTTATCCACTTTTATATTTTTTCAAAATGTTCAGTACTATTCCTCCTCTTGAATCTCATAGTTTCCATAGCTACTCTACTTTTTTCCCCTTACCTCACAGTATTCAATATCGTTCTCCTTGGGAATACTGAAGAAAATAAATTGTTCAATATCTTATTGCCCCATCTCTTTTGGCTCTGCAGATAGCTGTCCATTCTGGTTCTCTAATGGTCTAATTTTATCCCTCGTATCCTTTTTGCTATTAATATAGCTGTAGAAACCCTTTGGATTTACTTTCACCTTTTTGCCAAAGCAACCTCATATCTTCTTTTAGCCTTTCTAATTTCTTTCTTAAAATTCTTTTTACATTCTTTACTCCTCTAGCACCTCATTTACTCCATGCCTCCAATAAAATATTGTAGATATCTCTCTTTTTTTCGAAACAAGTGTCCCCAATTGCGTGAAAACCATGGCTCTTTCCAATTTTTATTTACTATTTCCTTTCAACCGAACAGGGACATAAAGATTCTGTACTTCTTACAATTTCCCCTTAAAATGTCCTCGCCATTTCTCTTCTACATCCTTTCCCATAAAACTAAAAATGTCCCAATTCACTCCTTTTAAATCCTTACGCATTCCCTCAAAGTTAGCCTTTCTCCAATCAAAAATCTCAACCCTAGGTCCATTTCTTGACTCTCTCCATAATTTATATTGAAACTTATGGTATTTTGATCACTGGTCCCGAAGTGCTCACCAACGATACCTCCGTCACCTGACCTGCCTCATTCTTTTTCCTAACTGGAAGGTCCAGCACTAGCCCCTTCTCTGGTCGATAACCTCTATGTATTGCTGCAAAAACCTATCCTGCACACATTTTACAAACTCCCCAAACCTTAAAAATCCAACCCATTTAAACAGAATGTGTTTCCCAGTCTATATTTTTGGAAAATTGAAATCTCCCACAATCACTACTTTGTGCTTACTACTAACTATCTGCTATCTCCTGACTTACATAATTGCTCTTCCAATTCTCGCTCCCCATTTGGCGGGTCGATAATAGAATAAATATATGGGGGTGTGTATATATATAAAAATGTGTGTGTGTGTGTGTGTGTGTGTGGTGTGTGTGTGTGTGTGTGTGTGTATATATTTTTTTTTTTTTTTGTTTTATTTTTTTTAGAAGTACAGTAAGTGTGGTACTTAAGTACCTAATACATACATACGATTATTCCAACTTCTTGTACACTTCGTACTTTTTTTGATTTAATATAAAAGAACAGTGAGAGAAAAAATAAATAAAGAGTGTCGGAATAGATAGACGTAGTAGAAATAGATGTCAAAGAAATTCCAAAAATTTCATTCTAAAAATTTTATACAGTTTTATACAAGTGAGACAACGGAATGTGCTAAAATAGTGCCATTTTGAGTTAGACATTTGTACCGCAGATGGGGTAAAACATTTGAAAATATTTTTTATTCAGTCTAGTTTTCAAATAATATAGTCTATGTAAAATTTTAAATTGAATTTAGGTTATCAGTCCTTACAATCAAATTGAACATTATTTACATATAATACAAAAATTCCCATCTATCACATTCTGCGAATTTTTATCAATAACTCTTGTTCCCAGTCCCTTAATTGCCTCTGTCGTTGGTGTTTCTATATTAGAATTGTATTATATAAGTAAGTAGAAATTAAATTGCTTGATTCTGCCTTTCTATTCATTCCTTCCTCCAAATATATCTGATTTTAAGTTTGATAATCCTTGATATATAATTTTTCAAATAATGCCTTGAATTTGAAGATATGGAAATAATTGATTACTTTTCAAATTATATTTTAGTTGACCTAATTGTTGGAATGATAAAATCTTTTGCCCCATTTCATCGCCCCCAAGCAAACATATCTACCATCGTTTTTTAATTCCTATTCTTCCCAATGGATAAACGATTTATCAATAATGGATGGTTTGAATGAGGGATATTAGCTATTGGAGAAAGAAGCGATAATTTTCTTAATTTTAAAGTTAATTTTATTTTTTTCCAAATTCGTATTATACTGTGGATAATTGGATTCTTCTTTATATATTATATTGTTCAGTTTCATCGGGGAAAGAAGGATCGCTCCTATATTATAAGGGGGAACAATCCTCTTTCTCCATTCTTATCCAATCTACCTGTTGGGCAGAAACTGTCCAACCAATAGATTAATTTTTAATATGCACTGCCCAATAGTAATGCAATAAGTTAGGAAGTGTCAGTCCCCCTGATTCTTATAGATTTACACAAGTGTTGTTTTTTTTTAAATTCTGTGCGATTTATAATCCATAAGAAGTTTATAATATCAGAGTCTAGATTTTTTAAATAATTTTGTAGGTAAGTAGATTGGTATTGATTGAAATAGGGTACATACAGTGGCTTGCAAAAGTATTCATACCCTTGAACTTTTCCTAATATATATATATATATATAAAAAGGGGGGTGGGGGGGGGGACATTTGTCACGTTACAACCCACAAACGTAATTGTTTTTATGGAGATTCATGGGATAGACCAACACAAAGTGTGCAAATTGTGAAGTGGAAGGTAAATATACTTGGTTTCCGCAATTTTATTACAAATAACAAACTGAAAAGTGTGGCGAGCAAAAGTTTTCAGCCCCCCCTGAGTCCAATACGTTGTAGAACCATCTTTCGCTGCAATTACAGCTGCAAGTCTTGTGGTATGTCTCTACCAGCTTGCACATCTAGAGACTGAAATTTTCGCCCATTCTTCGTTCAAAGGATGCTCAAGCTCAGTTCGGATTGGATGGAGGCGTCTGTGAACAGTAATCTTCAAGTCTTGCCAAGATCTCAATGATTTAGGTCGGGACTGGGTTTGGGCCATTCTAACACATGAATATCTTTGATCTAAAACATCCCATTGTAGCTCTGTCTGTATGTTAGGGCTCGTATGTCCGATGAAGGTGCTCCTCGCCCCAGGCTCTAGCAGTTGCAGACGCTAACAGGTTTTTTCCAAGATTGCCCTGTAATTGGTTCCATCCATCTTCCCATCAACTCTGACCCACTTCCCTGTCCCTGCTGAAGAAAAGCATCCCGGACAGCATGTTGCTGCCACCAGAGACCATGGTTCACAGTGGGGGATGTGTGGTTTCGGGTGATGTCAGTGTTATTAGTTTTCCTCCAACACATACGTTTGCATTTAAGCCAAAATCTTCAAATTTTGGTCGCATCCTTCCAGACCAGAGCACCTTCCCCACATGGTGTGCTGTTCCCCCACATGGCTGTGGCAAACTGCAAACGGACTATCCTTATGCTTTGGTTCATCAAGTGGCTTCTCTTGCCGACTCTTCCATACAGACCCGATGTGTGGATGCACACTAATAGTTTCCCTGTGGACAGAGTTCTCCCACCTAGCTGTTGGATCTCTGCAGCATGCCTCCAGAGTTTACCATGGGCCGCTTGGCTGCTTCTCTGACCAATGCTCTCCTTGCCCGGCGGTCAGTTTTAGGTGACTGGCCATGTCCTGGAGGTTTGCAGTTGTGCCATAACTCTTATCCATTGTCGACTGATTGGTTTGAACAGTGCTCCGTGAATTTCAAGAGTAAGCTGGAGATTTTCATATAACCTAACCCTGCTTTAAAAAAACGCTCCACAACTTTATCCCCGGACCTGTATGGTTGTTCCTGGGCCTTCATGATGCACCAAGGAACATTGTTTGTTTCACTCTTATGTTCTCTAACAAACCTCCTGAGGTCTTCTCAACAGCTGTATTTTACTGAGATTAGATACAACACAAGTGGACTCGATTTACTAATTAGGTACTTCTGTAGGCTTTGGTTGCACTGATTTTATTTAGGGGTATCAGAGTAAAGGGGCTGAAAAACATTTGGTTTGCACGCCACATTTCAGTTTTTTATTTTGTAAAAAGATTTGAAAAAAATCATTTCTTCCACTTCACAATTATGCGTGCCACGTTGGTGTTTGTCTATCGCAACTAAATGCTAATAAAATACATTTCCGTTTGAGTTGTACGTGACAAAAGGTGGAAAGTCAAGGCTCTATCACTTAGTGCAAATAGCAGGGGCAATAGTACCCCTCTGCCGATTTGCCCTTGCTAATGGAATTTCGGGACAATATATTATTAGTCAGTATCTAGCCGTCAGCTTACATATAATAAGTTTAGCCATGAAGATAAAGGTCATCTCCCATGTTAAATTTTGCAATAATTTGAATAAATAGTGCCATACTACGTGATCGAAAGCTTTGATCTGCAGCCAAGAAATTAAAAAGAAAATTTGGGGCTAGTTCCTTCTTTTCAGTATTAATGAAGCACATTAGATTAGACAGCCGTCTCAAATTGTTAAAAGAGTATCTCTTGGATAGAAACCCTAGTGTGGTTCAGGGTTTTGTTTGCTATCATATTTACTCATAGCTGACTCCGCTAGGTCTTTGCTATTATTTTTGATCTGTATTTATGATGCAATAGCTCTATATGAGCCTGGGTCTTTCTAATCTTTATTCCGTTTTTGTATAAGTTTTTGGTATCTAGAGCTTTAATCCTTGTGTTGCCCACAGAGCCGTGGATAGAGAAGGAGGGGGAGAGCGAACTCCCATCCAGGAAGACTATATTATGCTAGCGCGGCTTGTGTGTTGTTTTCCAAGGCCCACAGAGCCGTTGGAAGAGAAGAGAGGGAGGAGCGACACCCACCGTAAGCTAAAAACTAGCGCGGGCTTGTTTTCAGAGCCCAACAGGAGCCGTTGGAAGAGTAGGAGGGGGAGGGAGCGACACCCGACCGAGAAGGGTTAAAATCTAGCGTGGGGCTTGTTTGTTCAAGGCCCACAGGAGCCAGTTGGAAGAGAAGGAGGGGAGAGCGACAACCCGACCGGAAGGTTTAAAATCTAGCGCGGGCTTGTTTTTTCAGAGGACCACAGGAGCCCGTGGAAAGGAGAATGAGGGGGAGAGCGACACCCACCGGTAAGGTTTAAAATCCTACGCGGGGCTTGTTTTTTCAAGGCCCACAGGAGCCGTTGAAGAGGAGAGGGGGGGAGCGTCCACTAGACCGGTAAGCTATAAAATCAAGGCGCGGGGCGTTTTTTACCCAAATCCATAACATTCCATTTGGAGAAGTGTTTTTTTTGAGGAAGAGCCGCTGATTGGTGAATGGACTAAGGGAAGCTGCTGATTGGATTGGGAAGTGGACTAGGAAAGCTGCATGATTTACAGTCAGATCCCTCAGTTTGTAATGGGATTTTAGATTGTGTTGCCATATTGTATCCTGTGCAAGGGGGGCAGAATGAAGGCCAGGCATGTACTGTTTTCGGGATGTCCAGATGTGAGGTAGGGAATTTTGATAGCCCTCCCAGACTATACACATCCTGCGCCAGGTGTTCGAGATGGGGCGCCTAAAGGATTCTGTTGGAACCTGGGCAGGCAGCTCGACACCTCCGTCATGGTCAGGGAGAGTGGGAGTCATAAGAGGAGCAACAGGAGGTATTCACTCCCAACCACAGGAGCAGACAAGTGGGTCACGGTTAGAAGGCAAGGGCAGAGGCAGGTGGCTGAGAGAGTACCCATGTGACCGTACAACAGAAAATAGGTACTCGGGGTTTGAGTATATTGGAGGGGACAGCTACTGGGGCAACAACAGCGGCCGGGCCCTCCGGCACAAGATCGGCCCTGATGCTCGAAGGGTAGCAAAAAGAGGAGGGCAATTGTAATATGGTCTCTATAATAGTTAGGGGGTCGGATAGGCGATTCTGTGGACGCAGGTCGGGAGCCCCGATGGTAGTTTTGCCTCCCTGGTGCCAGTCTCGCTGTGTCAGCACGTGTCCAAAAGTTCCTGATAAGGAGGGAGAGAGCCTGATTGTTGTTGTACACATAGGTACCAATGACGATAGGCAGAAATTGGACGCGTCCTGAAGGGAGAATTTTGGGAGTTGGGGGGAAAAGTTAAAGAGAAGACCAAAAGGGTAACGTTTCAGGATTAAGTACTGGCCTGTGCCTGCCCGCGGCCAGTGAGAGTAGGAATGAATGTGGTGAGCTAAATGCGTGGCGAGGTCGGTGCAGTGGGCCAGCGATTCAAGTTCTTGATCAACTGGGACCTCTTTTGGGGAAGGCATATCTGTACGCAGGAGGACGGGTTGCACTTGAACCGAAGGGGCCAATATCCTGGCAGGTAGATTTGACAAAGCCACTGGGAGACTTAAAACTCAGAAAGGCTGGGGGGAGGACTCGGGTAGAGGGCTAGGGTACAAGGGTGTGGGGCAAGAGGCAGAGAAGGAAGCACTCGGACCAAAATTAGGCGAGAAAGATGAAAAAGATAATAGACAAGAATAAAGATGGTGGGTTTATAAAATGAGCATATTTTAATGCTAGGACATTGTATGTAAGGGATGAACTTAGAGCCATGCTTTGACCACCTGAAATATATGTTGTGGCAACAGTGAAACCATAGTTTGCAGGAAGCTGTGAATTGGAACCTAAATATTCCAGGATTTTCCGTTGCTTCCGGGGTTGATAGAAATGGGAGGGACCAGAGGTGGAGTTTGATTGATTGTCAGAGAGAGATCCAGCATGCTTTGCAGGAATAGATAGAGGGTTCGTCTAGGGAGGCTATTGGGTGGAACTGAGAATGGGAACGTGGAGCAAGCAACACGTTTAGGGGTGTAACTATAGACCGCCAATGGGGACGCGAGAATTGGACGAGCAAATATGTAAGGAATAGCAATTTTAGTATTAAGCTCAAGTAGTGATGTGGGAGATTTCAATTTCCCAAACATAGACGGGAAATACATTCTGTAATGGGCTGGATGGTTTGGAGTTTGTAAAATGTGTGCAGGATAGTTTTTTGCAGCATTACTTAGAGGTACCGACCAGAGAAGGGGAAGTGCTGGACCCTCCTGTTAGGAAACGAGGCAGGACAAGGTGACGGAAGGTTAAGCGTGGTGAGCACGTCGGGGACCAGTGTCACAATACCATTAGTTTCAATATAAATTATGGAGCGAGTCAAACCGGACCTAAGTGGAGTTTTTGATTTGAGAAAAGCTAACTTTGAGGGAATGCGTTGAGGATTTTAAAGGTGTGAAGTGGGACACTTTGGGTCATGGGAAGAGGTAGAAAGAAATGGAGGACATTTAAAGGGATATTGTAAGAGTACAGAATCTTTAGGTCCCTGTTAGGGTGAAAGGAAATAGTAAAAATTGGAATGAGCCATGGTTTTCAAGGGAAAATTAGTCACTTGTTTCGAAACAGAGAGAGATCTACTATAAGTATAGGAAGGCATGGAGTTAATGAGGCCGAGAAGGAGTATAAAAAGAATGTTAAAAAGAAGCTTAAGAAAGAAATTAGGAAGGCTAAAAGAAGTTAGGAGGTCTTTGGCAAAAAGAGAAAGTAAATCCAAAGGTTTCTAACCGCATATTAATACAAAAGAAAACGAGGTATAAAATTGTGACCATTAAGAAACCAAATGGCACATCTCGGCAGAGCCAAAAGAATAGGGGAGATATTAAAACAATTTTCTTTTCTGTCGTATTTTCAAACGGCGAAGATATAGAACTCTGTGAGGTAAGGAAAAAAGTAGAGTAGCTATGGAAACTATGAGATTCATTGAGATGACGTACTGACACTTTGCAAAATATCAAGGTGGATAATCTCCAGGTCCTTACAGATATTCCCCTAGGAACATTGAGGGAAGTTCGTGTAAAATAAGCAGGAGCTATGACAGAAATAGTTTCAAGATGTCATTAGAAAGGGAATAGTCCGGAGGATTTGCGTACTGCGCATGTTGTTCCTTGTATAAAAAAGAGGGTTCAAAGAATATACCTAGCAATTATAACCTATTAGTTTGCGTCCAGTGGGTGGGCAAATAAATGGAAAGGATACTTAGAGATTAATATATATAACATCTAGGCATCTGGAAAAAAACAGGGTCGATCAGATAACAGTCAACATGGCTTTGTGCCTGGAAGGTCATGTTTGGCTCAAACCTTCATGAATTTTTTTGAAGCGGTAACTAGGGAAATTGAGGAGGTAAAGCATGGATGTTGTCTATATGGATTTCAGTAAGGCCTTTGACCAGGTCCCCCATGGAAGGTTGGTTCAGAGGCTCAATCTTTGGGTGTTAAGGGCGGATAGCAAGATGGATTCAACAGTGGCTGATGGAGATGTCAGAGAGTAATGGTGGTTGCTGTTTTGTCAGGTAGGAAGCCGTGACCAGTGGGTGCCTCAGGGATCTTGTTGGGGTGCCATCTGTTGTTTGTTCATGTACATCAAGATCTGAGGATGGGGTGAAAATTGATACGTTGCGATGATACTAAGATAGGTGGTATTGTGGATAATGAAGTGTTCTCAAAGTCTACAGATACTTTTGGCCATTGGAAAAGTGGGTGCTGAAAGATGGCTATGGAGTTTAACGCTGAGTAAGTTGTGAAGTGCTACATCTTGGCAGGACAAATCAAATAGGACTACTTGGTACGGGTGGATAGGAATGCTGTGGGAACAGAGGGATCTAGGAATACTGTGCATAGTTCCCTGAAGTGGAATCGCATTAGATAGGGTGGAAGAAAGCCTTTTGTTGCGGCCTTTATAAATCAAGCATTGAATTGAAGTAGGGAAGTTATGATAAAATTGTTCACGGCATTGGTAAGACCAATTCTGGAGTATGGGTTCACTTTTGGACGCCTATTATAGGAGGATGCTCAAGAACAAATAGAGAGAGTACAGAGGAGATTGATCTAGATGTTGCCAGGGGTCCACAACCTGTGTACGAGAAGGTTGAACAAGTTAGGTCTTTATTCTTGGAGCGCAAGAAGGTTATGGGGATCTTGATTGGTCCTTAAAAATTATGAAAGGATAGACAGAGTTGACAGGAAAAGCCTTTTCCCTTTGAGGTAGGAAGATGCAAACAAAGGGCATAACATGAATTTAAGGGACAGAAGTTTAGGGGTACGTTGGGGGAACTTCTTTTCACTCAGAGGTGGTGGCCTGTGTGGACTGAGCTTCCAGCAGAGGTGTGGAGGCGGAAGGGCCGAGAGGCCCTTCTCCGGCTGTAATTGGGGTATATGTTAAATATGGTTATAAGTATAATCGTTGACACGGTTAATGTTTCTGTATTTATTTTCTTTAAAAGCTATATATAATATATATAAATCGTGCAGGCGTGGTAGAAATTATCTCATAGAATCTTTTATAGAATCACTTACTAAAGCCATCTGTCCTGCGTTTTGCCATTCTTCAACAAATTTATTGGTTTCTTCTATTTCCTGTAGTGTAATCTGGGCTCCAATCCTCCGTGTTTCCACCATATTTAATTATGGAAGAATACAATTGTCTAAGAAATTTGTAATTTGATGTATTATTTGCAGAGCTTTTTGAGGTATAAACATGGTGATAAAAATGTGAGCAAAATCTTTTATTAATATCTTTAGGGAGTGTTAAAAATTCCACTTTGTCTGATTTAATTTAGTAATTGTATTTTCTGTTCTTCTTTCCTTTCTCGTTTGTTCAGTTTGCGTCTAAGAGTGTGTGTATATATAAAATATCCATATGTGTGTGTATTTATTTATAATTGTGCATATTATTTATGTATATAAATATATAATAAATAATTCCTTGAGGGGTTATGTACTTCATCCTTACATATAAGATAAAGACAGTAATAAGAGCTTTAAAATCAAATCCGCTTCGGATCCATGAGAATGAACTTTAGTTATCTCGGACTTTGCCTCTCATATCCAGCACACCACAAACATACATATATAGAAAATAATAAAAGTTAAATTTATACCTTTGTGCACCTGTGTGAGAAAGCATTACAAGGGCAACTGCGCAATCAAGGCAAGGGAAACATGCAACGGATGGGCTGGGAGAAAGATGGGAGGAAAATGTGGAACAGGGGATATCATTTACAATAAAAGTACCTAAAATATGTTAGTTGATAGATGTTTGCTATATCAACCACTGGTCCCTACAACACTATTACAACATAGATGATTTGCGGAGTGCACAGCGGAGCACACCGGAAAGTCGTGTCGCATTAAAAAGTGGTGGCCGTGAGTTCCGTTGCGTACTACACATCAGGTCCATTGGATTTCGAGGAGTGGTCCTATCTTGCGTCCTCTAGTATCTTTGGCAGATCAGGACTAGATGCAGTATAATAGTAAGATTAAACCGAGAAATTACCAGTTCAAAGTTTGATCGATATTTATTATGAGGAGGTTTACGATGAGGGATAACTTGAAGACCCGCCTGGCCTGCAAACGGCATACTTCAAAGCAGCCCAGAAAAACACAGAACACAAAATAGCCGAAGTAACATAGTAAGGCTCATATGGAACGACTTAGAATCTACTACCAGATGGATCATTTAATTTTTGAGTTGGAGGGGAGTGTAGGGCACGTAAACCCTCATCGTACCACAGGATTAAAATAACGATCAAAACTTCTGCGACTGGTAAGTTCTCGTTTAAGAGCGTACTATTTTACTTCGAGTCACGTGAGTGACTACTTGACACTTTAAAGCTTATCTGTGTTTTTTGTGCCGTCGAATTTAATTCCCATAACGACAGTGCGGCACATTAACACAATAACGAGCGAATACACACATTTTCCCCAAACATTGCCGTTGTCTATTTATATGATACATAATTTTCACATTATAAAAAAGAAAATAATGCCCCTTTCTATTAAAAAAGCAAATTATCACGAAAACCAATTGATATATATTTTTATGCAAGACAACGCAACAATTATAGGCGAACCGAAACATTGCGTGTCTTAAATCCTTACACCATGACAGGGATCCTTAATTTTACAGTAATCAACAGCCTCCTCGCCTTGCATCGATGCTCGAGTGGCTCATCCTGTGCCTTCTTGGAATGTATATTCCTCAATAACGAAGGGATTTTCCACCTTTCAGTGTCATATTCCTACAGAATGTAATCCAATTATGGAACCAACTAGAAATGACATTCTCTATAACCATCATTTACAGAACCCAAAGTGGTGTTTTGTGTAAGAAGGCATCTCTTGCCACAGGACTCTTACCTACTGCAACATTTTCATCAATTTTCACGTACACACACACACTCAACTTTAAAGCCAGCAGGAGGGGCTTATAGGTTTTAACTCTTGGTTTGTTTTCAGGTAGTTCTTGGCGTGCTTTGTTTGGTAGATTCAGAAACGTATATGAAAATGCATTTGGTTATCCACATGCCATTATAACGTTAACATTTGCAATTTTTGCACTCTATATTGAAACTAAGCGGTTACAGAAGTATATGGTTCAATGATTAAGTTTTTTGAATCATAGATAGAGTTAAAAGTCCATTTCCTAAGGCATTTCAAGATTTTTTATCTCCTGCCTTTATATTTTTTACAAATTTGGACAGATTATAGATATAAACACTTATCTATAATCGATATCTATATCTATAGAGATATTAATATATATATATATACACACAACAATATAGTATAATTTTAATTAACATTACATAAAATCCCGTTCCCTATTGATATTATGAATGCATCTGATTATTTTGGTTTAATATATTGTCCGTGGATGTATAAGACTGGTAACACTCTGAGAGACGACAATTGGCTCTAATCAATTTGATACTTAGAAAATGCCAGCCACACAGAATTCGACATATAGCATATGACAAATTAACTTTAACTGTATATACAGACGCGTCCCATTCTGTTTCTGTATAACAAAATATAGTTTATTTAGACTTATTTCCCGCAAATTGCAGGTATAACACTTCTTATTACATATTTATTTATTGATATATCTAATCTTTGGTTTACATTCATAGACTTCTTTGGGACCATCAGCTGTTTTGAGAAATGGTCTATCAACGTAGATAGTACAAATTCATATTATCACTATTCCCAGTTTTTGTACCACAATAAATTACTGCAGGGTTTTCAACCTGGAGATCCCAGTGGGTGCAGCAGCATCTGCAAAGAAACAGAAGGGAGAAAGGCACCACTAGTCGAGACCCCTTTTTGTCTTCAATATATTACTGCCATTATGAATCAATCACTAGCTGTTCTTAATCACACAATATAAATGAACCAGAAAGGACCCATATTGGGCCACCAAAATGCCTCTGGCATGTCCTGCTACATATTCATCCTGACACTGCCCTATTAAATTAACAAAAAAATGAGGAACACAAAGAATCATTTCCTCGTGTAATTGGAGAAAAGCGTCCACCTTTCTATGTTCTTAGATTACCCACAAAAATTCGAAAAGCGGTGATTTAAATCTGTATGCAATCAAGATTAATCGTAAGTAAAATCCATATTAATGACAATATGTTTTTCTTCCCAATTTGTTATCGTCCGATACCATTGTCTCTTCCTTAGAGATAAACGGTGACTAAACGTTAAAAACTACACATCTGTTTACTTAGATAATCCCTATAATATGTTGTGTGACTTGATCGTGTGAACCACAAGAAATATTTTAAAATCATGATTTTATCTGTATACAACCAGATTAATCTAATATCAAAATAATGACAATATAATTTTCCTCCCCAAAGATGACCTAGTTATCATATGCCACAGCAGCAGTGGTATTGTTTTCATCTTGATACGACATAGACATTTCCATAATAAAACAATCGACTTGTTTATCCATACTCCTTATACTTTCAACAATTAATACGAATGTTTGGATAATTCTTAGGACAAACCATGTATGTGTGCCTGGTATAATTGTCTGCAGTCCGTTTAACCAAAAAACATAGCAATTTATTGTTAAAGAATAGATAATATTCTTATCATTACCCAAACATTCACAGAAGCGGTACAATCATCTGTAACACTTGCTTCAATTGTAATTTTATAGTTGAGAAGCAGCCTTATGAACCTTTTTTACATTACTAATAATGATAACTAACATTTGATATTTTACATAAGCCTCTTCACAAGGCATACATATTCTATAAGCTTCTGTATTCTTCTTTTGGAACTTATTTATATTTTCCCCTAACCGAATGTAGGAATCATAGTAATGTCTACAAACATAATACATATTGTATCATGAACAATTTTCCCCACTCTTAGGGGCTTAAATTACTTCGGAATTCAGAATATTATTTAAAATTTTTTTTATAATAAGCCTGAGCATATGCCTTTTATGTATATGGGGTCAATCCTACCCTACCCACCAGGTTTGTAATGGCCAGGCACGTAATTTGCAGCTGCTCTTTAATCGCTTCTAATTTAAATTAATCGAGATTAACCAATACCATGGTACCTCATTAGTGCAAGTGCTGAACGTTTATCAGTATAATTGTTTCCTTCAGTGTTCAGATTTATCCAACTTGAACTGATGATTGTTTGGACAAGTTTTAACTTGCACAGCTTGAGCCACTGTTAAAATTAATTTCAAAGCTCTCTGTAATATTTGATTACACTTTGTTAATCACAACAGTTTTCCATGTTTCTAGATGTTTCTATTTTCTTACACTGTGAAAGTGTAAATATATTTGATGTTTTGTATGGTTTTATACCATGAATCCTTTACACTAAGGTAATTTTATAATATACATGTACGTTCCCCTTCGTGGTAAAATTTACTTTTGAGTGCAAACCTGAATTCAGTTTTTTCCATTATACAGTGAACCCAATCATTCCTTGTTTATATTAAGTTTTAACCACCAATAATACACTGTAATCCCACATAAATGGAGATTTCATGACTGATTTTGGTAACCAGATGTTTGCACCTCTCAACTACATCTAGCCTCCTTTCCCCAATTATATGGTTAAGATAACTAATGTTTGGATAATAGCACTGCGGCCGTTTTTTGATCCATCTGCAAATTTTTCATTGAGCATAGTTTTTTTTTCAAACCGTAAGATAAAAGATCCTTTGTCTTTGTTTTTGATCCATAATCAAAATTTTTATGGGATCATAGTGTTTCCTTTCCCTAAGTTTAAAGATCAGTGGTCTGGTCTTTTGTAATTAATATCTTTGATTTTTAATAAGCAGGTATTCTATAATAAATCATGAGTTTAATTTTTCCTGATTTTGTATAATCTGCAACCCTATGAGTGCAGATTCGGTAAATTATATATATTATCCGTACTATTAAGCGCCTCAACGTAATGGCATGTTAGTGTTATGTGGGAAGATTACATATTTGCACCAGGTGGACACTTTGAAATTGGATTTCATATAGCCATATTATTTGTGACATGGGATAATTATAAATGGATTAACCTTTGAGTTGGATAAGAAACAGAAATTTATCGTAGGTCGGAAGGTGGGTGAGATACCATATAATAATGTAGGCTCGCGTAGGTTTGGTTCCATAGCCGTCCCCCCTTTCCTTTGATTATATTTCGCAATCCATCTTTTCGCTACCCC
>CM069137.1:101420434-101791629 GCA_035221665.1 Okamejei kenojei | reverse complement strand
AATGATGATGGGGTTTTTAATATTGCAATGACAAAAATTTAAAAGAAGAATTAGATTATTGTAAAGTTATTGTTATAACATGGCTCCTTAAAATAGGCTGTTCAATATTAAGATAAAAATCCCTCTGTACTCCTCTCTATTTTGTTCACATTCCTGCCTATAACTAGCGACCAAAATCTGTACATCCACTACTCCAAATGATGGTCAGAGGGATACAAAGCCATGTACAAATTTTAACAAAAACTCCCCCTACTCCTATATTATCTCAAAGTTCTGCTTCTAATAAAGCCACACACCAAAGGCTTCTTAACCACCCTATCTCATGCAAGAGAGTCCACCTTCAGGGAACTATGCCCAGTTATTTCCTAGATCCCTCGTTCCACAGCAGAGAGCGCTCAATTCCATACCATTTACCAAGTACGACCTATTTTAATATGTCCTGCCAAAGAAGCACTTGCACACTTTCAAGCATTAAACTCCATCTGCCAAGCTTTCAGCCCACTTTTTCCAAATGGCCCAACTCCTCATGTAACTTTGAAAATCTACTTCATTAACCACAACCCACCTGCGACCTTAGTATCCATCTAGCATACTTACTATCCAATTTTTCCACCCCATCATCCAGATCATTGATGTACATGACAAACAACAGTGGACCCAACACAGATCCCTGGAGGCACCTGATCATAGGCTCTCCTGTGCAATTTCTACACTAACTTCCCTCAATGACCTAGGATACCTGTCAGACCTGGAGACTTATCCACCTTTTATATTTTTCAAAATTGCCAGTACTTCCTGCGCCTTCCTTTGAACTCATAGTTTCCATAGCTAGAGCGTAAGGAATGTTTAGAAGAATTACGAGATTAATGCAATTGTTTAAGACACCCAAATACTAATGATGAATACGCGAATATACAATACTATTTTGTGGATAGGAATCCCACCCGGAAATATATCGACAAACATGGAAATATATATGTTTATCTATAATGAAGGAAATTTGGAAGAAAAGCCTACAACGTAACACGTTGCTCATTAAATGCTAGAACCAAGATATTAGATACAATTTAAGGTAATTACACAAATTCATTATTCAAAAACGAAATTAAATTAGAATTAAGCCTAACATTTCTCCTATTTGTGAGAAATGTCAGAACTTGGAACTACTTTACACATAGTTTTGTAACATGTATATAACTCCAATTACCTATTGGACATAAATCTTTAGAGTTACTCTGAATTTCTGTTATAAAATTAAACTGGACCCAGAATCCACAAATTAATAATATAAGGAGTTCCGGATACAAATTTAATATTACTACAGTAAACCAAAGAATCTTTCTTGGATTACTTGCGAGAGCGGATAACAGGGAAACACACATTAATACTGAATATTTTGGAAGGAACATTAATCCCCCACAATTAAAATGAGGAAACAGTGGAAATGTTGGAGAGACTGTTGCTTTTGGAAAAGACAATCAACTTTGTCCCTAAATGGACAAATACGAACTCTTTGCAACAATATTATGTCTCCATAAACAGAAATATTTGAAGGGGACTTGTTCTTGGCAGCATCACAACCTCAATGCGGGACACGAAGGATTTAGATGAAAATAACGTCCTTTTTTGATTTGTACACAATCTCTAACCTGATAATCGCTATTTGAAATTGTGTTAATCTATTATTAAGATGTATACTATAACCTCTCTTTTATTTAATATATATATAATCCTTTTGTTTCAATAAATATATATAACAAGATAAAAACATATATATTTTTTTTTTTCTCCTCTTCTCTTTTCACTTTCTATAATAAACAAAATTATAGGTGGAGGTAATCAATATGCTTATTGATTAAAACTCTTATTCTTTTCTTTTTCTACTTTAAAAAAATAGAAGTTTATAAGAATTATTCGTAACATTCGTATACTTTGGTTGTGTATAAGTTGGTTGTGTATTTGAAAAATTTGTTATAAATAATAACAAGCCGTTGAGCGTTATGCTGGATTAACTATACTAATAAAAATATTATTACAAAGAAAAATAAATACAGTAAACCCTCGTTATAACGGACCAATGGGGAGGAGATGGTGTCCGTTTTTGACGATTGTCCGCTATAACAGAGTAATTGTGTAACCAGCAGAAACAAACAACTACAGTGTGGAGGAAAGAACTGCCGCTGCTGTTTAAATCAAAAGATATACGGTCACAAAATTGCTGGATAATCACAAATACGGCGGCAGGTACAGCTAGCGCGGGACAGAAGGAATGGGTGACGGTTTTCAGACCGAGACCGCTTCCTTCAGACTGATCAGCAATCAACTACATTTCCCTGGTTAATAACAAAAAAGGACAATAAAGAGTGCATGGGAGTATATCAGCGATTTAGGCAGTAATCTCTGGAGAACATGGCGCCTCCCTTCTTGGTTCCAGACACTTCTTCAGAGCACTGGCTGGAACTAACCTGGAATTCAGTATGGGCCGGGAGAGAGGCAAGGCATCCGACGCAATCATTGGGTTGCGCACCGGCGCGGCCGGAGTGCAGCTTAGGGCACCAGCGGCAGTGATGGTGGTTAGTGCTGGGTGGCGGCGGTGGGTGGAAGGTATGGGATGGGCGTGGCGTCTGTGGGCACAGTAATGTTAGTGAGCGTAAGTGATGGTTGCTAGCACAGTGGTTGTGTGGCAATTGCCAGTCGGTATCCATAAGGCTTAGGTGGCAGGGATGGCTGGAGAA
The DNA here is from genome assembly GCA_035221665.1 of Okamejei kenojei. NCBI lineage: Eukaryota > Metazoa > Chordata > Chondrichthyes > Rajiformes > Rajidae > Okamejei > Okamejei kenojei. Next base: position 101,788,894 of record CM069137.1, on the reverse strand, counting down.
GTGGCAAAGGTCGGGTTGGCATCAGAAGCCCTGCCTGGCAGTGAAGTTCATCCCTGGTCAGGTCAGGTCTGGCAGGTCAGTCCGACCTATGACCGAAATCCATTATAAAGAGGTCCTTAAAAATGTGGGTTTACAGTAGTTTAAATACCATTTTCACTAAAATGACGGATAGCAAGAAAGAATATTTGTTTACAACAGGATCTAGACCCTTTGGGAAGGTGGGCTAAGGAAGGGCAAAGAGAATTTAACTCTTCCTAGTATGAGATGTTGCACTTTGGTATGCCAAACCAGGGCTGGGCTGACAGTAAATGGTAAAGCTTTGAAAAGCATTGGAGAACAGAGAGATCAGGAAGTACAGATGCATGAGTGACTGAAGGTGACGAATCAGGTGGACGATTTGGTAAAGTAGGCATTTGCCATACTTGCCTTCATTAGGAAGGGTATTATGTACAAAAGTTGAAACATCATGATGCAGCTGTAAATACAAGCTGTTGGTGAGACCAAAGGAGTATTGTGTTCTGATCCCCAGCATAGAAAGGATGTCATTAATTTGGAAATGGTGCAGAAGAAATTCATGGGGATGTTACCTGAAGTTAAGTTATAGTGAGTGGGGAGGGCAATTTACCCCCAGGGAAACTAGTGGGTAGGGCCATGGCTTTTTTTCTTTTGGAGCATAGGAGGCTGAGAGATTACTTTATTGAGGTGTATAAGATCACGAGGTGCACCAATAAAGTGAATGCTTACACACTTTCCCAGTAGAGGATTCTAAAATTAATGTGCAAATGTAAAAATTAAGCACACAGAAAGGGAACAGGTGACCACTAGCCAGCGTAGCAGTAGGCAGGTAGTGCAGGAGTCCCCTGTGGTCATCTCCCTCCTAAACAGATTTACCATTTTGGATACTGTTGGGGGAAGATGGCTCATCAGGGGAAGGCAGCATCAGCCAAGTTCATGGCACCGTGGGTGGCTCTGCGGCACAGGAGGGGAGGAAAAAGAGTGGAAGGGCTATAGTAATAGGGGATTCAATTGTAAGGGGAATAGATAGGTGTTTCTGCGGCCGCAAACGAGACTCCTGGATGATATGTTGCCTCCTGGTGCAAGGGTCAGGGATGTCTCTGAGCGGCTGCAGAACATTCTGGAAGGGGAGGGTGTACAGCCAGTTGTCGTGGTGCACAATTGGCACCAATGATATAGTAAAAACCGGGGATGAGTCCCCACAAGTGAATTTAGGAGCTAGATAAACTTAAAGTAGGGACCTCAAAGGTATAATCTCTGGATACTACCAGTGCCACGTGCCAGTCAGGGTAGAAATAGGAATATATTTCAGTTCGATTACCGTGGCTTGAAAATGGACACAGGGGAGGTATTCATATTCTGGGCATTGGGAACCATTTCTGGGAGATGGGACCAGTAATAAACAGACGGTCTACACCTGGGCTGGAATGGACCAATGTCCTAGGGGCGTGTTTGCTAGTGCTGTCGGGGAGGATTTAAACTAATGTGGCAGGAGGATGGGAGCATGAGCAGAGAGACAGAGGGGTGTAAAATGAGGGTAGAAGCAATAGGTAGCAAGGTGAAAAGTAAAAGTGGCAGGCCGACAAATCCAGGGCAAAAATCAAAAAGGTTCACTTTTCAACATAATTGTATAAGGGGTAAAGGGCCTGTCCCAACAGCATGCGATTGCATGCGTCTAGTGCGTCCCAACCGCGCTCGCTTGAGGTGTACGCCCTCACGGGGCCGGTCCCGGTCCCACTTCGATCGGTGGAGGTTCATGGCGTTGCGCGGGGCTGGTCTTGACATCGCGCGGGGCTCTAAAAATCTTGCACTGTCCGAAAATCCCGTGTGCCAACGGCCTATCGGCCCGCAGGTGCAATGAGGGCGTACGCAGCATCTCGACGGGCGTACGAGGCGTCTTGACGTCGTACACAGCGTCTTGACGCTGTACGCCTAGCACGTAGCATTGCTCGATGACGTCGCCGCTCGGCGTGCCGTAGCATAATGACGTCACCGCCCGACGGCGTGCAACGTCCAAATTCAGTCGACCCGCCTCCTGCCCAGCTGATTGGTGAGTATGATGTCGGGACCAGCTCCGCACAACTCCAGACGCCTCCGCGGTTCGAATTGGGACGGCCCCACGAAAGCCTACGGCCCTCAAGCGAATACGTTTGGTCGCACTAGCGCATCGCAATCGCATGCTGTGGGAAAGGCCTCAAAGGTGTTGTAAAAACAAGCCTGAAGGCTTTGTGTCTCAATGCAGGAGCACTTCGTATTAAGGGTGGTAAGATGTTGAATTTGCAGATAGTTATTAATGATATACGGATATAGTGGATCCGGAAGACATGGCTTGGCAGGGTGACCAGGCTCGGGAGCGGAACATCCAAGGATATATATCAAGGAGGATAGACAGAAAGGGAAAAGGGGTTGGGTAGCGTTGCTGGTCAGAGAGGAGATTAACGCAATAGAAAGAAGGACATTAGCTTGGAGATGTGGAATCGATATGGGTAGAGCTGCGAAACACTAAGGGGCAGAAAACGTTAGTGGGAGTTGTGTACAGGGCACCTAACAGTAGTAGTGGAGTTGGGGATGGCATCAACAGGAAATTAGAATATGCGTGCAACAAGGTAAAAAAAGTTATAAATGGGTGACTTAAATCTTACATATAGATTGGGTGAAAACAAATTGCAGGGGTGCTGAGAAGAGGATTTCTTTGGAATGTATGGGGATAGTTTTTTAAACCAACATGTAGGGAACACAACGAGAGAGCAGGCCTATTCTAGACTGAGTATTGTGTAATGAGGGAAGGGTTAGCAGAGTCTTGTTGTGCGTGGCCCCTTGGGCAAGAATGACCCATAATATGGTTTCGAAATTCTCATTAGGATGGAGAGTGACATAGTTAATTCCGAAACAAGGGTTCTGAAACTTAAGAAAGATAAACTTAAGAGGTATGAGACGTGAAATTGGCCATGACTAGACTGGCAATTGATTCTAAAGGGATGAACGGAGGATATGCAATGAGAAGCATTTAAAGACTGCATTGATGGAACTACAACAATGTTCATCCCAGTTTGGCAAATAATAATCAGGGAAGGTAGTGCATTGTGGATAACAAGGGAAATCAGGGATAGTATCAAAACAGAAGATGAAGCATACAAATTTGCCAGAAAAAGCAGCCTACCAGAGGACTGGGAGAAATTCAGAGTCTCTAGAGAGGAGGACAAATGGTTTAATTCGGAAGGAAAATAGATTATGAAAGAACAGGCCGGGAACTTAAAAACCTGACTGCCAAAGCTTATACTAGATATGTGAAGAGAAAAAGATTAGTTAAAACAAATGTAGGTCCCTTGCAGTCAGAAACAGGTGGATTGATCATTGGGAAAAGGACATGAGACAATTGAATAACTACTTTGTTCTGTCTTCACTAAGGAAGATATAAATAATCTGCCGGAAATAGCAGGGGACCGGGGGTCAAATGAGATGGAGGAACTGAGTGAAATCCAGGTTAGTCGGGAAGTGCAGTTAGGTAAATTGAATGGATTAAAGGCCGATAAATCCCCAGGGCCAGATAGGCTACATCCCAAAGTGGTTAAGGAAGTAGCCTCAGAAATAGTGGATGCATTAATGATAATTTTTCAAAACTCTTTAGATTCTGGAGTAGTTCCTGAGGATTGGAGGGAAGCTAATGTAACCCCACTTTTTAAAAAGGGAGGGAGAGAGAAAACGGGGAATTACAGACCAGTTAGTCTAAAATCGGTAGTGGGGAAAATTAAAGATGGGATAGCAGCACGTTTGGAAAGTGGTGAAATCATTGGACAAAGTCAGCATGGATTTATGACACCTCCAAGGATGACACGAAGTTGGGGGGCAGTGTTAGCTGTGAGGAGGATGCTAGGAGGCTGCAAGGTGATTTGGATAGGTTGGGTGAGGTGGCATATGCATGGCAGATGCAGTATAATGTGGATAATTGTGAGGTTATCCACTTTGGTGGCAAAAACAGGAAAGTAGACTATTATCTGAATGGCGGCCGATTAGAAAAAGGGGAGATGCAACGAGACCTGGGTGTCATGGTACACCAGTCATTGAAAGTAGGCATGCAGGTGCAGCAGGCAATGAAGAAAGTGAATGGTATGTTAGCATTCATAGCAAAAGTATTTGAGTATAGGAGCAGGGAGGTTCTACTGTAGATCTAAGATGGCGGCGCTGCCTTAGCAGCTGCGGCTTGCCTGCAGTCCGTCTGTTTTTTCTTTTTTTTTTGTTCTTTTGTCCTGTTTTAGTTAATTTTGGTTTATTAGGTTGTGTATCAGTGTGGGGGGGGGGGGGCAGAAACATGTTTTTAGTCTCTTCCTTCGGGGGGGGATGCGACCTTTATGTCGTATCCCCGTCTCCATCGAGGCCTAATGGCGGAGCTGGCGGCCTCGGAGCTGTGGCAACGTTTCGGAGGCAGCGGCGACCCGACTCGGCCTCGGAGCTGTGGTGGCGGTGGCAGCAGCAGCGACACGACTCGGCCTCGGAGCTGTGGCTGTGGCAGCGGCAGTGGTGACCCGACCTCGGAGCTGTGGTGGCGGCAGCTGTGACCCGACTCGGTCTCGAAGCTGTGGCGGCGGCAGCAGCTGCGGTGACCCGACTCGACCTCGGAGCTGGGGCGGCGTTCCGGCGCCAGCAGCGACTCGACTTCAGAGCTGGGGCAGCGTTGCGGCGTTTAGACGACGGCGACCCGATCTCGGAGGCTCGGCCGTGGGCCCGGTGGACTCGGCCGCGGGCCCAGTGGACAACATCATCGGGAGCTCGCAGGTCACAGGTTGGTGACCTGTTTTTCCAGAGCTCCTGCGGCAACAGTTTCGTCCGCTGGACTGGAGGGCAGCAGCTTCGACCACTCCAGGCCAGGGAGTTTGAAACGGTCCATTCGCGGAGCTCGGATTCGGCCGCGGGACCCACCATCACCCGGTGGGGTCACAACATCGGAGGCCTGGATTGCCTCGGCACAGAGGGAGAACAAGGAGGGAAGAGACAGAGACTTTAAGACTTTTGCCTTCCATCACGGTGAGAAGGTGCCTGGTGAACTTACTGTGGTGGATTTTGTGGTTTATGGGTCAAGTGTAGGCAAATGGGACTAGCCAAGTTGGCTGGCATGTACAAGATGAACAAAAAGGCATGTTTATGTCCTGTATAGCTGAGTGTCTCTATCTTCCTTTAGCTGGGTAACCGGAACTACACACAGTACTCCTCGTGAAGTCTCACCAATGTGTTTTGCAGCAGTATAATGATTTCCCAACTTTTGTACTCAATCCCATTCCCAATAAAGGCATATGTGGCAATGCTTTCGTCAATAACCCTGTCCACTAGGACCTTACCCTTCCCCAACATTTTTCGGGAATCATATTCCATGTATCTAAATGGTTGTAAAGACTATCAAACTCCTTACTTGTATGTTGGGGGGGCGGGGAGACTGAGACCTACTTCCCTCCCCCCCCACCTCTCCAATCTTTGCACATCCACCCAAGCCTCTTTCCACTCGTCACTTTAATTTCATGATTTCATGGATTATGACTTTTGGTCCAAACGATCAGATTTCTCCTGGGATAACAAATCTATCGTTCTATCGTTTCGTACCATGTACTAAGGAGATAGACTCGTTGAGCTATACAGCATGGGAATCAGGCCCTTTCGGTTTCATCTTTTCCATGCCGACCAAGTTGACATGCTGGGCTCATCCCATTTGCCTGCTCCCAGCTCTAATCTACCATACTTTCCAGGGCTCTACCATTTAACTGTGCAACTCCTGATCTGGTTTGACACATCAAAGTGCAATATCTCTCACTTCTCAGTGTTAAATTCAACGTGCTATTCCTTGACACAACGTTCCCAACTAATCCAGATCATGTTGCAGAGGAAAATGTTTGTACTATTTTCATAGTCAAGCAACTGACGTTTGATACTTGTCAAAAGTTATGTTGTTTATGTTTTTTTTTAATGCAAGCGTCGGGATGGAGACATTGGATGTTTAATTTAAATTATCAATTTCCGTGAATGTCACGTTGATACCATTCTAGGAGAATTAGTGCAGGCATAAAATGAGAATGTACTTGCTCCTTATTTTTTTCAATTGCAGAGTTTCAGAGGATTAGCACGAAACTCTAAAGCCACGAATGAAGTGAACCATCAGTGACAGACACAAAAGTGCTGGAGTAACTCTGGCGCTTTGTGTCGTCCCTTGAACGGCCAGTAAACCTTGCGGGCCTTGGCATTGACTTACGCGTCCAGTCTTATCTTTTTCAGAGCCACCATCTCTCCCGTCACTTTATTCATAGCCTTGTAGACCACACCATAGGTGCCCTCTCCGATCTTCTCCACCTTCTGGAAGTTGTCCATGGCGCCCTCCCGCCCCGTTGACAGCCGCGCGCGCGACCCCCGCCCCCACCCCCCCCCCTCCCGCGCGCGTTCCAACTGTCCTCTCCCCCTGGAGCGCACGCCCCCACACCCCGCCCCCACCCCCACTCCCGCGCGCGTCCCAACTGGTCCTCTCCCCCTGGAGCGCGCCCCCACACCCCGCCGCCCTCGCCCCCCCCCCCCCGCGCGCGCGTTCCAACTGTCCTCTCCCCCCTGTGCGCGCGCCCCCACCCCCGCCGCCCTCGCCCCCCCCGCCCTCCCCGAACGCGCGCGCCCAAATACCCTCCCCCTCTCGCCACTTCAGCCCCCCACGCGCCCAACTACCTCCCCCTCACGCCCCTTCACGCCCCCGCGCGCACCAACTACCCTCGCCCCTCTCGCCCCCTCTGCCACCTCAGCCCACCGGCGCCCAACTACCCTCCCCCTCACGCCCCTTCAGCCCCGCGAATTGCGCCCAACTACCCTCCCCTCACGCCCTTCAGCCCCGCGCGCCCCTACTACCCTCACCCTCACTCCCACCTCACGCCCCTTCAGCCACCCGCGCGCCCAACTACCCCTACCCTCACGCCCCTCGCCCCACTCAGCCACCAACGCTAGCGCCCAAACTACCCCTCCCCCTCACGCCCCTTCAGCCCCGAGCGCCCTAACTACCTCCCCCTCACGCCCTTCAGACCCCCCGCGCGCCCAACTACCCTCCACTCACGCCCCCTCACGCCCTTCAGACCCCCCGCGGCGCCCAACTAACCATCATCCCCTCACGCCCCTACGCCCCTTCAGCCCCCCGCGCGCCCAAACTACCTCAACCCTCAAGCCCCCTCTCGCCCATTCAGCCCCACGCCGCCCAACTACCACCCCCTCCCCTCACGCCCCCTCAGCCCCCCGCGCGCCCAACTACCACCCCCACCCCCTAGCCCCCTCAGCCCCCGCCGCATGCCCAAACTACCCACCCCCACCCCTATCGCCCCTCAGCCCCCGCGCCGCCCAACTACCCACCCACACCCCTCACGCACCATCAGCCAACCGCGCGCAAACATCACCAACCCCCACCCTCAGCCCCTAAGCCTCCTCGCGCGCCAACTACCCACCACCCACCCCCTCACGCCCCTCGCCCCCGCATGCGCCCAACTACCCACCCCACCCCTCCAGTCCCCCCGCATGGCCCCAATCTACCCACCCCACCCCTCACGCCCCTCAGCCCCCGCGCGCCCAACTACCCACCTCCCTCAGGCCCCTCGCGCGCCCAACTACCCACCCCCACCCTCACACCCCCTCAGCCCCGCGCGCCCAACTATCCCAACCCACCCTAAGCCCCTCAGCCCCCCGCGCGCCCAACTACCGCCCTAAGCCCCCGCTGTGCCCAACTACCCACCCCACCATTGGAGATAGTTTACTTTTGGAGATGCAGGCTGGAAGATACACAGCCCTTTCAACGATTCATTGCTCTACGTCCTGCACACTAGGGGCAGTTCATAGAGGCCGATTCACCTACAAATCCGCACATCTTTGGAATATGGTCATAAGTGATGGCAGAATTAGGCCATTAGGCCATTCGGCCCATCAAGTCTACTCCGCCATTTAATCGTGGTTGATCGATCTCCCTCCTAACTCCATACTCCTGCCGCCTCCCCATAACCTCTGACACTGGTACTCATCAAGAATTTCTGCCTTTAAAATATCAACTGACGGCCTCCACAGCCTTCTGTGGCAAAGAATTCCACAGATTCACCACCCTCATATTAAAGACATTCCTCCTCATCTCCTTCCTAAAGGAACAGCCTTTATATCAGAGGCTATGACCTCTAATCCTAGACTTTCCCTCTAATGGAAAGGGATTAAAGATCGGAAACGTCACCCATTCCTTCTCTCCAGAGATGCACCTGTCCTGCCTGAGTTACTCAGGCTTTTGGTCTATCTTCACGGAGATGATGAGGGGTGAACGTCTTCGCCACATCCACTCTATCCAAGCCTTTCACTATTCTGTACGTTTCAATGAAGTCCTCTCTCATCCTTCTAAACTCCAGCGAGTACAGGCCCAGTGCCATCAAACGCTCATCATATGTTAACCCACTCGTTCCCGGAATCATTCCTGTAAACCTCTTCTGGACTCTCTCCAGAGCCAGCACATCCTCAGATAGGGTGCCCAAAATTGCTCACAATATGGGAGGAAACCAGAGCACCCAGAGAAAATCCACACTGTTTGAAACCGCTAATTTGCAGTTTTGATCTCTCCACTACTTCTAACCATGATTCTAACTAAACAATGCATTATTTACAGTAACAGCAATAAGATTTAGATTTGTAAAATATTGAAACCTTTGTCGAGTCACTCTTGATATTTGGTCACCTTGTACAGAAAAGAAGGGACAGTGGCTGGTGGGAGGATTCGCACTGCCAGTTTGCTCCTGGCCTGGCCGCGGTGGCCATTGAAGGGAAGATAGACAAAAATGCTGGAGTAACTCAGTGGGACAGGCAGCATCTCTGGAGAGAAGGAATGGGTGACGTTTTTCGGTTCGAGACCCTTCTTCAAGAGTCCAGGCAGCGAGCATTTGAGTGGCCTGCCTGAATTAACTGCCAGTCCGAGAGAGACACTAGTAGTGCCCACAGGGATGGAGGCTCTTTTGTGTTGCTGGGTTGCGACAGGGGTCCAGTTCATAATGCTTACGGATTATACCGTTGTAATTTGGAATTGATTGTCTTGATGGATTTGTAAAATGCTATTTGGCAGTATTGATCTTTCCAGCACTTGTAATGTGTTTATGAAGAACGTACTAAGTCAGTATAGGGAGCACCGGTATCAGGATCGAACGGAGCTCTCAGCAATGGTAAGGCCAGCAACTCACGGCTGCCACCATTATCTCCTCCCTTGTTACAGTTAAATGTTAAACTAAAAAACCTCGGACACAAAACAATTGCAATCAATTCGAGTCTCCTGTATGAAACTACGTTTCTACAGATTACTACCTCATATCTTAGTGTTAAGGCGAAGGACCAATGGGGTAACGATTTGGATTTACTGCCTGTGCCGCGTGACAGTGATAGTAGGATTGAATGAGGTGGAGGATATATGCTTGGCTGAGGGGATGGTGCAGGTGGGCCAGGGATTCAAGTTTCATTGATCACTGGGACCTCTTTTGGGGAAGCAGATCTGTATCAAAGGACGGGGTTTGCACTGAACCCGAGGGGGGACCAATATCCTGGCAGGGAGATTTGCAAAGGCTACTGGGGATACTTTAAACTAGAAAGGATGGGGGGAGGGGACTCGGGTGAGGGGGCTAGGGGTCAGGGGTGTGGGGCAAGAGGCAGAGAAGGCGGAAGCACTGGATACCAAACTTGTAGGCGAGAAAGATGAAAAAGATAATAGACTTTTATAATAGATAAAAGAGAATAAGGGATGGTGGGTTTCCTAAAATGTGTATATTATTTAATGCTAGTTAAGAACATTGTATAGTAAGGTGGGATGAACTTAGAGCCTGCGGATTGACACTGGAAATAAGATGTTGTGGCAATCAGTGAAACATGGTTGCAGAGGGCTGTGATTGGAACTCAATATTCCAGGATTCTGTTGCTTCCAGGTGTGATAGATGGAGGTCCAGAGGGGAGGTTGTTGCTATTGCTTGTCAGGATTAGTTTTTTGCTGCAGTAGCATAGAGGGTATCGTACCAGAGAAGGGGCAGTGCTGGACCTACTGTTAGGAAATGATGGCAAGGTCAGGTGACGGAGGTATGCGTGCGTGAGCACTTCGGGTACCATTAGATCACATTACCATTCAGGTTTTCAATATAATTATGGAGAGAGTCAGACTGGACTAGGGTGGAGATTTTTTGATTGGAGAAAGGCTAACTTTTTGTCGGGAATGCGTAAGGATTTTAAAGAGTGAATTGGCGACACTTTGTTTCATGGGAAGGATGTAGAGAGAAATGGAGGACTTTTAAAGGGAAATTGTAAGAGTACAGCATCTTTATGTCCCTGTTAGGTTTGAAAGGAAATAGTAAAAAATTGGAAAGAGCCATGGTTTTCAAGGGAAATTTACGGACACGTTTTCGAAAAAAGAGAGATTTTATTTCTTTACCAAAAAATAATTTATAGGGAGGCATGGAGTAAATGACGGTGTAGAGGAGTTATAAAGAATGTAAAAGAATCTTAAGAAAGAAATTAGGAAGTGCTAAAAGAAGACATGAGGTTGCTTTGGCAAGAAAGGTGAAGTAAAACCCAACAGGTTTCTACAGTCTATTTTAATAGCAAAAAGGATAACGTGGGATAAATTGGACCATTAGAGAACCAGAGATGGACAGCCTATCTGCCAGAGCCAAAAGAGATGGGGAGATATGAACAATTTCTTTTCTTCTGTATTCCCAAGGAGAAGGATATTGAACTCTGTGAGTAAGGGGAAAAAGGAGAGTAGCTATGGAAACTATGAGATTCAAAGAGGAGGAAGTACTGACCTTTTGAAAAAATAAAGTGGATAAGGTCTCCCAGGTCCTGACAGAAATTTCCCTAGGAAATTGAGGGAAGTTAGTGTAGAAATAGCAGGAGCTATGTCAGAAATATTCAAATGTCATTAGAAACGGGAATAGTGCCACCGGGGATTGGCGTACTGCGCATTTTTTTTGGGTTGTTCCATTGTTAAAAAGGTTCAAGAATACTCAGCAATTATAGACCTATTAGTTTTGACGTTTTCAGTGGGCCCCCCCCACCCCCCCCCCTTTGGCAAATTAATGGGGTAAAAAAAGGTTACTTAGAGATAATATATATAAGCATCTGGATAAAAGGGTCTAATAGGAACAGTCAACATGGTTTCGGTGCTGGAAGGTCATGCTTTGGACAACCGTGAATTTTTGAAGCGATAACTAGGGAAATTGATGAGGTAAAGCAGTGGATTTTGCATATGGATTTCAGTAAGGCCTTTTGACAAGGTTCCCATGGAGGTTGGTTAGATGGTTCAATCTTTGGGTGTTAAAGGCCGGAGTCGCAAGATGGATTCAACCAGTGGCTGAATGGGAGATGTCAGAGAGTAATTGGTGATGGCTGTTTGTCAGGTGAAAGCGGTGACAGGGGGTGCCTCAGGTATCTGTGTTGGGTTCCACTGTTGTTTGTCATGTACATCAATGATCTGGATGATGGGGTGGGAAATTGGATAAGTAAGTATGCAGATGATACTATGATAGGTAGTGTTGTTGATAATGAAGTCAGATTTTCAATGTTAAGGGAGATTTGGGCCATTTGGAAAAGTGGGGTGAAAGATGGCGATGGAGTTTAATGTTGTTAAGTGTGAAGTGGCTACATCTTGCAGACAATCAAAATAGGAAGTACCATTGGTAAATGTAGGAATTGAGGTATGTGTGGAACAGAGGGATCTAGGAATAACCTGTGCCTAGTTCCTCTGAGGTGGAATGCCATGTAGATAGAGGTGGTAAAAGAAAGCCTTTGGTGTGCTGCCTTATTTATAGGAGGATGTCAAAATAGAGAGATTACTAGAATGTTGCCTGGGTTCCAGCAACTATGTTACAGGAAAGGTTGAACAAGTTAGGTCTTTATTCTTTGGAGCGCTGAAGGTTAAGGGGGGACTTGATTGAGGTTTTCTAAAATGATGAAAGGGATAGACAGAGTTGACGTGGATACGTTTTTCCATTGAGGGTAGGAAGATTCAAACAAGAGGGCATCGACAGAGAATTAAGGGACAGAAGTTTCGGGGTAACGTGAGGGGAACTTCTTTACTCAGAGGGTGGTGGCTGTGTGGAATGAGCTTCCAGCAGAAGTGGTGGAGGTAGGATCGATTTTAACATTTAAGAGTAAAGTGGATAGGTATATGGACGTGAAGGGAATGGAGGGGTATGGTCTGAGTGCAGGTAGATGGGACTAGGGGAAAACAAATGGTCGGCACGGACTGGAAGGGCCGAGAGGGCCTGTTTCCGTGCTGTAATTGTTATATGGTTATATGGTTATCTACTCAAAAATTAAAAATAAATTGTCCAAGGGAAAAAAACTAATCATTATTTTGTTCCCTTTTCCTCTTTTGTCCTGTTAATAGACTGATGATATAAATTTAAGTTTTGGGATGAAAAAACTTCTAATCATACAGTATTATGATGTTTGGAAACACAATAATGGATAACGGTAGCATGAACCATACCATAATATGGAATTATATTCAAATACATTTGAATTCGTATCTGCAAAACATTGTTACGCTTCCACAGATGGCTGTGAAATGCATTCTAATTAGGCCTTTACACATGCAGGACTTTGCTCTGAATTCAAACATTCAACATCAATATTTTTCCCAAACACCCTCACAAATTTTAGCTTTAAAGTTGAAGTGCACAAGTTGTTTGGTGCAGAATAACTTAGAAAAGTTTCTTGACTAATTTAAAGATACAACTTTATTTTTCTTACAAGGAGCTCTTTGGCAATGTACAAGTGACTGTACAAATGACAATGCAACAGGTTAGAAAACAATATTTGTACCAAGACTGTGTAAGTGCAAATGTTCTGTCAATATTTGTTTTCACAATTATTCAGATCAGCTTTAAACATTTTAATAGTCCATTCTATTCCACTCTATATTAAAATATAGAGTGGAATAGAATATTCCAGATAAAATATTAAGCCAAATCTGTTTAAGAAGGAACTGCAGATGCTGGAAAAATCAAAGGTAGATAAAAATGCTAGAGAAACTCAGCGGGTGAAGCAGCATCTATGGAGCGAATGAATTGGTGACGTTTCGGGTCAAGACCCTTTTTATTGTTTATTCCTTTGCTACAATGTAAACAATACAAGCAGATTCAGTTAAAGCAGAATGAAAGTTCTTCCTTCTCAGTTGCTGCCCTATTCCGGTAAAAAGCCAATAACAACTGCATTTGCAATAAGGAGTCACATGGCTAGCTGTAGTATACATATCACCATTATAATAAATGGAGCAGGACTTAATGAAATTGTGAACATTTTTCAATATTTAGCCTAAGGAAAGGCTAATACGCAGACATGTCATTACATGGCTGCTGCTCCTGACAAAATGGAAGCCAGTTTTTACCATAAAAAGCCTGGTTTTGTATATACATTCCTTCCCAATTACTAAAATATCTGCCACATCCAACGGGATTCTACCACTAGGCACATTTTCGCATCTCCACCTCTTTCCGCCTTCTGCAGAGACCTTTCCCTGGACAACTCCCTGGTTAACTCATCCTTCGCCCCAAAACCACCCCCCTCCCATGGTACCTTCCCCTGCCAACCGCAGAAGGTTCAACAACTGACACTATACTCCTCCTGACTCTGTCAGGGGACCCCGACAATTCTTTCTGGGTTAGGCAGATGTTCAATATGCATCTCCTCCAACTCATTACAGTATCTGTTGTTATGATGTGGACTCTAATACATCAGTGAGACCAATGCAGACTGGGCATTCATTTCGCCCGCCCCCTGAAAACCAACTGATCTCCGTTGCTGGAAAACTTTAATTCTCCTCCCAATTCCAAACAGCCTTTCCTGCCGGTCATCATTGTTAGAGTGAGGCTAACGCAAATTGGAGGGAAATAACATCTCATATTTCACTTGGGAGGTTACAGACCAGTTGGTATAAATATTGATTTCCTTCACTTCAGGTAGCCCCGGCTTTCCCTCTGCTATTCCTCCCTCACCAAGTCGCATAGCTTCTCATTTGCGGCCCTACAGCTTGCAATGGCTGTTACTTTATCATCGTTACTTTTTGAAATATCTTCTCATTCATTGTTCTTTATCTCTCACCTGTCTATATCTCTTTTCCTTATCGCTGAACCAGTATAAGAAAGGTCTCGACCAAAACGTCACCAGTATAACCATATAACAATTACAGCATCTGGAAACTAGGCCCCCTCTCGGCCCTTCAGTCCGTACGACCGTTTGTTTTCCCCTGTCCCTCTACCTGCACTCAGACCATAACCCCTCCTATTCCCTTCCTCCATATAACCTATCCATTACTTTTAAATGTTAATATCGATCCTGCCTCACACCACTTCTGTAATGGAAGCTCATTCCACTCACAGCCACACCTCTGAGTAAAGAAGTTCCCCACTTCACATTACCTTAACTTATGTCCTTTAATTCTCATGTTCATGCCCTTTTTGTTGAATCTCTTCCTCCCTCAATGGGAAAAACGTATCACACGTCAACTCTGTCTATCCATTTAATCATTTTAATGCCTTTTTCCCCCCCAAAAAAAAAAAATCAAGTCCCCCCTTACCTTCTGCCTTAGCGTCCAAAGTATAACGACCTAACCTTGTTCAACATTCTCTGTCACATTGTTGTGGAACCCAGGACAACATTCTAGAAATCTCTCTATTTTTGTTGACATCCTTCCTATAATTAGGAGACAAAATTGTTACACCAATCTCCAGATTGGTCTTACCAATGCTATGTACAACTTTTAACATTACTTCACCTACTCTATATTCAATGCTCTGATTTATAAAGGCCAGCACACCAAAGGCTTTCTTTACCACCCTATCTACATGCGATTCCACCTTCAGGGAACTATGCACAGTTATTCCTAGATCTCTCTGTTCCGCCAACATTACTCAATTCCTACCATTTACCATGTACGTCCTATTTTACTTCGGAGTCACGTGAGTGACTACGTGAAGAAGGCTCGCCTGGCGCTGGAACGGCATTACGTCGACGCTGACGGCAGAAGCAGGAAGTTGCAGAGCGCAGCTCCTCGCAGCTGGGTCGGAACGGACTCCGCAGTTAGTGTGGGAAAGTGGGACGTTCTAAAAACAGAAGTTAACTGGTAAAAAACCAGCAGAAAGTGAAAGTTAAATGTAAATAATCTGAGTAACGCTGGCGTTACTGACTTTAGACAGATTTTGGGATTATATTATTTGGAGATATCGATATATAGATTTTGTCGTGGGTAAAAAGTTAAGCCAGGGGGGCTTTTGAATTGTATTTGTCTCATTGGTCCATGGTTTGGTTGGTTGGCTTTAATTGGGGGTTATGTGGTTTGTATTGTTGTTAGCTTTTAGATGTGTTGTGCTACTTGATTTGATGAGTGCTATTATGCATGATTTTGTGGGTTGTTGTTTGTTGAGTTACCGAAGGTTTTTATGTCCTATTGGATGTTAAGGTGTTAGGGATTGGACGTTGCCCGATAGGATATGTGATTTTGGGAGTTGTGTTCTGGTCAGGCTGTTGGTCATAGTCATTACGTGCTTTATACTCACCAAGTCGCTAACGTTCTTTATTTGCACTACAAGCTAAAAATCCGGGCCAAAGGAGTAAATTCCCGTGAAGAGAGTAGGAGCAGCGAGACGTACTATGGTGGATCCTAATCGAGAATCCATGATGAGTAGAAAAGAGTATTAGTGCGGATCCGGTTCCGATACCGGTGGCCCGCTTCGATTCACCCGTTAGCGAAGATTATATATTTCTCCAGAAATAATAACCTCGGAGGGAAATGTCCTACAAAAATGTTAAAAAGAAATCCGTGAGGCCCGGTGGTTTCTGGTAATGTCTCTGATCAATGTAAGTCCTCCGGATAATAAGTCTATGTGGCTAAAAATGGAGCATATGGAGAATGTACTCCAAAATATTATGAGACAAGGTCACAGTACCCAGAAGTTTCCAAAAAGACCCTGAGGGGTTTGAATATACATGAATATGTGCCAAAATTGGGAATTTGAAACTCGGACCCAGGATTCAGGGCGGAGGAAGTCTCATTGGTATAATTTCCACAGTGGATTAGGGGCTGCAAAAGACGACCCTGCAAGTGGTGATGTGGATTGTTGAATGCACACCACAAATAAAAAAGAAAAAGGCCAGATGTACATGGGATAGCAAAAGATTTTGCTATACCTGAAGGAAGTGGTGAGGCTATGGAAAGAAAAACATAGCTGCCAAACATTAATTATATGGTATTCTCACCAACTTCAGATTTCTGTGATGTGAAACAGCAGAATTAATTAAACACGGATAATTGTAGCCTCATTGGAGGTACCTTACGTTAAATCCGTCTATATGCCCGGAATCTATGACCCAAGCCATGAGAGGACAAGAATTGAGATTTCAAAAAAAATTCCTCAAATTAATTTCTGCTGCCATTACGGCTTATGGAAGACTATAGGAGGGTTGGAGATGGATAAGATTCAAAAGAAACTTTGGGCTTAATTTATGCAATTCCTTCTATGAAATTAATTGTATGAGAAAGATTGCGATTGGCCATATTTCACCCAGGTTTGCAAGGTCTGTGTCGAGCAAGTGGTGTTCAAGCTCCTGGTTATCTGTTTGAGAAACTGCCTAAACACCACCAAGATATGGTATGAGAAGCAACTCTATAAGCCACGAGAGACCTTTCGCTCTTTGGACAAAAAGGTATTTCTCGCCAAGAAGGGATTTGATATTGGAAACAGAGGCAGGAGTAATGATCAAGAAAATATTATCCATCCGACACAGCCTAATGCTTACCCGTATACGGGGAGCGAGACACACGTTCATATGGAGAGTACTAAAGATTTATTCCTATGCTTAAGAAAACTGTGGACAAATCTCGTTGGAGGAGATTACAAAGGTTTTATAATGACTGGCCTTACTATCACATCTGATCTGTTTATTTTACAACAGTTTCAGGAGCCATATTACATTTTAAAGAAGGTGATAACTCTCCAGTACAGAATAAACCTGCTTATGCTTTTGTTGTTTCTGCAAAGGAAAAAGCAGAATTAATGGGGAAATTGACAAATGTTTAAAAAAGGTTGTTATTGGAAAAAATGTTGAACCACGAGCATCAATTTGTGTCAAATATATTTCCAGAGATAAAAAAAGATGGTGTTTGCAGAATTATTCTGGACCTTAGAAATCTAATAAATTTGTAGAATACAAACATTTTAATGGAAACGTTTATACTGCAAGACATTTGATCTCAGTCAGGTTGTTATATGGCTACAATTGTTTTAAGGACGCTTATTATTCTGTATTATACATCAGATCTGCGAAGGTATTTAAATTTAATTGCTGGGAAGCTGCTGGACAATCAGGCTTTACCAAATGGGTTACGTTCAGCTCCCAGGCTCTTACTAAGCTGTTGAAAGAGTTTTAGACTCAATTAAGACACACAAAACACATCGTTATGAGCCTATCTCGATGACATTTTATATCATCAATGGACAATCAGAATCAGCTGAGAAATCAGTTCAGCAACTAAAGCTTGTTTGAAAGTTAGGGTTTTTGATTCATCCAATTAAATCCCAGCTTCAGCCAGCACTGATCAATTAACGATTTGAGGGTTTGTAATTATCAGTTACTTGTTAGTAGCCTTTACCAACAGATAAAATTGATGAAATTTTTTGGTGACTTGTAGGGGTTATTCCAAAACCTTATCCCTCCGATCCGAGAAGTAAGCAAAGGTATATTGGTATACGCTTAGTTGGAGCAGCATTTCCTGCAGTGGAATTTGGTCCATTACGAATTTACCAAAACCTTCAAAGGGACAGGGACCAAAATAAGAGCTCTAAAAAAAGAGGGCAGGCCATTTTGATAGGCCTATGCAATTAACAAAAAGAAGCTTAGTTGGAATTACAATGGTGGATTGTCTTGAAAATGTCCCACAAGCTGCTAAAAAACATTCTGATACAACAGCCTGAAAGTGGTTTTTACAAAATACCGATGCTAGTGACTCTCGGATGGGAAGGCAACAGATTCATTCTCCCAGTTGTGGACGGTAGATGGACTGTCCAAGAGGAAATGTTTCACCAAACCCCCCCACCCCCTTTTATGGTATTAACTATTTAGCCCCCCCCCCCCCCCCCCCCCCCCCCCATCCCCCCCCCCCCTATTATTGGGTGCTTTTTATGGACTAAAGGCATATTGTTCTACAAAAAAGAATCTACATGTATTAAATACAATTAGACAATAAAACAGCTCTCGTATGCATATATTAATCAAACATGGGCGGAGTCAGATCCGTGGTATCGTTGAATGTCTGGGGTCAATGAGGTTTGGCCAATGTGTGCAATGGTGTATTAATTCACCAAATTTGGATCTCGGCAAACTAACATTCCAGGTAAAGACAATGTTCCTAAGGTGGCATCTAGGTGGCAGATAATAGATCAAGGAATTTAAAGATAACACAGAATGGATGCTTGTTATACCCAGTAAATTTTCAGTTAAAATTGTAGTCTACTCGATATGGGTTACCAGAGCAATTGATCTGTTTGCATCAAGATCTAAATCATCAATTGCCTAAATATGTGTCTTGGGAACCAGACCCAGATGCAGTAGCAGTAGAGCTTTTTCATCATTACACTTGGGGAATATGTTCTTTTATGCTTTTCCACCATTTGCTTGGTTCAGCAAATGTCCTGAAGAAAATAGACAAGACTCTGCCACAGGATTGTTGGTAATCCCAAATTTGGCCGGACACAATCTTGGGGTTTGCCCATTAATGTTAAACATGATTAAAGAACCATATATGTCAATTCCTAACAGTCAGTGATTTATTGATAAAATTAAAACCAGTAACCAAAGAAAATTCAATCCATTACATGCTTATATGAATTTATTAATCTGCAGGTTTTGACCAGACCATTACAGGAGCTTGGAATTGTCGGAAATATGAACTATGGAAGGTTTATAGCCGCATCTATGGCGAGATAGCAACACAGAAAACAGAGTAATAATGTAATGACATATAAAATAAGAGAATGGAAGGATTTTGCAGAACAGTCAAATTATATCGTAACATACTGTGAACATTGCAAACGTATTGGAGTTCCTTGCTGAATTGCATTTTGAGAACAACAACTTTAAAGTTACAGTGCCATTAATACTGCCACGTAGTGCCTTATCATCTTATTTAGGGACAAATATCTAAACCAGAAATCAATTGGATCACATCCACTAATATCCAGATTTATGAAAGGAATTTTTAAAATGTTATAACAAAAATCCACGCAAACCAAAGATATACAGGAGATTTTGGATGTTAGCATTGTACTTACTTTGACTTTGACCCATGAGATCTCCAATCGAAGGTTTGTCATTGCGAAAGGGATTTAACATTCTAATATTGAATAATCGGTAATGTCATTGTGGTTTCAGCCCTCAAAGGGTGCAAAATTACAAATGTTGCGTTTAGGTTTTAGTGTGTACTGTATGCATGTGACTACAGACTAAACATTGTGTTCTAATGTTATGATCTGATCACACAAAGCAAGACCAGAAGAGAATGGAGCAAAGCCTAACCTTTCAAGCTTATCCTAAATAGTGATCCAACATTGTGTGTTGGTTTAGACTTTGAACATATATAAAAAATTACCAAAACTCTTCGCGGGTAAGGAAAAAAAAAACGTTAATGATTGACCCCTAGAAACCACCACAAAAGCTTCAGTACTCGAACAATCTCAAGGGGGTTTTTATTAAAAACACGTGTTACTTTTTAGCAGGGACCGAGTAGTAACTGATGTGTTTCGAAATCTCACTACCAACCTCCAACCAGGTGCGCTAGGCAGCTACATCCGCACAGCGAAGGTGCAGGAACCGCTTAACCGTCTCGAGCACTATTTTAGAAACCACAGGGTGGAGTTGGAGTAAATGAAGAAACTTTTTGTCCATAGTTCTACATTAAACCTGTCTGTTCACACAATGACAAGCTTTGGGCCCTCGCAGTGTTGGGTATCACTATAGTCACCTCTGTGTTTTCACGATTGATTACTATGCATCAAATTATGTTATCACTTATATCTTTTATCAATTTTTTGTAGAATGGTTCCAGAGGGTATTACTAATGTTATTATTTTTATTATAAGGAGGGTTATTATATGTTTTTTATCATTGAGTAAATTTATTTTGGGAAAGTACTTAAACTAAATCTGGGTTTCTCATGTTATGTGTTTGACCTAGCCGGACTGTCGTCTGAGACGAATTCTACGACATGAAAAAATAACACAGAAAGCTTCAAACTCTTCTCGTAGTCACTCACGGACTCCGAAGTAAAATAGTAAGATTAAACGAGAACTTACCTGTCTCGAAAGATTTGATCTTTATTTTTATGAGGGGAGTCAGTCTGCGAGAGTACGATGAGGGAGAATTACTTGCCCTCCACTCCACACCCTCATAAAATGAATGATTATCTGGTAGTTCTAAATCTATAATGAGCCTTACTATCTTACTCCGGCTATTGTGTTGTGTTTTTCATGCCGCTGCTTTGAAGTATGTTACCGTTCCAGCGCCAGGCGGGCCGCGTTCTTCACGTAATCCCTCAGCATTACTCCCATAAATATAAAAGATCAAACTTCGAACAGGTAAGTTCTCGTTTAATCTTACTATTTTGATTTGTCCTGCCAAGATGTAGCACTTCACACTTATCAGCATTAAACTCCATCTGCCATCTTTCAGCCCACTTTTCCAAATGGCCCAAATCTCTCTGTAGACTTTGAAAATCTACTTCATTATCCACACCACCTATCTTAGTATCACCCATTCCTTCTCAGAGATGCTGCGTATCCCGCTGAGTTACTCAAGCTTTTTGTGTCTATCTTCAATTATGTCCCCTCATTTATAATTAGAATCTCCTTAAAACTTGAATTGTCTGGCAAAGAGAATAATCAACTATCCTTGGTTTGAAAGCAAAATAAACTTTTTGACCACTGGCTTCAACAAATTATTTGTGTTTCAAAAAGGTTTATTATACAATATTAAAATAAAACTTGTAATTTTCTTTTTTCAGTAGTCAACGGTGTGTAGCAGTAGAGCTACTGCCTTACAGTGCACGAGACCCGGGTTCAATCCTGACGAGTGCTGTCTGTACGGAGTTTGCATATTCTCCCCGTGACCTGCACGGGTTTTCTACGAGATCTTCGGTTTCCTCACACTCCAAAGACGTACAGGTTTGTAGGTTAATTGGCTAGGTATAAATGTAAAATTGTCCCGAATGTGTGTAGGGTAGTGTTAATATGCAGGGATTGCTGGAAGGTATGGACCCGGTCGGCTGAAGGGCATGTTTCTGCGTTGTATCTCTAAACTACAGTGTCCTCCATAATGTTTGGGACAAAGACCCATCATTTATTTATTTGCCTCTCACTTATTTATTTGCCTCTGTTCTCCACTATTTGAGATTTGAGAAAAAAAATCACATGGTTAAAGTGTACATTGTCAGATTTTATTAAAGGGTATTTTTATCCATTTGGTTTCACCCTGTAAAAATTACAGCTGTGTTTATACATTATTTCTGTCTTTGCACTATTATTTTTTTTAATTGTTTATTTATGGTGTCTGCACAGTACCTTATTCACATATATGTTGTGCTCCTGCAAGAAAGAATTACATTGTTCTGTTTTGGGACATATGACAATAAAACATCATGCAACAGCGAAAGCAACAGGTTTCCTAAACTTCCTGAGGCACAACTTCCATCATTGTTCAGCTTCTGTCAAGGAGAAGCTGTATTTCACCATCGTTAGACCTCATCTGGACTACACAGTTGCAACTTGGGACCCATACAGATAAAAACATTTCATCCATCGAACGTGTCCAAAGGCAGGCCGCTCGATTTGTTACTAACACCTACGAGAGAGAAGCGAGCGTCACCAAACTTCAGAATTCTCTGGGGTGGAACACTCTCCAAGACAGACGTGAAGCTCACCTTTCGACCTGTTTTTACAAAATGTTAAATGGTCAGCTAGACATAGATCACAAGACCTACACCAACCCCAAACCAATTAGCAGACGAGGGCTTGCGATCCAATTTGTGGTCCCAGCCACAAAGACAGATGTGCAGCAATTTGTTCTTCCCATGCACTATCAAAGCATGGAATAATCTCCACCAAACCAGTTGCCCAGCCAGATGCAACTACATTTAAAGTGGCACTTTCTTCCCAATAACACTCTCTGGCTAAACCCCTCCCTTCACCACCTCCAGTTTAAGTTCCAGTTGGAATATTTTGGAGGACCAAGTAACCAAGAACCAAGAAGTCCTGCACTAATTTTAAATGTCTAAAACGGATTAAGCTTGAAGGCAGTAATTTAGCATTGTTCCATTTACCAAGAGTTTTCTAAATGGAGAGAAAATCCAGAAATCGGAGGTGCGAGGATACATGGGAGTGCTGGTGCAGGACTCCCAAAAAGTTAATTTACAAGTCGAATCGGTAGTAAGGAAGGCAAATTCAATGCTGGGATTTATATCAACAGGACTGGAATACAAAAACAGAGATGTAACACTGAGGCTCTAGAAGGCACTGGTCAGGCCGTATTTAGAGCAAATTTGGGCCCCATAAGGCTCTGGAGGGCCCAGAGGAGGTTTACAAGAATTATTCCAGAAATGAGTGGGTTAGCATATGAAGAGCACTTGACAGCAATGGGCTTGTACTTGCTGGAGTTTAGAAGGTTGAGGGGGAATTCATTGAAACTTACAGAACAAATGAAAGGCATAGAGTGGATGTGGAAAGGAAGATTTCCACTGGTGGGAGAGTCTAGCACCAGAGGTTATCGCCTCAGAATTAAAGGTCACTCTTTTAGAAAGGAGATGAGAAAGAACTTCTTTGGTCAGAGGGTAATCTGTGGAACTCATTGCCACAGAGGGCTGTGGAGGCCAAGTCAGCAGATAATTTTACGGCAGATATAGACAAATTCATGATTAAAACGGGTGTCAGGTTGTGGTGTCAATGGTTATGGGGATGAGGAGGAGGAAGGCAGGAAAATGGGATTAGGAAGCAGAGATCAGCCATGATTGAATAGCGATGTAGACTCGATGAGCTGAATAGCCTACTCCTATAACTTACGAGATTTTGAAAGTCGAATCGATTAGTGTTCAAATAACAAACCATCTGTCATTCCATAGATCTACATTATCCAGACAAGGACATTTTCTGTGCACGTTTAGTGATTTTAATTGTGAAAATATGTTTGTTTCAAAAAAGATGTCTTAACAGAACACTAACCATTTTTTATTTAACTATATATACAAAAAACAAATTGTTTTACCGTAAAGCGGTCTGTCTCCTGTCACACCAAAAACTTTTTAAAATATTTTTTTTTGGTATTTTTGTTCAGTAATAGAAATCATGAGGAAACATTTGCATTAAAACAGTGGGATGTGTGAGAACCGATCAAAAGAAACATACGGCATTTTACTGATCCAAAAACAGATCATAATTTTGCAATCCTGAATTATGAAAACAGCAATATTTAAAAAAAGTTGTATGCCTGTAGTTTTAAATTCAATAATGAATAGGCAACATTGCCTCATTTTTTATAAATAAATGGAGCATCACATGAAAATACAGAGGAAGCATACAAATTCCTTTCAAGTTGTGCATCTCATGTGCAGAATAATCAAACAAATGCCAAAAAAACGATTCTTTCTACTTCAAAGGTAACAATGAACGGTTCAATAATTTTTCTGTCATTCTAAAATAACTAAAACTAAAAAAAACTATAGCTTTTGTGAGGAAGACTAATCAGTGGCAGAGACAATTGTATAATCTTGTTACGATGTCTGCAAAGTGGCATTTAAGTCAGCATTTATCTCTTCTGATATCCAAACAAATCAGAGTCCAGTTTCAAATCAAAATTTTATGCTGGACTTTATACATGTTAGGACAATCCAGTTTCTGGAAAAAACTTGAATGTTCCATTCTCCAATTATAATAATGCGCACACAAAAAAAAAAACGCAACAATCCTGCTGCATGGGGCAGATGCACTTTCTTCCCAAACAATTTTAGTTAATGAATTTAATTTACAATAATGTCATCACTGCACAGCACGTTTCCAAAAATGTAAATTTTCCATTTGACATTATTTAATATTCATGAACTGTGTGCTGTACAGTAGATGAATTGTTTTGCAGTCACTCAAACTGTTCCCTCAAAAGTTTCAGAAAACATTCATCGTAATTCACAGACTTTGAGTAGGAATAGATTAATCCCAAATGATATATCTGAGATATATAATGTTGCATTCTTTGCAGCCCATAAGAGGCTACAAAACCAATTACTTTAACCTTGAGCAGTATTTGGCTACCAAATATCTCAAAAGAAACACAGGAAGTTTAAATGAAAATATCTGAAAAATTCTCAGTGTACTGTAATCTGCATATTTGCTTCATACAATATTCAAAATTAAACATCTAGTATTTTACAAGCCAAGAGCACTTTTTAACGGTGAAGTGAAATTGCATTCAACTTTTCTGCTTTGAAGAGCATTTAAAGACATCCATTCACCTTAAAAAATACATTACTCCTCTTCTGGTCAGTCAACTGTTTCTTTTAGATTTAGGTTGAAGGCAAGAGAAATGATGTGGGAAAGGCAGACAGAAATAGGAACAATTTCTAAAAATACTATAATCTGGTGTTGGTTAGAAACACATGTACACAGATTTCAGTTTTTAAAAGATTAGCAATTTCACACCCTCCCAAGCCCAAAATAAGGAATACATTCAACATTAGAAACCTCAGATAATAAATAATTAAATTTTCATTTTCACATAAAAGTCTGTTTTTGTGTTTCCATCAATATCCCTGAAGTCCATTGTAGACTTTCTTCACTGGTCCTTGTTTAAGCAGATTCTTTATATCTAAAGGATTAAAGAAAAATCATCAATCTATTTTTTGAATTCATAATCAACATTGACTTATTTTACTCATTAAGGTGCCAGAGAATGTACGCACGCCTCTCGGATGGACAAGAGTCAAAATCTCATCCATGTTTCTTGACCAGAGCTATCAATTTTTGCACATAAACATCAAAATAAAACACTATGTATAAAGAGAACAACCCCTAGCTTTAGAGAGGCTCTTCTTGGGGACCCGATGACTGGTTTTCCAATTAAAGTCAATTTACTCCTGTACACAAAAGCAAAGTATCTTCTGCCAGTAAAAACAAAGCAAGCTCCTCTGACAAACATAATGTGAAGAATGATCACGTGAAAATGTTGTGCGATAAAATGAATGTGTATAAAAAATGCTGTATTTTGTCCCCACCACAGTGGGAAAGGCAGGTGAATTCCCCAGTAATTTCCTCTCTGGTGGCTGCGGCTTTGTCACTATACAAACTTCCCAAATGCCCTGCAGAATTTAAATCTATGCTTTTTTTATTTTCTTTTTTTATGTGAGTGTTGTAAACAACTGATAAGGTGCAGATTATTGAGTAGGAAGCCTGGCTCAGAACACATTTAAGAGTTAGCGGGTGGTGACAACAGAGCAGTTTGTTGGCCTCGACACCTGCTCTCGATGATTGACAAGACTCCTGAAAAGGAACGTGCATCCTCGGTCCAGATTCACACCACAGCTTTCAGCTGCCAGCGTTTTTAAGGTCTGGAACCACCCTTAAAAATAACAAGAGACAGCTTGGTCCTTGGTTCCAATTTTGACCAAAACAGTCCCTGACAATTCACCATCTATTTCTGGGACTTAAAATTCAGTTTATAAAAATATAAATTTTCACTGAATTTAAACTTTTATTGCTTAAAAAAGGAATCCTTTACATATCTGGATTTCATCCATAATAATTTAGATTTAATTTAACATTCAAAATTAAACTAACTTGGAACGAGTGATTGCATAAACCTTCGGGAACTTGTATCCTATTTAGGAATTTTAAGGAAGGCTAACATGAGGTTGAAGTACTGATGTCGAAGTCAAAGTATGGATTTTGGGAACCCACATCTTTGTTGAGGCAAAGCAGCAATAGGGAAAAGGAAGGTAATATTGTTCATTTTCTGGGTTGCACTAGCTGTTTAAAGGGGCAGTGATGGCACACTTCACTTGATACACGAGAGATCAAGGAGTTTTCGGGGGAGGTCCATGATGACAATGTCTAGTCAGACCAAAGGTTCAGTCAGATACATGGGTGACTGTTAGCAGGTGAGGGAAAGGATTTTTGAGTGGCCGCTGCCCTCTCAAACAAGTATACTGTTTCAGATACTGATTGGTTGGGGGGGTTGGAAGGAAGGTTGGAGAGCATGATATAACCTCTCTGGGGAAAATGACATCAGCAGCCAGACCGGTGGCACCATGACTGTGGCTGTTGTACTGTACCATAGGTCAAGGACTAGGCACGCAAGAATGACAAGGGATTCTTTAGTCAAGGGCACAGATGGCCATTGCTGTAGCCGCAAACACGATTCCAGGATTGTGTATAGCTTCCTTGGTGCCAGGGTCAAGAAAGTCTCCAAGCCAACACGAGAGATTCTGAAAGCAATCAGAAGTCATGGTCTACATTGATACTAATGACATAGGCAGGAAGGGAAATTAGGTCTTGCAAAGAGAATTTAAGGAGTTTGGCAGAAAATTAAAAAGCAAGACATCTTGGGAGGGCTCATCCAGTGAAGAAATGATGGTAATTTCAGGAATGAGAATGTATAATCATCACAGGGTTATACTACAGTTCTCCCCCCCCCCAAAATAGCCAACAGGAGATGGAGGAAAAGTTGAAGATCTATTGTGGAAATATGTGAAAGCAACAAGGTAGTTGCACTGGGTTACTTTAATTTCCCCAAAATTTACTATGACTCCTTTAGTGTGAGAGAATTAGATGGGGCAGGGTTTGTAAGGTGAATCTAGTAGTTTCTTTATACAGCGAGTTGATTATCTAACCAAAGAAGGGGCATGTATTGGGAAATGAGCCTAGCCAGGTGAATGGAATTTCCGTGGGGGGAAATTTTGGAAGTTGTCATAACTAAGTTATCAGATAGTTGTGGACAAGGATAAGAATCAATCTTGGGGGGGTTAATGCCACCTTGAGGAAAGGCTAATTACAACAGCATTAGGCAGAAGTGGGGAGAGTAGATTGGGAGCAGCCCTTTCCTTGGGCAAATCCTCACCTGACCTGCTGGAGTTGTAAAGAGCAGCTGGTCAGGATTCAGGACCAACATGTTCCAGTGAGTAAGGAGGACAAGGTTTGGGTACCTTAGACGAGGAGATATGTTGCAGACGCAAGTCAAAAAGAAAAAGTAAAAGGTTTAGGACGCTGAAATCCATCAGGGTTCTGAGGAATATAAAGGAAGCAAAAAAAATAAGGAAGTTTAAAAAGGGTTATGAATAAGTAATTGAGGAGTAGGATTAAAGGGAATCCCGTCATGTTATACATACAGCACAGATCGGCGCAGGAGATCCTTTTCCCCTGTGGCTATCAACCTGTACAATTCCTCCCCCTTCTGTCATGGGATAGACCGATTCCTTTTCCCCCCCCCCCCCCCCCCCCCCCCCCCCCCCCCCCCCCCCCCCCCCCCCCCCCCCCCCCCCCCCCCCCCCCCCCCCCCCCCCCCCCCCCCCCCCCCCCCCCCCCAATATTTGCACAACCCCAATTCTGGACTCTCCACTCATCACTTTAATTTCATGTTTCATGTATTTTATGTTTTATGACTGTTGGCAGACCAATTTCCCTCCTGGGATAAATAAAGTTCTATTGTATCGTATATTAAACACAGGAGGGTAAAGGAGAAGGCAGGACAACTCAAAAGAAAAAGGCGGAATGGGCGAGGTTCTAAACTTCACATTGGTATTCATTATGGTGGTCTGGAGGATAGTGAGATCAGTATGGATTATGTTGATATTCTAGGCATGTTGATATAAAGGTAATGGTGCTGGTTCTCTTGAAGAGAATTGAGGTGGGATATATCCCATTGAGAGGGCAAAAGGAGATTGCTGGCCCTTGACAGGAGCAGGACTGGAGAATAGTCAATGTGTGTTTAAGAGCAGAAACACTGATAAACCTGGATGTGCCTTACCTCAGTGATGGGGAAACTATTATAAGTACTTAAGAATAGGATCTACTCACATTTGGAAAGCAAACTCATTGAGGATAGTCAGCATGGCTTTGTAGGAGAGTTTATACAAATTTGATTGCGTTTAAAAAAAAAAAGAAAGTGATGAAGATGATTGATGAGGGTAGGTCAGTGGATATTATATATATGAACATCAGTACAACTTTGAACAAGGTCCCTCACGGTAGATTAACCCTGAATATTAAGACACATGGGATCCATGGAGATTAGGTAGACTGGATTCAAAATTGGCTTGGTCATAAAAGACAGAAGGTGGAGGAGTGTTATTCTAAAATGGGGTCTGCGACCAGTGGACCAGTTGGAAATATGGGCAGAGAAATGGCAGATGGAATTTAATCTGGAGAACCATGTAGTGTTGCAATTGGGAGATTAAATAGAAGAGAAAAGTACATTCAATCACAGGGCCCTTCTGAGCATTGATGAACAGAGAAGTCATGGGGTGAAAGTCCACAGTTCCCTGAAAGTGGTGCCACTAGCAGATAGGGTGGCGAAGGCAGCATTTGACATGCTTGCCTTTCTTGTTCATGTCGCCTAGTATAAAAGCCTGAAAGGTCATGTTACAGCTGTCTAAAATTTTGCCGAGGCTTCATTTGGAGTACTGTATGCAGCTCTGGTTGTCTCATTACAGATTGTATGTGGAGGCTCTGGAGAGGGCGCACAAGAGGTTCACCAGGATTCTGCCTGATTAGAGAGTGTATTAAATATAAGGAGACATTGGGCTAACTTTGATTGTTTCTCTGGAACGTCGGAGACCGAAGGGTGTCCCAGTAGAAGTATAAAAAAAACAATGAGAGGCATACACAGGGTAAGAAACATAGAAAATAGGTGCAGGAGGAGGCCATTTGGCCCTTCAAGCCAGCACCGCCATTCATTGTGATCATGGCTGATCGTCCCCTATCAATAACCCGTGCCTGCCTTCTCCCCATATCCCTTGACTCCACTAGCCCCTGGAGCTCTATCTTACTCTCATCCAGTGATTTGGCCTCCACTGCCCTCTGTGGCAGGGAATTCCATAAATTCACAACTCTCTGGGAGAAAAAGGTTTTTCTCACCTCAGTCTTAAATGACCTCCCTTTTATTCTAAGACTGTGGCCCCTGGTTTTGGACTCGCTCAACATTGGGAACATTTTTCCTGCATCTAGCTTGTCCAGTCCTTTTATAATTTTACTTCGGAGTCACGTGAGTGACTACGTGAAGACCCCGTCCAGCACGCATGCGCGACATTAGCGTTCATGCAGTGCACCCGCGACGAACGGGAGTTCAAGGCGCTCCCGCTACAAATTGAAAAGTCGGGCCGACAGGTAAGTTTTACCGTGGCCGTGTGTCTTTTTCTCTGTGGCCTGCTTGTTTTCCAGAAAGAATGAGCAAGACCAGAGGAAAGAAGTCTGCAGCTCGCCCCCGTTCGTCCTCCGTTGAGGAATGCTCTTTGGAGGGGGGACAAGAGGCGGCGGGTATAACTACCGAGCCGAGCCCAGCACCGCTCGTGCTGCCTGAGCAGCGGGCTGGAGGTACCTGCAGCCAGAACCGGGCGGTAGTGTCCGACGATTCGGATGAAGATGCCTCACCGCTCGAGAGCGACACAGGCAGCGCCTAAGCCGCATGGAACGGCTTATGGAGCAATTGCTCCAGCGAGATCTGCTGAGAGAGCAGCAGCAGACTCGCCAAGGGAGTTCAGGCACTCCGCAGTGCCCTATACGGCACTGGCCATTGCTTCACCTTCTTTTGAAGGCAGCATTGGCGACCAGGTCTGGGCTGGTCAAGAAGAGGGGTCACTGGCTGAAGATATCGGGAGTACGCAGGGTGTACAGGATCAGGAAGAGCTGCTGGGTGTGGTCAACCGCTACGTGGCCATTCCACAAGTGGGTCGGCCATTAGAGCCGAAACTTGCAGCCAGCATTAACCACCTGTCCTCAAAACCCCTACAAGAACAGGTGGTCAATGAGGCTCTTGAACTATATACAGCCCCAGTAAATTGTACATCATTGAATGTACCGCTGTAAACAGCCAAATTTGGGGACATTTGGGGCAGAACTTCAGGAACCTGGAGTTGAAGCTCCAGAAAATCCTTAAACTCCTGACTGCAGGAATAACATCTTATGCTCGGTCCATTGATGGTGCGGACATCTCCACAAATCAGCAAGACACATTAGCTCTGCTGTGCACCACTCAATATGAAATAAAACAATTTACGGAAGGAAATTATCAAGCCTGCCCTCAACCCTAAATTTGCGGGGACTTTGCAAAACACCGGGTTCAGAACCTCCTATTCTGCTCTTTGGGAAAGACCTTCCAAAAAAGGTGAAAGACTTAGAGGAAGAATCCAAGACCTTTGGTCTCGTGAGGGCAGGTTTGGGACCGAGCAGACCTAACAAACCCAGGCGGCAGTACCCCATGGCGTCCACCAGTCGTCAACCACACTATGGGACTGGTGAAAGCTCGGGGTCCGCAACCATTCCCGTAAGCCTTTTTTAGGCCAGGGCCCAGAGCGGACCCCATGGAAAATGCGCCACCCCCAACAACATCAACATCAACATCAACCCTCTACAGCCCAGCAGACGCCTCATCGCCCAGCGAAGAGGCAGAAGAAGCACCAATAACCATGGAGGTAGGTGGGTCTGGCTTTTCCTCTCAGCATATGAGCAGTAGGGGCTCTATACTAACAGGGGGGAGATTGCACTTGTTTTTGGATGCATGGGAATCCATCACTAATGACAAGTATATACTCAGCAGCGTTCATGGCTACAAAATTGACTTTGTTCATGAAAACATTCCGCCAGTTCAGCATATACCAAAAGGGTATTCACCCTCTCAGTCAAAGAGAAACAAGTGGGTCAAGCTGAATGATGAGGTTACAAGCAAAAGGTGTCATTGAAAGAACAAAACATGAACCTTTGGAATTTGTGTCTAATATTTTCACTAAAATCAAAAAAGATTAGTGGACGTCGCATCATCATTGACTTAACTACTTTAAACAAGTCTGTCAGGTATATACATTTCAAAATGGATACTTTTGAAACAGCCAGACTATTGGTTTCTAGAGGGTACTTTCTAGCAAGCATTGATTTAAAAGATGCCTACTACTCAGTACCCATACACAAGGAGCATCGTAAATACTTAAAAATTTATCTGGATGAAACAGCTATGGCAATTTAAAGCCTTACCAAATGGGCTAACCTCCGCTCCAAGGCTGTTCACTAAAATCTTAAAACCTGCCTTGGCATTGTTGAGGAAACAAAAGCATATAGTCATGGCGTATTTAGACGACATTTTAATAGTAGGGAAAACCTTGGAGACAGCCATTTTGGCAGTAGCAGCCACCAAATGTTTGTTTGAAACTTTGGGGTTTGTCATACATCCAGATAAATCCAATTTTACACCGTCCACTGCCATGGACTATCTTGGATTTACGATTGATACTGTTCGCATGATTGTAACTCTGCCGAAGGGGAAAGCATCAGAATTGGCACTATCATGCAACAAACTCATGAATAAACATCAGCCAACCATACTGGAGGTAGCTAGAGTTATTGGCAAAATGGTAGCAGCTTTTCCAGCTGTACAATTTGGCCTTTGCACTATCAAAA
Organism: Okamejei kenojei; assembly: GCA_035221665.1. Classification (NCBI taxonomy): domain Eukaryota; kingdom Metazoa; phylum Chordata; class Chondrichthyes; order Rajiformes; family Rajidae; genus Okamejei; species Okamejei kenojei. The sequence continues at coordinate 101,757,176 of CM069137.1, read as the reverse complement.
TTTGCAAAGAGCAAAAGTGCATGCACTAAAGCAAAACTCAGGTCACTTTGACCGAGCTATGAGTTTAACTGCTGAATCCATTCCAGAGTTACAATGGTGGGCAAGGAACGTAAGGCTCAGCTCCAGTCCCATAATAATCACCAACCCAGTATTAACCATTCAAACGGATGCCAGTGCTTTGGGCTGGGGAGCAACTAACATGCAATCCAGCATAGGGGGCAGATGGACTAAATTTGAATCATCTTGCCTACAGACATGAGGTATCAACTACTTAGAAATGTTGGGTGCGTTTTATGGGTTTAAAAGCATATTCATCTAATACGCATCATGCACATGTCGGTTGCAATTAGATAATACCACGGTGGTGGCTTATATCAACCACATGGGTGGTGTAAAGTCGATATCGTGTGACAATTTGGCCAACCTAATCTGGCAATGGTGTGTTGAAAGAAATATTTGGTTATCAGCAACTTACCTAGCAGGTAAGCAAAATACAGTGGCAGACACCAGGTCGCGCAGATTCAATGATAACATCGAATGGATGTTAAATCCCAAAATATTTGCTGAAATTACAAAGCAATATGGACACCAGATATCGATCTATTTGCATCCAGGCTGAATCACCAGGTACCAACGTATGTCGCTTGGGAATTAGACCCTGAGGCAGCAGCAGTTGATGCATTCTCGCTGCATTGGGGGAAAATGTTTTTTTTATGCTTTTCCTCCCTTCTGCCTCATCAGTCGGGTATTGCGCAAGATTCAATTGGATTCCGCTTCAGGAATCTTGATAATACCCGACTGGCCTACACAGCCATGGTTCCCAGTGGCCTTCGACATGGCTGTTGAAAACACCGTTGGAATTCCAGCAGTCGAGAGTTATTAATCCACCCAGTGTCAGGCATTAGACACCCGTGCCATGACAGAGTCAATCTCCTGGCTTGCAGATTCTAAAAAGACCTCTACTGGGCCTGGGACTGTCTGAGGACGGCATCAACATGATGACCGCATCCCACCGGGAGTCCACCAAGAGACAATACCTGACCAACATAAGAAAATGGGGACAGTATTGCTCCAAAACAGGAACTACCTACACTACAGCTACAGCCACCAGTGTTGTGGAGTTTCTGGTTGGATTACATCGGGAAGGACTCAGCTACAGCGCCATTAATACAGCCAGGAGTGGCGTTGTCAGCTTATTTGGTTCCAGCAGCAGGACAACTGACTTTGGGGTCCCATCCACTAGTGGTCAAAATCATGAGGGGCATTTTTAACACCAATTCCCCTAGGCCTAGGTACACTCAGATCTGGGATGTCAGCATTGTACTGACGTACCTTAGGGGATGGCCACCACCCAGGTCACTCACGCTGGAACAACTTACACTGAAATCAGTCATGCTCATGGCACTAGTGTCAGCTCAAAGGGTACAGTCCCTCCACCTTCTGAGGCTGGACAGCATGACAGTCATTGGACTGTATCACATTTCACATTCAGGGACTGGTCAAACAAACTAGACCAGGTACCACGCCTCCAGTAATGGAGTTCCGGGCATATTCACCTGACCCACGGTTGTGTGCCAAGACCCATCTCGCCAATTACATAGACACAACATATAACTTAAGAGGGAGAGAAAAAGCCTTATTGATAAGCCACAAGAAGCCTCATGGTCAGGTGACGAGCCAAACCATTTCAAGATGGCTCAAGCAGGTGCTTAAGTCGCGGGAGTCGATACTAATGTTTACAAATCTCATTCCACCAGGGCTGCATCTACGTCGGCGGCTAGGCGAATGGACGTGCCTATGGACCATATTCTGGCCAGAGCAGGATGGTCCTCAGAGAGAACTTTCCAAAGGTTTTATAATATGCGCTGGCGGAGCCTGCTACATTTGCAGACAGAATTTTAGAGTCTGCAGCTAATATTTAAATTTAAGCCGGGGGAGCTCTCTGTTTTTTTGTTATCATTAATAAACCTTTATTGTTCACAAACAGGTTATTGTTGATTGTATAACATGCTTCCTCCCTCTAAGGTCTTCAGGCAGTGAGTGAAGCATGAGCTGGTTCACGGTTCGAATTCACAGAGCTTTGAAGTCTTCACGTAGTCACTCACGTGACTCCGAAGTAAAATAGTAAGATTAAATGAGAACTTACCAGTTTGAAGTTTGATCTGTATTTTATGAGGAGTTACGATGAGGGATTACGTGCCCTCCGCTCCCACCCTCTATTATACAGATCAACTAGTAATTAAGTTCTTATTTTTTCTTTACTATATTTATTTCAATTGTTGTGTTTTTCTGTGAATCCACACCGCTGCTTTGAAGAAATGTCGCGCATGCGTGCTGGACGGGGTCTTCACGTAATCCCTCATCGTAACTCCTCATAAAATACAGATCAAACTTCGAACTGGTAAGTTCTCATTTAATCTTACTATTTTATATGTTTCTATAAGATCCCCCTCATCCTTATAAACTCCAGTGAATACAAGCCTAGTCTTTTCAATCTTTCTTCATATGACAGTCCCGCCATCCCAGGGATCAATCTCGTGAATCTACGCTGCACTGCCTCAATCACAAGGATGTCCTTCCTCAGATTAGGAGACCAAAACTGTACACAATACTCCAGATGTGGTCTCACCAGAGCCCTATTCAACTGCAGAAGAACCTCTTTACTCCTATAATGAAATCCTCTTGTTATGAAGGCCAACATTCCATGAGCTTTCTTTGCTGCCAACTTTCAGTGACCGGTGTACAAAGACACCCAGGTCTCGCTGTACCTCCCCCTTACCTAACCTAACCCCATTGAGATAATAATCTGCCCCCTTGTTTTTGCCACCAAAGTGGATAACCTCACATTTCTCTATGTTATACTGCATCTGCCAAGCATCTGCCCACTCACTCAACCTGTCCAGGTCACCTGCAACCTCTTAACATCCTCTTCACAGTTCACATTGCCACCCAGCTTTGTGTCTTCCACAAACTTGCTAGTGTTGCTCCTAATTCCCTCTTCCAAATCATATAGACATGGTAAACAGTTGCGGCCCCAACACCGAGCCTTGCAGCACTCCACTCGAAACTGCCTGCCATTCTGAAAAGGACCCGTTCACTCCTTGCTCTTTGCCTCCGGTCTGTCAACCAATTTTCTATCCATGTCAACACCCTACCATGTGCTCTAATTCTAGTCACCAGTCTCCCATGCGGGACCTTATCAGGTCGTGGGTTTTCTCCGAGATCTTAGGTTTCCTCCCACACTCCAAAGATGTACAGGTTTGTAGGTTAATTGGCTTTGTATAAAAAATGTAAAATTGCCCCTAATGTGTAGGATAGTGTTAATATGCGGGGATTGCTGGTCGACGTGGACTCGGTGGGCCAAAGGGCTTATTTCCAAACTAAATACCAACAGGCATAAGGTAAGAGGGAAGGTCCAAAAGAGATTTATGAGGCAAATTTATGCAGATGTGCAATTTTGCATTTGGCATCATCACCACCACAAACATCGCAGGCCAATGGGCCTGTTCCTGTACTGGACTGTTCCACATTCTGATTATCTAAATATTTCTTATGTACAATTTATTGTATTTGGTTCTCTGAATTAGATAGAGCCAGAACCACCGACAGCAAATGATCTTAGTTATATTAAATACTTCTCAGTCTTCAGTGACTATTTCTCGCACGCTTTAACATTGATGTCCAGACCTAAAAAGTCAAAGTCCCAGAATTTCCTTCATTATCTGGTAGAGACAGAGAGGAATTACCAGAACAACTGCAATATGACCTAACAGATTAACTGCCATCTTTGGTCATCAATGCCATTATGCTTGTATAATGGAACTGATTAAATCCCACAGGTGCACGAAATAGATCATAGGTAGCTCTTTTTCATCTAATAATTCTCACGAGTCACACTTTGTGGGAGATTTATAATGGAGTCGGGTGAAAAAGCTCATTTCGACAACGGATGAAGGAAGAGCTAATTTCAACAACAGAGTAGAATAAGGATGCCAGAAATGTCCTACTTTCTTATCAGTTTTCTTCCCTTCACCAGTGGCAACAATACTTATACGACAAGTGAACAATGAAAGATAAAATGAGTATTACGTCTTGAATGTAAAGGACAGCACGGTGGCACAGCAGTAGAGTTGCTGAATTACCACACTTACACCATCAGAGACCTGGGTTAGATCCAGACTATGGATGCTGTCGGTACGGAGTTTGTACGTTCTCCCCATGACAGCGTGGGCTTTCTCCGAGATCATCGGTTTTCTCCCACACTCCAAAGCCATACAGTTTTGAAGGTTTGTAGGTTAATTGGCTTGGTATAAAATGTAAATTGTCCCTAGTGTGCAGTATAGTGTTAATGAGCAGTAGAACTGATTGGCAGTGCAGACTCGGTAGGTTGAAGGGCCTGTTTCCATGCTGTATCTCCAAAACTAAACCGAAATGTAACCTCAGGAAGACAGCAATTTAACAATAAATACTTGCCTTCTTTCTGATTGTCAGTAAGTTTATCCTTGGGAAAATCCACATCAAACGTTATTATTAGGGAACCCCTAATGTTGTTATTGTCAAAATTTGGTAATCCCTCTCCTTTCTTCCATAGTTTTGCACCGGGTTTTGTAATCTTGTCTCTAACAACATGAACCTGGGAAAAGATACAAGATAAAATTAAAACAATTTTCCACAGAGATAATATTAAATTTTCTTAATACAATTTAAAGTACAATTATTTTCTACTTTAAAGAAAATTACAGACTTAATTGTGAAGAGTATAACAAAACTTGTTAGAATGGTCTATTAACGACGAATTTGAACTCCTTACCTTGTGCCCATCCAAATGTGAAATATCCATTTCAAAACCTATGAGTGCTTCCACTAATGAGATTGTGACATTAGTATAGAGGTCATCACCCCGTCTTTCAAACACAGGGTGCCTAAAGTAAAAGAAAGCAACTGATGAGATTAAAGAATTACTTAGTATAACATACCACGTTAAATTGCATTAAACAGAACAATTTTGCATAGAGCTTGCACCAGAGTCGAGATACCCAATCTCATTTATTTTTTAAATGAGAGGAAGTTAGCCAATTAGTTCTTTGCCTTTGCGCCTTAGACAAGCTAGTTTATCGCCACAGCCATGAGTTTAAGATTTACACATGACTTATATAGAGAAGCATTCGTCAAAAATTACTCTCAAATCCACCATTATGCCAGACTCAAAAATCATGCAACATTGACCAATCAGTCCAGTGTCTGTTGGTTCAGTGAATGCATTTCAATTATTGCATAAATTTCTCCTTTCAAAAGAAAATTGTGTGCATTTAAGACTGTTTTTTTATTAAATCGCAACCTTCTGCATAAGTAAACTCCAATTTCTCTAGCTCCCCATTTTTTATTTTTGTTATTTCAATATGCAACCTCTGATTGCTCAAATTTTCCTAACTGCTCCATCAACATTATTCAATTATGTTTCATTCGCAAGAAGAGTTATGAATACTAAATTTCTTCATAAACTTTTCTGCTCCAAGGTGTGCAATCACAACTACTGTTAACTCTCCTCATGCGTCAATTCCTTGAAGGTAGACACAAAATGCTGGAGTAACTCAGCGTGACAGGCAGCATCTCTGGAGAGAAGGAATGGGTGAGGTTTCAGATCGAGACCCTTCTTCAGACTCTGACCTGAAGCATCACTATCTGTCCCGCTGAGTTACTCCAGCATTTTGTGTCCACCTTCGATTTAAACCAGCATCTGCAGTTCTTTCCTACACAATCAAGTCCTTGATCTCTGTTATAATTCTGGTAAACCTCTTCCATATCATTTTAAAACTTCTATATCTGTCAATTGTTGTGTCCCAAACTGTATATATTTTTCCAGCAGAAACCCAACTGTATACGACAATTTATATTCTTTAAAAAATTGTCTCTATTTACTTTATACCAAACTTTTTGAAAAAATATGAATTATCTCCACCATCTAATATTTACAAAGCTATACATACCCCGATATCGTAACCACTGTTCCTATATTTTTTTTATTTAAAATTGGACTATTTAATTTATATTCCCACCACCCATTGGATTGAAAATCTACCCCTCTGCTTCTTGGCTGACAAAATTAATTACTTTACAAGCTGAGATAAAAGAAAGGAAATCCACCAACAGTCTTAAATAAAGTAAATAAAAGCAGCTCTCACTTTAAAACCTTTATTTTGAATTTCAGGTCACCTGGCTCTCCATCTATATGTGGTTCACCTATAGAGAAAAGAGAATGTACAACTTATCTCCGCACAATAAAGTTGGCAATTTTAGTTATCATTTGTCAACATTTTACAATAGCAAAATGCAGAATCTTGCTTTAATATATTTTGACTTATGGATACATTCATCTTTATGAATATTTGTGCCATAAAGCACCAACTGATCGGTGCTAGTATTGGTTGAGAAGGTGAGATAAATTCAAACTCATTTGAAGATGTAAACTAGCTTCCATAAGGACCATCTTTTAGATGCATCAAAGTAGTTACCATTTTCTGTGCTATTTATAGTCTTCAAATCTTTTCTAACGCCGACTGCTCAAAATAAGATATAATATAGTAAAACTCTGATAATCTGCTATCCGATTTTTTTTTGGACACCCAACATAACTGATTCTGTCTCTGTCCTCTCTTTGAACTTAAGATCAGCGCCCACATCTCATCAAACCAGTGCCTGTTTCCCCATGTCATTTAAACTTACATTGTCTGCTTGCCAGGCTCCCTTTAAACTGGAATATTTATTATTCTACGTAACATCATTAATCTACTGTGTAACATCCAAACTGTTATATCCAAAAGTTGGAAAATCTGACAGTCCACAACTTCATGGAGGTGCTGAATTATCAGAGTTTCACCATGCTGCAATTGTAATCGCACTAGTGTTTGCAAAGGTTTATCACAACTTCCCTACTTTTCCACTCATCGTCTCTACAAAGCCAAGGTTCCTCAGTTTTTGTAACCAACTTCATAACTTTTCCTGCCAGCTTTAAAGTTATCAAAGTTATGAAAGTTGGCATACAGGTACAGCAGGCAGTGAAGAAAGCTAATGGAATGTTGGCCTTCATAACAACAGGATTCCAGTATAGGAGTAAAGAGGTCCTTCTGCAGTTGTATAGGGCTCTGATGAGACCACATCTGGAGTATTGAGTACAGTTTTGGTCTCCTAATTTGAAGAAGGACATTCTTGTGATTGAGGCAGTGCAGCGTAGGTTCACGAGATTGATCCCTGGGATGGCGGGACTGTCATATGAAGAAAGATTGAAAAGACTAGGCTTGTATGAGGTCACTGGAGTTTAGAAGGATGAGGGGGGATCTTATAGAAACATATAAAATTATAAAAGGACTGGACAAGCTAGATGCAGGAAAATGTTCCCAATGTTGGGCAAGTCCAGAACCAGGGGCCACAGTCTTAGAATAAAGGGGAGCCATTTAAGACTGAGGTGAGAAAAAACTTTTTCACACAGAGTTGTGAATTCGTGGGATTCCCTGCCAGAGGACAGTGGAGGCCAAATCACTGGATGGATTTAAGAGAGTTAGATAGAGCTCTAGAGGCTAGTGGAATCTAGGGATATGGGGAGAAGGCAGGCACGGGTTATTGATAGCGGACGATCTGCCATGATCACAATGAATGGCAGTGCTGGCTCAAAGGGCCGAATGGCCTCCTCCTGCACCTATTTTCTATGTTTCTATATCTGAATTTAGAAAATGAGTGTCATGGTCAGTTTCATACTGGAACATAGAACGGTGCAGCACAGGGACTAATCCTTTGGCTCACAATATCTGTGCCAAACATGACGTCAAGACCAACTCTTATCTGCCTGCACATAATCCACAATGACATCCCTCCATCCACTGCATAACCATGTGCCTACCCAGTCTCTTAAATGCCACTATCGTATCTACTTGCTCTTAGACAATTCCCATTTGAAAAGCAAGAGACCTAGTTGTTGCCAACTCAGGAGCTAATCACAATAGGATTTGGGATCTTTTCTTTCAGATCTAAATGAAACATTAGGGTTTGTTTATACTAACATCTAATCAAAGCAAATTAACCAAAGACATGCAGAGAGTAATTAAAAACAGGCCAGAAACTACTGCGAGTTCTGCTGCAACGTGGGTTTCCACGAGTTGAATTTGATATAATGCAAGTAATGAATCATGGAACTCTATTTGCATGACAAGTGTTGAATTGGTTATAACATGATTTCAGTCAGGAACTGAAGAATCACTGAAAAGCTACTTTGGAAATTGACAAGCGGATAAACACTCTTCTGGATTTAAACAGTACTGGGGAAAAAAGTTTCCATGTAACTTCCCTATGGTAATCAGACACCACATTCCCTTCAGAATACCAACTTCTCCAAGTAACTTCTTCAAATAACCCTTGCTTTCCCTCTCTCCATCCCTCTCCCATCCTAGTTCTCCGACCAGTCTGTCTTCCTGATTACATTTTATTTTTGTATGCTTCGGTGTCACCTTCTCCCAGCTAACAATGATCAATTCTACATTTTCCTTATGTCTCGTTTTCACACCTTATCCTTCCATATCACCGTGTCTCCCTCTCCCCTGACTCAGTCTGAAGAAGGGTCTCGACCCAAAATGTCACCCATTCCTTCTATCCAGAGATGCTGCCTGTCCCGCTGAGTCACTCCAGCATTTTGTGTCCATCTTCGTAGTTACTTTAAACACGAGTGGTCATGGCAATTGCTTTTACTGACGTTTGTGGGATGCAACAGACAGCTTTTTGTATTTTTAGCTTGCAGTAAAAGTAAAATTATTGATATTGAAAAGTCTTTAATTTTTGAAATTCCAAGTGGAAAAATAACTTTGCTATTAAGCCTAAACTGTCAGCCCCCAATCTCCTTTCTCCCACTGACACAATTCTTTGTATCACATGATTTTCTAGAACAAGAAGTTTGTTTGGAAATTGACTATCATGTTATAGCCGATCTAAGAGGATTCTTAAAAAAAATAGGTTTTACAGGGATTTGGTAATACTGTTGAATAAAAGGTTTTACGAACTAAATAGTTGGTTCGAAACATCTTAACACCCTGCCATGTGTGAAACAATGAAGACAAATGACCTTGGGATGATTTGAAAGGCTATTTTCAGGAGGCCGGAGAAGCAACTTGAACTAGACCAGGATGCCGAAGCTACTTCAATAGTTGGTAACCCCCTGGAGTTGGCAATGTTAATACAACTGGCAAGGATGTCTGGATACCATTGGCAGGGTTTTGAATAAGCTGGAATAAAGGAGCCAGCAATTATAATATTTCAGCACAAAAGAATGAAACCAAAATATGAAGAATGATGCGAAAATAAAAGGTGAATTTTGCAATGATGTCGTTTTGGTAGCAAGCAAGATAACAATTTGTAACAGGATATAAGTGGTTGGGTTAACCTCAGCCAGCAGCTGAGAAAAGGAATGGAATTCAATCAACGGCACAGTCTTCCCAATGTTAGAAACATAGAAATTAGGTGCAGGAGTAGGCCATTCGGCCCTTCGAGCCTGCACCGCCATTCAATATGATCATGGCTGATCATCCAACTCAGTATCCTGTACCTGCCTTCTCTCCATACCCCCGATCCCTTCAGCCACAAGGGCCACATCCAACTCCCTCTTAAATATGGCCAACGAACTGGCCTGAACTACCTTCTGTGGCAGAGAATTCCACAGATTCACCACTCTCTGTGTGAAAAACGATTTTCTCATCCCGGTCCTAAAAGACTTCCCCCTTATCCTTAAACTGTGACCCCTTGTCCTGGACTTCCCCAACATCGGGAACAATCTTCCTGCATCTAGCCTGTCGAACCCCTTAAGAATTTTGTAAGTCTCTATGAGATCACCCCTCAATCTTCTAAATTCCAGCGAGTACAAGCCAAGTCTATCCAGTCTTTCTTCATATGGAAGTCGTGCCATCCCAGGAATCAGTCTGGTGAACCTTCTCTGTACTCCCTCTGTGGCAAATGGAGTTCCATGCAAAGCTTAGTATTATACAAGAACCTGATAGAGTGATACAGTGTGGAAACAGGCCCTTCGGCCCATCATGCCCACACCAGCCATCATGTCCCAGCTACACTAGTCCCACTTGTCCGCGTTTGGTCCATATCCCCCCCAAATCTGTCCAATCCATGTACCATTTAACTATTTCTTAAACATTGTGTTAGTCCCAGCCTCAACTACCTCCTCTGGCAGCTTGTTTAATACACCCACCACCCTTTGCGTGAAAAAGTTACCCCTAAGATTCCGATTACATTTTTTCCCTTCACCTTAAACCTATGTCCTCTGGTCCTCTAGGGCAAGAGACTCTGTGCATCTACCCAATCTATTCCTCTCATGATTTTATACACCTCTATAAGATCACCCCTCATCCTCCTGCGCTCCAAGGAATAGAGTCCCAGCCTACTCAACCTCTCCCTATAGCTAAGACCCTCTAGTCCTGGCAACATCCTCATAAATCTTCTCTGAACCCTTTCCAGCTTGAGAATATCTTTCCTATAACATTGTGCCCAGAACGGAACACAATACTCTAAATGCGGTCTCACCAATGTCTTATACAACTGCAACATGACCTCCCAACTTATGTACTCAATACTCTGACTGATGAAAGCCAAAAACCTTTTTGAACACCTTATTATCCTGCGATTCCACCTGATACAGATGTTCAGGGCACTGGTCTGTGAAAAGTGATCAACACACACACACACACACACACACACACAAAGTACTCAGCACATGTGGAATTTGACCACACTGTTTCATTTGTTATTGTCAGGACAATATTAGTTCAATCTCTCCTGATAACTTAATCCCCACCAATCCAGGCAATATCCTTTCTCGTTGTTACTGCATCCTTACTATGTTATCACAGGTCTTATACAGTGTGGTGACCAGAAAAGGCTGGGAGGCTTTTAAAAGTGAATAGGAAGAGTGCAGGGCCAGCACGATTATGGAACACTGGTTGATGAGAAATATTATGGTCTGGTCAGAAAAGAGGGGGCTTACATCAGGTATCGGCAGATGGGATCAAGGGAGACCCTCAAATTTAAAAGGGATATAGGAATACATTCAAGAAGAAAATTAGGAGGATGAAGAGATATCTCTGGCAGGCAAGATAAACGTCTGAAGGGTCTCGACCTGAAACGTCACCCATTCCTTCTCTCCAGAGATGCTGCCTGTTCCGCTGAGTTACTCTAGCATTTTGTGTCTCCAAGATAAAGGAGAATTTGAAAGGATTATGTCAATATTAAAGCCAGGGAGAGCGTAGGTTCAGGAAATGATCTAACTTCTATACCCTTCTCCACCGTAAATGCAGACTTCAATTTATTTACTGCGGAGAATGATATGGACATTAGTGAGTTGAAATGAGGGAAGAGTAATTTCCTGGAGCATTAACACAATCAAAGGTACTGGAAATGCATAAAGAATGCAATATCACGTATTTTGGGAAATTAAACCAGGGCAGGACAGGCATGATGAATGCTGTGGCCAGGGGAATGTTGCCATTTAAAATGGCTTGGCAAATTACTCGGGTAGAAGGAAAGTTGAGGATGCTGCCATTCCATGAATAAAAATCATAAAAACAACAAAAAACTTATAAACATGTGCGGATGAGAGATGCTATTGCATGTTCAGCCAGTCAAGCCAGCAACACAGTCCCTAGAACGTCCTTTTGAAGAGATGGAAAAAATGGACAAACAGATTTCTTCTATTAAGAAAATGATGATACAAACCGAGTAATTTTATCTTTTTACTTCAAAGAGCATAAAGCATCTTCGTCTCACAACTTTGAAAGACATGCCTAAATAACATTATTCAAAGAGCCCCACACCCCCATGCTGCCTGTTGTTAGTACTAAATGGAAGAAAATATGTCATACCTTCACCAATGAAAGGATATTCCATTCCATCTCTGACTCCAGGTTCTATCTCCACCTCAAGTGTTCTCTCCTCATTTACAAGCCTGAAATTTAAATTTTAAAAAGTTTTAAATATTCATTCATTTGATTGGTGTCAAGACTGAGCTATATGATTACAACTTTCCCACAACAAAGCTGACCAGATATATCCAATAAATAGGATGGGCTACATTCAGAAAACAACTCTCACTCATTAAAAAAAATGTATTCTTTATGTTTACAAGAATTGTCACTTCATACTCTTCAGGATTCAATTTATACATATTCACATGAGAATTTTGTCATACAAAGATGATCATAATGATCCAACTCAAAAGATAGATAGTTGTTGAATTACAGTGGCCCAGCAGTATAATCCAAGAGCAAATGCTTTTTTTTTTGCCTAAAATATTTTAATTGCTTAACATTTTATAAAGTCAACCTTTTTTTGTTTACTGGCCCCGCAGGCTCCTCAATGGCAATATACAAAGTATTAAAAGTAGTACTTACTTAACATTGGGACACTCATCACAAACCATCTCTTGGGTCATTTGGAATCTTCCAGGACCCAACTGTGTGGTTCTCATTTCCTGTCTACAGTTGCATTTCCTCTTTCCTGGAGCCTGCTTTGCCACTGGCTTGTTTCGTACAACCTGTAAAATTCACCATCGTTTAGCTTCATCAAGTTATCAATGATTTAAACTAATGCATATTTTTAAAAATGCATTATCCATGAAAGCAAAGTAACACCAATATATTGGTAAAATTGGTACCGAGTACTCTTCTCCTTGGCTTCATGGATACGTGTGTGGTTAAGCACAAAGATGGACCAGGGTGATTTCTGGCGAGTTATTCATATTGAGCCAGGATAAAGGTTACGGGGAGAAGGCAGGAGAATGGGATTTAGAGGGATAGATAATCCATGATTGAATGTCATAGCAGACTCGATGGGCCGAATGACCTAATTCTGCTTCTACGTCATGAATGCATGATAATAATGGTGGTGGGTAGAAAGACGATTATTGTTCATCACTGTCCAGCAATGCCTGATGCCCACAGATAACATTCACCATACATCAAACTTAAAAAGTTCAAAAACGTTTCTGAAGAGTTTCGAGACCCAGCATGAAAACAGGTCTTTGGCCCATCCAGTCCGCGTCGACCAACAATCACTAGTTCTACCTGGAACCCAAAGTAAAATTTGCAGAAGCCAAATTAACCGATAAACCTGCACATCTTTGGAATGTGGGAGAAAACCAGAGCCCATAGAAAAGCCACGCGGCCACAGGGAAAACATGCAAACTCAGTACAGACAGCACTCGTAGTCAGGATTGAACCCAGGTCTCTGACATTAAGGCAGCAACATTACCACTGTGTCGCCCAGAAGGTGAATATTAAACTATTGCCAGCAAAGTAACAACGTTTTGAGGAAAATAGGGATGCAGGAACAAAAATTGGTGACATTAAAAATTAAAAACTAAGCAATCTATTAAGTGAACTTTAATGCACGATTCCTTATTTACAAGAAAACTGGCTATGATCTCCTTCGCACTGACATGATCCCATCCCCAATGCTTGTATTTTATATTATGCAACTGAGTTTTAATTTAAACCTTTAATCAACAGAAAGCAGAGATTGCTGCAACTTGTTACACCAATTCAAAAATTCTAAATAGACATAGTAACCACCCCTTTTTTAAAAAAAAGCCTGCTATGAGCCGTAAATTACTGATGGAAATAATTTTACATCCCATCAACAGATCACAGGTGCAACCACACAAAAACCCACCCAACCATGTCTCTCAAAGCAATCTTGCTGGTGTTAGTTTGCTTTCATGGTCAATGCATTTCAAGAATAGGATGTTCGTTGACAGAGGACAACATGTTCAACCGGAAACATTGACCCAAAATTTGCAGCTGTATTAACGGCAGAGTGCAGTTTGTTGCAAATCTAACAGCAACACGGGGATTTTCATGCATGAGTGGCATAAAAATCTCACAGCTTCTGTCAAAATTCAATGCTCCTCCACGGATCTCGCCGTTTTACAGTTAACTTCATAACTCAGGGAAACATCCCGAAAATATTATGCTTTATTGCACAAGTTTTCAAAACTACAATTAGCTACAATTTCTGCCTTCTACTAGGTATCATGTTCCAATCCTTTGTCGTGGAATTTAGCAACTCAATATTTGGAAGCAGTGGGAAACGTCTTCACCCATTCCATAAGCTAGGCGCTGGTGCTGTAGCTTTAATTTAAATATCTGTGAAAACCACCCCCCAATTTGGACACTGCCTTGATTGTACCTTTAAAGGCTTATACTTCTGTTTAGCTTTGCCAGGAATAAATGATTGAATTATCGAATGTAATAAACCCATTAGATATCCTATGCACCCTTAAAACAACTCGTCAGCAAAGAAGCTCCCCTCACTGTGTCAACATTTGCCCTTCAACATGACGATAATCTTTTAGCATGTAGGAAGGAACGGCAGATACTGGTTTACACCGAAGATAGACTAAAAATATTGGAGTAACTCAGTGGGACAAGCAGCATCTCTGGAGAGAAGGAAAGGGTGACGTTTCAGAGACTTTTAGCATCAGTAGAAGGGAATTCCGGATGTCTGTTTTTTGATAAAGGAAGGAGTGAATGACTTGGGATAGGGCAAAAAAGATTCAGTCCGTTAAAGGAGTTGTGCATGTTTTGATCGGAGTCATCCTGAGGCTAAAGCTGGTTGATAATTAACAGAAACAGACATTCTCTTCGAGACCCTCTTGTTAGAATCTCTAAACCCCAAGTACATCACGTTTGCCCATGATTTGAACACCAGGACAACAATAAACAGTTAACTACAGCTATGTCTTTAACATTTTGAGTGTAGACAAGTAACTTTACAGAACTGCATATTTACAATTGGAGCATATTGTAGCTACCAAGAGACCTCTGAATAATAATGGACACAAAACTCTGGAGTAACTCAGTGGGACAGGCAGCATCTCTGGAGAGAAGAAATGGATGACCTCTGAGTACCTTTTCATAATAATTCAAATGGAAGGTCTAAACGTTTGAGGCCAGGGAACCTAAATGCCCCCAAATTTGTGTTATGAGGGCTGACCCTTGTGTATACACAAATACAGCAATTATTGATCAACAGACAAATATGCCCATGACCATGCTTGATGTGCCAAATGACAATTAAATCTGGTCTGGAAGCTTCCTTCATCTCCATCAGAATGGTGTGAACGGGTTATGATTATGTCAGTAGACAAACTGCTTACAAAGCTGACCTTTTAATTTCAAACTGAATTCTGCTTTCAATGTACAGTCGAACAGATATTCTGAAGATCGATTCAAAATTTTGAATTAATAACGGCTACTTTCGTGTAATTTTATAACATCTGAATAATTTCCAATACGTACAGAGCAAGAAATGTAATTGGAGTGCACTGCACTGCCCGAGGGGATTGAGAGAAATACTAATAAGATTTAAGAAGCTTCTGAATCAACACTTCAACAGCCAAGACATAGGAGGCTACTGATCTAATGCGGGTGAATGGGTTTATGCCAGCACGATATGGTGGACTAAAGGGCCTATTTGTGATGTGTACACTGCCGTTGAAGAAGCAAGGTGGTCACAATGAAACCCAATAAATAAAAATCAGACAGTGTGGAGGGGGTGAGAAGGAAACACTACTCTGTACTCCAGAAGAATGGTCATAAACAATGAGGATTTTAGACTCCAGAGAGTGCCTCTGTGTCATGGAAGTGATCAACTTGCTTGTCATGGGAAAAGGTCCATTATGCATTCTGCCTGGACACATCAAGCACAGGATGCCGAGGTTTCTGGATCATCCGCAATAACTTCTGAAGCTGTTAGAGGGACAGCACTGTGCTGCTGGACAGGTGGGATGCCAAGATCATCACCTTGCATAAGAACACGCAACTGCAGGGATTGCGACAATTAACAAAACATTTCCCCACTGGATATCAAGGGGAGAGTAATTGCCCTTGTGGTCGAGGCCAGGCTACAGTACTTACCCAAATCCCAGGGTGGGTTTACAACTGGGAGATCCACAACCCAGACGACCACCTCAGTGTGGCAGCTGCACGAGAAGTGCCGAGAGCGAAGACCGTTAGATGTTGCCTTTATCAACCTCACCAAGGACGGTGTCAATAGGAGCGGTTTATTCAAACTGCAGAAAACATGCGGCTGTCTGGAGGTGATGTACTCCTCGCACAGCTACACCAGGGGCAATGGGAGCGAATACAGGGCTCCGCTGGAAATCCTCCCCAGCCATAGCAGGGTTACATTGGGTTAAATCAGTTCCCATGCTATTCGGCATATTCCTCTCATTGCTGCTCCCACGTGTCTCCAGCCCATCCACACAGAGTCTATCTACACACCGGGCTCAGTGGAAAGCAGCTCAGCCTTACTCCGGGAGCCCACCAAAAGGTGAAGCAGGTCCTCATTGGAGAGATGGCCCACACAGATGATGCTGAACCAGTCTCCCTAATGGACAGACGCTCTCACTCCTGCAAGGAGCCATCAACATCAAGATAGACACAAAAAGCTGGTGCAACTCAGCAGGTCAGGCACATCTCTGGAGAAAGGAATGGGTGATGTTTTAGGTCTTGACCCGACCCTTTGGAGTCTGAAGAAGGGTCTCGACCCAAAACGACACCCATTCCTTTTCTCCAGAGATGCTGCCTAACCCCCCCCCCTTCCCCCCAACTGAGTTAATCCAGCATTTTGTGCCAATCTCTGGTGGAAACCAGCATGTGCAGTTCCTTCATACACATCAGCATCGGGAAGCTGAGTGCCATGGCCCAGGCTGCTGCTACACCGTATGGTGCACAGATAGTGTGGTACTGGAGGTTGCTGACAGGTTCACACATCTAAGCTCCACAATCACCAGCAGCCTGGTATTGATGCCGAGATCACCACGCAGTGCAAAAGCGGCACCTCCCACCGTCGCTGCCTCACTCATATTTTAACATGTACAGGTATTTGCAAGAGTACTTGTCCATTTGCAGCCAGAGGCATTCCGACGTACAGGAGGCTGGTATACTCTCTGATGAGGCCCTACCGCACTTTTGACTTGGCTCTCAAGGCAATGCTGAACTCCTTTCTGCTTTGTTAACTGGGCAGGAGGGAGTGGTTACACAAATGCAACAATTAACACGTTTGTGATGGGTTTCTGTTAACCACTTACTTCTACAAAATTGCCCGAATACACTTCTTCGAGTGTAACTTCCAGGTCCACTACTATGTCACTTCCTCGAGGAATATTCCGGTCTTGTTGTCGAGGACTTCCTCCAAACATAAAACCGAAGTCTCCAAAGAAGCTACAATTAAAAAAATAAAAGAATTTGTCGAGAAAAAGCAAAAACTAAAAAAGTGTCTTCCTGTTACTTTTACCAAATGTAATTTTCAGTCTACTTTCCATTTGGTCAAAATAGTTATCTCAAAGGGAATCCCAGTTTTGAGGTTTAGAGATCTCATTTTCAACATTTGCTGTGTTAACGAACAGCTGCTCTGTGAGAATTGTCAGGGTGCAGCTTTCAGCTGCGAGTGGTTGCATTAGCACAAATGGTTCCCAATCCTGATCATTGCATGATAAACTCTTGAGCAAGAATTAGCTTTAAAGTCAAATGGTAAATTTGTAGCAATTTTCTTTTTTTTTGCAGTTTAGTTTAGAGATACAGCGCGGAAACAGACCCTTAAGCCCATCCGTGCCGACCAATAATTCCCGCACACTAACAGTACCCTACACACACTAGGGACAATTTACACTTACACCAAGCCAGTTAAACAATAAACTTGAGCGTCTTTGGAGTGTGGGAGGGAACCGAAGATCTCGGACTAGAACCCACACGGTCACAGGGAGAACGTACAAACTTCATACAGACAGCACCCGTAGTCCGGATTGAACCCGAGTCTCTTGCGCTGTAAGGCAGCAACTCTACTGCTGTGCCACCCGAGCAATAGGGAATAAAACTCAAATACACTTAAAGCTTGCTTCCCATGCCAATTGCAAAATGATATACAGAAAGCACATTTGTAAGAGTTGAGCCCCACAGAGGGAGAACAAATTTCAGGCATAAGACTAAGGCATCCTAAGCTCTGACATCATGACTGCAAAGTGCACTACTTACTGTGAAAATATGTCATCATGAGATCCTTGACGGCCTTCCTTCAAACCCTCTTCACCATACATATCATACTGTTTCCTCTTCTCTTCATCAGACAAAACCTATTCAAGTATAGATAACACTGATCAATAGATTGTTTATCATTTCGCCTACATATGCACAGCTAAAGTGGAAACCAAAAAGGAAAATTATAATTCCAGTTCGTCATAAATGAGACCGATTCTTTCACATTAAACATCACTTTCAGCACTTCATAAGTCCTCAGAACTAAACTCTGAAAATGTTTATCTATGATTAACCATCTAGGTTAATGGAAATTGAAACAAAGACCATCCTTCTCCAATTCAAAGCATAGTTTTTATTTGAATTTGCACTTTCTCAAGAAAAGGTTGCTTTCTAAAACATGCTTTTATAAGAATGTTAAAAAGTCAAACCAATAAAAAAAGGTAAACTTAAAAAAAAAAAATGCTGGCATGACTCCTATAAAATCCTGTTCTCCCAGGCACATGATGTGATTCATTTTGTAGATGTTCTGATACCAAAGGTGTAATTAAAGGTGCAATGCAAACACAAATGCATTTTTACAAGCAAAACACAAAGTGCGGGAGTAACTCAACGAGTCAGGCAGCATCCGTTGGGGGAAGGGGCAGGCAACAATTTGGGTCGAGACCCTTCTTCAGGCCAATTGAAGAGTCCCAACCCAAATTCTCACCCACCCATTCCCTCCACAGATGCTGCCTGACCCACTGAGTTATTCCAACACTCGAGTGCTTTGTTCAAGATTCAACCATCTGCAGTTCCTTGTGTGTCTAATTTCTATACAGGCAGGTACCTCCAAAGATTGTCCTGTAGAATAATTAATTCATTGTATAGTATTGGTACTTGTGTGTCATTGTTGGGGGAGTCCAGATGTTGGCGGAGTCCAGAACCAGGGGCCACAGTTTAAGAATAAGGAGTAAGCCATTTAGAACTGAGATGAGGAAACACTTTTTCTCAGAAAGTGGTGAGTATGTGGAATTCTCTGCCTCAGAGGGCAGTGGAGGCAGGTTCTCTGGATGCTTTCAAGAGAGAGCTAGATAGGGCTCTTAAAATAGCAGAGTCAGGGGATATGGGGAGAAGGCAGGAACTGGGTACTGATTTGGGATGATCAGCCATGATCACATTGAATGGCGGTGCTGGCTCGAAGGGCTGAATGGCCTACTCCTGCACCTATTATCTATTGTATGCATACTAACATTCAAAATGTTTCTCATGCGTGAACTATTGTCTATTGGCCGACACAAAATGCTGGAGTAACTTAGCAGGTGAGGCAGCATCTCTGGAGAGAAGGAATGGGCGACGTTTTGGGTCGAGACCCTTCTAAAGAACCAGCATCTGCAGTTTTTTCATACACCTATTATCTATTGTCTAATACTTGGGCTGAGCTTCCTACCATTAACTCTCACCCTACTCTCATTGGTTGGCGCTGGCAAGTTTCGAGAGCGTTTGTTTGAAAACTAAAAACAGCTGAACATGGTACAGCTCAGGCATCATTATTAAAAAAAAAGAATGTTTGTCATCATTTCCTCAGATCAAGAAGATATCAGAATTTAAATTTGAAATGACAAGAATGGGGTTAAAAACAGGTCAAAGAAAATGAGGATATTCAAAAGCAATTGTTTGCAGAACATTAAATTAATTGAATATTACTGGAGACAAGAAAATAGGCATAACAATACAAAAAGCATTTTTTTTAAACGAGGAACATGAACTATTTAGTGGGGGGGGGAATTACAGTGTCAGGTGGAGTCATCTACAGGACCCTGAAAACCTAGTATAAATTCCCAACATATATATAATCAAAGGCGAGTCAGAGTCCAACTATCAAATTGCTTCTACATCTCATTCTTAGAAATCCACAGTCCCTCTCTCACTTCCAATTCCACGTCACCAGAACAGAAACTACACCTAGTTACTATTGACTAGAGCATTATTAGACCTTGATGCCAAAGGGTTGCAAAAGGCTTCGAGAACGATGAGTTGTTAATTAATTTTACATGGTTCAAATGAAGTGAAGTGCCAACAAAGAGAGGGACAGAGACATGAAATGACAAGTAGCAGTTTTAACTGTTACCGAATGTGTTCAGAGTTGCTATTGCAGGAGATCCCACAATAAGAAATGTAGAATTACCAATGGAAAGGTATTGGCTTGAAATCTTGGCTGTTTACCACTCTTGTGCATTTTATATTTCTATATCATATTTCACATTTGAATGCAAATGGGGATAGTTCAAGGTCACACACATATACATACACACACACAAGTTCTTTCCTCACCAACCTAAATAGACCTCATGCAAAACTGCTTTTTCTATGGGAGGACCGTTCTGGATCCTGAGCAAGTGGTGAAATGGTAAATGTTGCCTCGCCCAAGCTTGCCCGAAGGTGGTGGGCCATGTTGTTTTGTTTAGTCAAACACGTACACAGAAGCCTGTGGAGGGCAATTCAATGGATATTTTTAAAGCAGAGATAAATAGATTCTTGATTAGTATGGGTATCAGGGGTTATGGGGACAAGGCAGGAGATTGGGGTTGAGAGGGAGAGATAGATCGGCCATGATTGAATGGCAGAGTAGACTTGATGGGCCAAATGGCCTAATTCTTCTTCTATCACTTATGTACAGGAACTTTAAACTATTTTTGGAACTACGATAAGTTAACTTGAAATATGGACATGCTCTACAGAATGCGCATTAAAAAAAGTAGTACTACTTAAAAGAGATTGTTTCAAGAAATAAGCTTCAATTTACTCAAACGTTAAGCCACCATTATTAGTTGGACAGCTACAAAGAGGTGATTAAAACAGTATGAACACTGGAAGTAGCTCACATCAGCTACTCATTCTGTTGGTTTAAATTATAGTGAGCGCCCTTTCACCTCCTCGCCAGTAGCCAATGAACACCAGCCACACATTCTCCCGACTTGTCATCATCACAATTCAGAACTAAAAAAAAGTGACTCGAAGACTTCACGGCGAGAATACACCTTCAGTCAAATTTAACCCCGAACACAGCTTTTACACATACTCACTACCCTTTCTGCCCCCCCCCCCTCCTTTCCCCCCCAAAAAAACCCGACACATACTCTCCACGCCGAGCCCCGTACCTCATAAGCAGCCCCCAAATCATGGAACTTGTCCTGCGCCGCCGGATCGTCCGGGTTTCTATCGGGGTGCAGCTGCAAGGCCAGTTTGCGATAAGCCTTCTTGACATCCTTCACCGAGGCGCTCTTAGAAACCCCCAGAATCTTGTAGAAATCCCGCCTGTCTCCCACAAAAAAAAAGGCACAAATTACACACACGAGTAACACAAATTACACACACAACAGCCCATTCCTTTGCTGGATTGATGAGACCTCCTGTGATCCGTGCAACGTTTTTGTGTTTCACTGATACAAAAGGCTAAGGAATAAGTGGACAGGCGGGGGCCGACGGTGTGTATTGCCATTGAGAGGAGGTGGGAGGTGTAGCAATCCCTCCCGGGTGAGAATGTATCAACGTTCTATTGCCATTGAGACCAGGTGGGAGCTGTAACAATCCGGGCTGGCGAATGTAGCAATGTTCTCTCTCTCACTCACTCACTCACCCGGACAGCACCTCTCCGCTCAGGCACATCAACACCACGCAGACCGAGCGCAGGCCCACCGCCATGCTGCCCTCTTCTCCCCCCTCCGTCCTCTCTCCCTTCCTCCGCTGCACAAGTTGCTCCTTGCGAGCGGCAACTACCGGCAGAGGCACGTCGACAGCATCACCGCTTCCTCATGGCGGACGTCCTCAACGTGGGAGGAGCCCGGAGCCGACGCCAATTTGCAAACGGGTGCTATGTGTCCGTTAACTCTTCTGGTGCGTGATTTCAATAACCCAAAACGCGCAGGGAGAATAAAACTGGATCTTATTTCACTTAAGGTCGTCAAATGTATGTTTCTTTAAACAAGCTATAACAAGTTGAATCACAATAAGTTTAATTCAACTATCCAAAATATAACGCGTTCAGTATATGAGGAGAATCCAAATGAGAATATTTATGACCTTGTATAAGATATGTGGTTAATATTTTACCCTTTATAACTTTTAATCATGTAACATTCTCTCTTTCTGGAAAATTGAAAATACTACCAAATAAATAAAAGTTTGAAGGAAGTCAAATAAATTCAAGCTTAAGACATTAACTATGATTCTGGATAAGAATTAGTGTAGGCATGATGGAGTGAATACTCGTGCTTTCTGGAGATGGTCACTTGCTTATTATAGTTATATTACTTAACTTTTATTGTCACCCTGGGTATTTGCTATTGTCACATTATGGAATTATCAGACCATTATTTTTCCCCAAATTCATAGGCTTTGCTATCCTTTTCACATTGTTAACCATGTTAACCTTTTTGTTAACCTTTTCACCATGCTAACTACTTCATCATTTCTCTTTGTTTTCTTATTGCAACATGTAGTATCTTGGAAGATTATGTAATTTTTGACGCACAATATAAATTATGTTTATTTGATTCATAAAAGCAATTTTAGTTGTGACGTTAAGTGGACATTAAAGTAAGATTTGATTTATAAACAAAATTATCATTTTGCTTTTAACCACATTTGTGACGTGGGTGGTTCGGTTGTCATGATGAGAAAGTGTGATTGCGTCAAAAAAAAAGACTGAAATTATTTAGGCACTTTGTAAACATCTCCAAAAACAATGAGTTTTGGTTTTGAGTTGTGAGCCCTTAATTGTACACTGATGTATGTACACCTTTCCAGAATTTATGCTATTACGTTAACATTTTAAAGTTTATATAACAGAGTATGGCAAAAGGAACAGGTCCTTCGGCCCACAATGTCTGCTTTGACCATGACGCCAAATTAGAATGTATATCTGCCTGCCTGTGGTCTACACCCCTCCCTTCTCTGCCTGTTCATGTGGCTGTACAAATGCCTTTTAAATTTTGCTATCAATTCTGCTTCTACTATATTCTCTAGCAGCACGCTCCAGGCACCTATCACTCTCTGTAAAAAAAAATCCTCGTAAATCCCCTTTACATTTCTCCCCTCTCATCTTAAAGCTATGCCATTCTGCATTTGACATTTCCAACCTTAGATAAATGCTCTGGCTATCCATTCTGTCTATGCTTCTCATAATTGTATTTACTTCTATTAGGTCACCCCTCAACCACTGACCTTCTAGAGAAATCAAACTAAATGTGTCCAAACTCTCCTCTTAGCTACTACCCTCATCTAATCCAAGCAACATCTTGATGAACCTCTTCTGCACATACTCCAAGGCCTCCACAACTTTCCTGTAAAAGGGTGACCAGAACTGCACACAATATTCAAATGTGACCAAACCAATGTTTTATACCACTGCAAAATGACTATTAACTTTTATACTTAGCACCCTGATCAAATGTCACATGCCTTCTGTACCACCATATGCCTTATCTACCACCACATGCCTTCTCTACCGCCCTATCCCAAGAGTGTTTTATTGTCATATGTCCCAGATAGAACAATTAAATTCTTACTTGCAGCATCACAACAGAATGTGTAAACAGAGTACACTGTTAACAATATAATAAATGAGAAAACATTGTTCAGTGTGTGTATATACAGTATACACACGCATACTCACGAATACACACATATCTATTATATATATACATATATATACACACAAACACATGCACTGTGGAAGAAAAAATTAAAACCCTTTCTTACTTAATTTTGATCGGAATTGAACAAGGTAACGAAAGGGTGCGCGGATGTGGCATTTGGTATCTCCCGTTGACCAGGTGCAGAAGAGGATCGTGAGAATCGGTAAATTAGATTTAGACCCATTACCTCTTGTCTGGGAATGTGTAAAATTGTGAATGTAAACATAACAAAATTAGGACAGAGATAAGGAAACTTGTTTTCCCAGAGGAAAGTTACAGAATGCTGGATTACAATAGTAGATGGGATGTCAAGCTGGGTAGACCACCCACAACCCCTGCCACTAGTAGCGCAGAAACATTGCAGTAAATAGGGACTTATGATTGGCTCGAAGAGCGGGCAGTGGTCTGCTTGAAAGATGAGATAGAATAATGTCAAGATGCCCTTGTATTATGTTTGACATATTAACCAATTGTTGTTGGATAAGATTGACATAAATAAAAAGTATATTATGACTAATGAAATCATTAATACCCATGTAGTAGATTGGAGGAAAACATATAGCCAAGGACGAAGTATACATTTTCGTAGTTGTATCTAACAAAAAACGGTCTGTGCCATGGCACTGGCACGGTCTGCTTGAAAGATGAGATAGAATAATGTCCAGATGCCCTAACTACGATTAGACAATAGATAATAGGTGCAGGAGTAGGCCATTCGGCCCTTCGAGCCAGGCACCGCCATTCACTGTGATCATGGCTGTCATCCCCAATCAGTACCCCGTTCCTGCCTTCTCCCCATATCCCCTGACTCCGCTATCTTTAACAGCCCTATCTAGTTCTCTCTTAAAAGTATCCAGATAACCGACCCCCATCGTGTTTGACTTGTTTTAACCATCTGTTGTTGAATAAGATTAACATAAATAAAAAGTATATTATGACTAATGAATCATTAATACCCATGTAGTTGATGATAGTTATAGGAAAACATATCCAAGGACGAAGTATATTTTCATACAGTTGTATCTAACAAAAAATAAAAGTTGTTTACTGCACAGTATAACTGTTGGCTAATTCTGCTGTGAAGACAGAGAACTGGTGAGCAGAACAGCCGCCATCTCTTCATAATATCGTGTAATAAAGCCTCTTGAAGCAAATCTCGAAGTCTCCATTTTTCCTTTAATTTCCCTCTGTCAATTTCTTCCACATGTACACATACGTGCCCATAAAAAAAATAATGATAATGCAATAATAACTAATAGTCTATGTAGTTCAGAGCTTAATGGAGGTTGTAGTGTTTAATAGCCTGATGACTGTCGGGAAGAAGCTGTTCCTGAACCTGGACATTACAGTTTTCAGCAGGGCTCGAAATTAGCGGTTGCCCGGGTGCCAATGACCACCTAAAGTGCCACCGGGCATCCTAAATGCCGAGTCATTTTGCCCGGCTTGGCACTACAAATACTGATTTATACCGAAGAAAGAACAAAAAACTGGAGTAACTCAGCAGGTCAGGCTGCGTCTCTGGAGAAAAGGAACATGACGTTTCGTGTCAGCAGTGGCGGCTGTAGTGCGGGGCAAATATACTAGCTGCGGGGTGACGGGGGGTCGGAGCAAATGACGGGCCCCGCGCAGCAGCGGCTCCACCTCCTCCCGCACCCCGCCCGCACTGATTGCGGCCGCTGCTTGCCACCAAAGATCCCGAGCTCGCTATAGGATCTTTGCTTGCCACTCCGCCAACAGCGAAAACCGCTTTCAAAACAAACACCCAGCACGCCGAAGTCCCCTTCCGCTGTCTGAAGCACCTGCGCCGCTCGGCCCCGCACCTTCCTGTTGGCTGGCAGAGGAGGGGAGGCGGTGGCGAGGAGATCCCAGCTGCCTCCCCCTTTGGCAGCGACACTTGGCAGTGGACAGGGACGGCCAAGGCAGCGGGGCGATGATCCGGTGTTGTCCGAGGAGCGCTGACCTTCCTTCCTCCCTACCTCCTCTGCCGCACCCCCTCTCTCTGTCTCTCTCTCTCTCTTGTACGCCCCCCCTCTCTTGTACGCCCCCTTTATCCTGGGACCCCTCCTCTCCATCCCACACTGATTCAACCCGCCCCCCTCCGACCCTACTGTGCTGGAAATGTCTTCAGAGCAAACATTTAATATGTTTGATAACGGAATGCAATCAAATGTGTTTTAATTCCCAATGTTATAATTTGTTATAATCCATAAAGGTGGATTAATTAAATTGTGAACACGTGAAATGTTAAAACCACAGTGTTCGATTGTCATTGCTACCGATGACACGTTATTACAGAATTCCTTTTAACGACAAATCAATGCTCTTAATATGGAGTATCCGTACTGTAGTTATTTAATGAGAAACATTCACAACTATTCGTTGGATTTACCCAGGTTTTACTTCTACAGTCGGTCTTATACATCACAAATTTGGTCAGGAGATATTTTAGGTGAAATTTTAACGTTAATTCTGAAGTGGGAATGATGGGAACAGCATTTATCAATAATTTTTTTTTAAATGGTGCATACAAACTGGGCATCTTCATTGCTGTTCACAACATATACATCTAATCTGAATGTTCTGTAATGTGGCGTTTTGACACCTTTAAACTTATTACCAGAAGAACATTTGCTGCAGTTATGCCCGTTGGCCATCTCTTGTCAATTAGTGTAGTCGGTTTTAACAGCTATTATCATAAAATGCCTTTAGAAATTTCCTTGCAACCTGTATATTTTGTTGTGGATAAATTATGTGGGAAGCAAGAGTGTTTCTGTACCAACAGCAATAACGACCCATGCTATGGCCATGTCATGATAATTTTTGGTCCTTCACATAAAACATGCTTGCATCAATCTGTAGTGTGCATGGTTTGGCATATATGTTACCATGGTCCGGGATTTATTGACACAGGTTGATCATACGCTGAATAATCCAACCACATTTTTGTTTGGAAGTGGAAAGAAATAATAGAAATTGCATTCATTGCAAAGTGTAAAAAGAGTTGAGATACTGTATTATAACTTTGCTGCATGTCATTGTGGTATATATCATGTCTTGATTGGTGAATATGTTTAATTTGTGCGTTTATTTGAAGCAGAAGTAGTATGTGAATGCTTCATTGAGCATAATTCCGACTGGTAACTATGCACTTCGTCTGAGCACATTATTGCACGCGTCATGCAAGCCATCTTAAATGACCACCTAAACTGTCATTTGGTAACCTAAAAAGATGCCTAGGTTTCCCGGCTGGCAACAGGGGAAAAAAGTTAAGTGAGAGCCCTGTCAAGTCTGCCAACAGTCATAAAACACATGACACATGAAATTAAAGTGACAAGTGGAAAGGATTGGGGATGTACAAATAACGGGGAGGAGGGGAGTCAGTCTACCCCACGACAGAAGACATGTATCTTGTGTTTTATGACTGTTGGCAGATCAATTTCCCTCCTGGTATAAATATTCTATCGTGTCGTATCGTCAGAAGGACAGATTTGTGTCTATCTTTGGTGTAAACCAGCATCTGCAGTTCATTGTGTAGGAACTATAGAAAGCCCCTGACTCTCCGTCTGAAGAAGGGTCTCGACCCGAAACGTCACCTATTCCCTTTCTCCAGAGATGCTGCCTTACCCGCTTTCTGTGTCTATCTGCATTTCCTTCCTACACACCGATGAGATACACTCATTTAACACTTCCCCACTGACACCATATATATTCTCTCTTGTGTCCTACTTTCTCCTTTGTTCCTCTCTTGTATGTGTAAACTGCATTGGGCTTCTCTTTAATCCTATTCACCAAGGACAGACAGTGCACTGCACTTGTTAGCCCTCCTGATAAATTCCCTCCTCTGCTTATTTTAACTTTCCTCAGAGTCCCAGTGTGATGTGGCCTTGCTAACCCTTGCTCAGGCAGATGTCTTTGTTGGTTGGGGTGCATGGTCCTCCCGACACTGGGAGTGCTGCAGAGCCGGCGGGGCCTGGCTCGCTCACTGCAGGCCGCGGCCTCTGGTTGGAGCTTGTGCGGCGGGGAGGCGGCGGGCAGCCGGTAAGGAGCAGCCTCTTGAGTCGGTGTGTGGGGGTGGGCTGTGCAGAGGTGCAGAGACCTGGGTCACTGCAGCATTGCGTGCGTCTCTCAGACTTCACTACACCATCCAAACCATCCCAGCGCTGATCCTGGCCACAACTGCTGTGGTTAACACCACTGGCCGCTGTGGTGGGATTATTAGCAGGAGCTTGCAATCTGCTCATTTCCCCTACGTTGCATCTGTGACAAAACAAGTAATTTGTTGGCTATAACTTGCTTCAGAATATCTGCAGATGTGAAAACAGCTATAAATCTGTCATTCAGTACAGCACAGGAAGAGGCCCTTCGGCCCACAATTTCTGCCTCAAACATGATGCCAAATTAAACTAATCTCGGGTGCCTGCACATGATCAATTTCCCTGCATGCACAGTCATGTGCCTAGATAAAGGTCTCTTATGCCCCTGTCCCACTTAGGAAACCTCTGGAGACTTTGCGCCCCACCCAAGGTTTCCGTGAGGTTCCCGGAGGTTGTTGTCAGTCTCCCTAATGGTCGAAAGTGGTTTCCGTTTTAAAAATCGGTAATTTTTTTGTCTAAGCCGGTTGCGATGCTAGTTGAAGATGGTTACCGGAGGACAAAAACCTCCGGGAACCGCACGGAAACCTTGGGTGGGGTGCAAAGTCTCCAGAGGTTTCCGTTCAGGTTTCCTAAGTGGGACAGGGGCATTAAACCACATTATTTTATCTTCATCACCACCTCTGGCAGTGTGCCCCAGGCACCCACCACTCTGGGAAGAAAAACCTGTCCTGCAAATCTCCTTTAAACATTGCCACTCTTACCTGAAAGCAATGCCCTCTAGTCTTTAACATTTACACCTTGGAAAACAGGTTCTGACTGAGTACTGTACAGTTGGACAAAATGTTTAGGAAGGAACTGCAGATGCTGGTTTAAACCGAAGATAGGCGCAAAAAGCTGGAGTAACTCAGCGGGTCAGGCAGCATATCTGGAGAAAAGGAATAGGTGATGTTTCAGGTTGAGACTTCGGGTATAATCTGAAGAAGGGTCTCGACCCGAAACATCACCTATTCCTTTTCTCAAGAGATGCTGTCTGACCCGCTGAGTTACTCCAGCTTTTTGTGTCCATCTACAGTTGGCGTTCTAATTACAATTAGAGTAAACATAATTAGTCTTTGTGCAGAATTGTGTGAAAACATCTTATTTTATGTATACCTTCAATCTACAAGTTAAACTTATGAATAGTTTTATTGTCTGAAGATTCATTAATAGTTGATCAGGCCCCATCGAGTTTAACCTGTTGAAGCTTCATTGTAGTCCTTATGTTAATAGTAATTAAAAAGCAAAGTCTGAAAGTGCAAATGAGAGCAGATTGTATTTAACTGTAGACGTGCATTACTAGTGAGTATGGAAGTTGGGAAGTCATGTTGCAGTTGTCTTAAGACGTTGGGTGGGGCTGCATTTAGAGTATTGTGTTCAGTTCTGGGCACCGTGTTATAGGAAAGATGTTGTCAAGCTGGAACGGGTACAGTGAAGATTTACGAGGATGTTACCAGGACTAGAGAGTCTGTGGTTGAGTAGGCTGGGTCTCTATTCCCTGGAGCGCAGGAGAATGAGGGGTGATCTTATAGAGGTGTATAAAATCATGAGAGGAATAGATCGGGTAGATGTATAAAGTCTCTTGCCCAGAGTAGGTGAATCGAGTACCAGAGGACATAGGTTTAAGGTGAAGGGGAAAAGATTTAATAGGAATCTGAGGGGTAACCTTTTCACACAAAGGGTAGTGGGTGTGTGGGACATGCTGCCAGAGGAGGTAGTTGAGGCTGGGACTATCCCAATATTTAAGAAACAGTTAAACAGGTACATGGTTAGGACAGGTATGGTAGGATATGGACCAAAGGCAGGCAGGTGAGACTAGTGTAGCTGGGACATGTTGGCCGGTGTGGGCGTTGGCCGCAGGGCCCGCTTCCACACTGTACCAATCTATGACATTATTTTTTAATTTGTTTATGAGATTGTAGAGCATGCTTTGTCCTCAATTCTCTAGTTGCTCTGTTACATTAAATAGGCAGGATATTACCAAGTACATGGAGAATAAACACATTTTTTTCATTTAATGACAACATTTTAGATATTGCAAAGCTTTATCTGATCAAACGTAAAGTTCCAATTCTGCTGTAATGACTTGTATTGGAGCAGGTATTCTGTGTAGTTTTTCTTTTAGATCTTTGAAGTGACAAACCTTACATGTTTCGAGATGTTTTTTGCAGGATTATCTCTAAATGGATTTAAAGAAAGGGACTTTGTTTGATAGGATAGGAAGCTGGAATAAAGCATTCAACATTTGGAACTGAATAAAGCCAATATTTTCCATGTGTATTTTTATAATTAATTGATACCTCAGTAACTATTGGTGTCATGACGTAAAACATGTTTCCTTTTGCACAGAAATGGAGAAACCACGTGTCCGCCTTTGGGTAAAATATGAAACCTTTGTGATTGGAGTCTTGCAAATCCCACCTCCCTCAAAATTCAGCATGCACTACCTTCGAAAGATGGCAACTTACGTTCGAACAAAGGGAGATGGTGGCTATCCCTGCCTTTCCTGGCCTATGTGGAGACATATTGCCTGTGGAAAGTTGCAGCTAGCTGAAAATTTGGCGTGGCTGTATTTTGAAACATTTGACATTCTTCTTGAGAGAACTGCGGAGGAGAGGTTGCAATGGGCTGAAGAAGTATCTCACTGCAAATCTGAAGAAGAAATCGACAAACTGAAAAACAAGGCACGGATTTTTTGTTTGTGATTTCCTAATTTTTATTTGGTAGTAGAAATTATAGTCTTGCATTTTTCATCAAAACATAGAACTTTCCATCACAGAATTTCTTGATGAATAAGTAGTCGTGAAATGCATGACCTGTGGCCTGATTGTGGATTTCACTAACAGTCTGTTAGAACACCACCTTAAGCTGTACATTTTTTTAGAATAATTTAATGTTTTTATAAGTGCACTAAGTTAAATATTTCAATGTCCTCTAATTTCTACCATCCTGCTAGGTATCTTCATATACTGTAGATGATAGCCCTGTAAATATACATTATCATATCAAGGATTATGAAGACTTTTTTGAAACCCCAACTTGTTGTGCCGTGTATAGTGAAAATGTTGCAACACCTGTGACGGAGTTTTGACTCCTACTTCAGCAGAGGGTAATTTTGTTTGAATCCTAGTCCTCCAAGTTTGTCTCTGGCAAAGAAATGAAAATGGTACAAATTCTTCGTGACGGGATATGGAAATGACTGTCCTAACTGCTTAAATTGCACTGTTTTCAAGCTATGGGGTGGCACGGTGGCACAGCGGTAGCACTTACAGCGCCTTACAGCGCTTGCAGTGTCAGAGACTTGGTTTCGATCCCCACTGTGGGTGCTGTCTGTACGGAATCTGTATGTTCTCCCCGTGACCACGTGGATTTTCTCTGAGGTCTTCGGTTTCCTCCCACATTCCAAAGACATACATGTTTGTAGGTTAATTGGCTTGGTATAAGTGTATATTGTCCCCAGTGTGTGTAGGATAGCATTAATGTGCGGGGATTGCTGCTCGGTGTGGACTCGGTGGGCCAAAGGGCCTGTTTCGGCGCTGTATCTCTAAACTAAACTAAACTATGAAACTAATCATTATAAATGCTGCATTTTTATCAAAGTTTTATATATCATATATATTTCCATCATGCAAAACCTTTTCTTAGTGAAACATTGATCGGTGGAAATAAATGTTGGTTAGTTCATACTTTTTTTAATGATTGCAAAAATACTTTAGCGGCTTTCCCATGCAAATTGTTGCTCATGAGGATATAGTTCACAGATTATTCATTACAAAAGTGTGAAAACTCTTTCAAATCTTGGAATTATTGATTGTTAGGAGAACCAAGTTGTTACGTGTAGGTTTGTGCACGTGGAAAGCGAGGGAATATAATATTTTTAGGAGAAATTAAGAATTTGTCCAATTTTAGTCTAATTTCGTACTGCGGTTTTTGAGATAACAGCAAAAAACGTTGGCACAGCTGGTAGAACTACTGGCTCTCAGCACCAAAAAAACAGGTTCGATCCTGACCATGGGTGCTTTCTTTGTGGAGTTTGCATGTTCTCCTTGTGACCACGTGTGTTCCCACCCACATCCCAAGGACGTGTGGATTTGTAGGTTAATTGACCTCTGTAAATTATGTCAGGAGTGAATGAGAAAATGGGGTAATGTAAAAGAAGTGTGAACAGGTGATCGATGGTTGGCGTGGTCTTGATGGGCCTGTTCCATACTGTACCTCTAAAATAAATCTTATTCAGAAACACTGAATATTACCTATTGTCTTAATTTCTTGTAATGGTTGAGAAGTTTTCAAAGTACATCCTTTCACAGCAATTAAATTGAGATACAGGAGACTGAAGATGTTGGAGTCTTGATCAAATTGAAATGACTGGAAGAAATAGGCAAGGCAGGCAGCATTTGTGGAAGGGAAAAGAGAGGTCTTGTCTCTTTTCCAGTCCATTTTCTTCCACGGATGCTGCCTGGCCCACTGAGTTCTCCAGTTTGTTTTATGCTCCTTTTATAGCACTAGCTGTGATACCTAGAACATATTTGATTTAGAATGATGATCTAAATAAATATCGCAGTTAACCAATTTGGAGTAACTTCAACACATTTATATGTTTTGTAAAAGGCTGTATGCTTTAAAATATTGTCTTCTAAATTTGCATGCAATGTAGTGCATCAATTATGTGATTTAAAAAAAACTAATAAATTGATCTCTTCACACAGTTATCAGTGGACACACTGCAGTTCCTGCTCTTTCTTTATGTTCAGCAGCTAAACAAAGTTTCTCTTCGTACATCATTGATTGGAGAGGAATGGCCAAGTCCCAGATCACGATCGCCTGATCTGGATGTAAAATCGAATTTTCAGAGCAAGGTAGGCTAATGTGTTACCATTAAAATGCTTTTCACTCCTGCCAAATGAAAAGAAATGTACTAACAATTATTTGTTTAACTTCACTGTGTTGGTTGTGAACTTGAACACTGAATTGTGCCTTTTGTTTTCTTGATATTGAACAGAAAATCTAACACGGTAGGCAGGAGGCAAATCTGCATTTTCATTTCTCCATGTCAGTAATAGCAGCGGAGATTAGTGAAGCCCACAGCTAACAATAGCCTGTTTCCTTTATCATAGTTACTTCTCTGCATACCTTTCATTCATTTGTTCTATATCTCTCTACATCATCGTCTATATCTCTCATTTCCCTTTCCCCTGACTTTCAGTCTGAAGAAGGGTCTCGACCAGAAACGTCACCCATTCCTTCTCTCCAGAGATGCTGTCTGT
This sequence comes from Okamejei kenojei, assembly GCA_035221665.1. Taxonomy (NCBI): domain Eukaryota; kingdom Metazoa; phylum Chordata; class Chondrichthyes; order Rajiformes; family Rajidae; genus Okamejei; species Okamejei kenojei. Next base: position 101,724,027 of record CM069137.1, on the reverse strand, counting down.
CCCGCTGAGTTACTCCAGCATTTTGTGTCTATATTTAGTGAAATCCAAGCCAGATGTAAACTTCAAATATTAACTGCTGTAGTTAATTTTTGGTTGCAGCCATTCACACTGTTATCATTTTACTTTGCTGGTAAAATCTGTACTTCTGATTAGATCAGTTTGCTGTTTATTCTGGTAGAGATGAATTTTGGAACGAACATATTGTGCAGGTTAAAATGTATTTCATCAAATAGCATTTAATAATTTATAATTCTACTGTTAATTATATAAATTAAAGTTTTTAAGAGCAGTTTTTATAAAAAAGATTTAATTATCCAGAATGACATGTCCCCCACAGTATGATTGGCCTGTTTTCCAGCAGTTCTCAAAATCACTTTTGACCTTTGAAAGCCTGATCCCCTTGTTAGTCACTGTCATACGGGCAGTGGAAACGGGCCGTTGGGCCCAACTTGCCCATGCCGGCCAACATGTCCCAGCTACACTAGTCCCACTTGCCCATGTTTGGCCCAATGTCTCTCCAAACCTGTCCTTTCCATGTGCCTGTCTAACTGTTTCTTAAATGTTGGGATAGTCCTAGCCTCAACTGTCTCTTCTGGCAGCTTGTCCCATTCACCCACCACCCTTTGTGTGAAAAAGTTACCCCTCAGATTCCTATTAAATCTTTTCCCCTTCACTTTAAACCTATGTCCTCTGGTCCTTGATTCACCTTCTCTGGGCAAGAGACTGTGTACATCTACCCGATCTATTCCTCTCATGATTTTATACACTCTCTGAGAATTTTTAGCCATCCAGGCTTTTTACTTGATTCCTCTGTATCTGTAGCTAGACCTCTCTTTCTGTTTATTTCCATCAACCCTAAACACACTACTTTCACATAATTTGTGGCAAGCCATCTTATGTGTCTGAATTAGTTTGCTCGTTTGCCTCCAATATCTTCCTTTTCTGAGGTAGCCTGGACTAAAAATGTATCAAATTAGTACTCGAGGTGCCTGGACTAAAAATCCTAAAATCAGAGTTCACATCCCACTTTTATAGCTGTGGAATTTAAATTCCGTGTTATAGCTGTTGACCTTTGATTACTGGATTACTGTGTAAAAATCCAACTCATTGACAGATGTACAATCATGACAGATATCTTTTATTTCTTCCATTAACTTTGGGTCGAAATACATTTCCATTCCGGTCACACTGACTATATGTGACTCCAGAAGAACAGACTGACCTTATGAAAAGGCCAAGCAAGTCATTCTGTTGTATCATAACCAGTCCTCATTCTAAAGGGCAGTTATGAATGGGTAATAAATGCAGGCCTGAAATGCCCACATCACAAAGAAAGAAAACATATCTCGTACACCGGGGTGGAGTCTGTTGGAATTGTTATTGTAAAGAACCATCACAGATACGATGGACCAAATGACAACTTCCTATGCTGTAATTCCTATGGTTCTCACGAGTCATAATAAGTTGCTTCAAAAAAAAATCTTACTGTCTTTGAACTACCATGATCCCAATTGCACATTCCTAACTTCTTATGAAAAACACACAAATCTTGCTTGTCGTGGAAGGCTTTAAAGGATCTGTGATCACTGTCATGAATTTTCCACCCATTATTATCAAACACTCGTGATATATTTTGTGTCCGAATTAAATGTGTATTTTAAAAACATTTGATATATCTATGCACTTAGATTTGTAATCTACTGCCCTCTTTATAAAGCTGAACTTGCAATCAATTTGCTTTTCATTGACACACATAACTTGGATAGAGTGGATGTGGAGAGGATGTTTTCACTAGTGGGTAAGTCTAGGACCAGATAAGGGGTAAGCCATTTACAACGGAGATGAGGAAACACTTTTTCACACAGGGAGTTGTGAGTCTGTGGAATTCTCTCTCAGAGGGCGGTGGAGGTGTTCTCTGGATACTTTCAAGAGAGAGCTAGATAGGGCTCTTAAAGATAGTGGAGTAAGGGGATATGGGGAGAAGGCAGTAACGGAGTACTGATTGTGGATGATCAGCCATGATCACATTGAATGGCAGTGCTGGGAAGCTATTTTAAAACACCCTTTATTTGCTTTCTCACAAATAATTCGATAGCCGTCTATTCATTCCACACTTAGTGATGCAACTGATTTAGTCTCACAATATCTCATGCATAGTAAAACATTTAAATAAAATAACATACTAGCAGTGAAATGTTCATCAGAAGTTTTTTGTTGTTGTTTTTGTACAATGCAGAATATGGATGACCATAACCATCTGGCATTTATTCTGAGCCACTTGTCAGAGTTGTTGGAGCTTCTGCTTGACCCTGGGCAACTCACCATTTCAGCCCACACAACCCATGACAGCATGATATCTGCAGAAGCCGTTAGAGCCCTGAACTTTCTCTTTGAAGGAAGTATCGGACGGAATGAAGCAATTCATCCTGTGCATGAACTGGCTTTTTGGCAACCAATTCTGGCCACAACTGGCTATTCCAAGCTTTCCAAGATGTTCTATTTCCATAAACTTGAAGCCTGGTTGAGAAGTGTGCTCGGACCCAATCCATTCGGCACTGCAGTCTGTTTCCAAAAGGGAAAGAAGCTAGCGTGGGCACAGCAAGGTAATTCTGTCTGCAGACCTGAAACGTCACCCTTTCCTTCTATCCAGAGATGCTGCCTGTCCCACTGAGTTACTCCAGCATTTTGTCTATCTTCGGTAATTCAACAAGCCTTGATCATGAAAATAAGAATGTTACACTTATTGCAATCTAATTTTGTATTTTGAATCAAAATCAAAATATAGTAGGTATGTGACAAGATGCTCTATTTATTTTTTTTATTAAAGAGTATATGGGACTGTTGGGAGCTGAAGAGGGAACTATATGTTCCGACTTTTGAATCATGGATGATTCTTTGAGCATTTCCACTACCCCACAAAAATGGCCGATGTGTGTGGTAATTATAACAGAAGTCTTAATCCTGCAAATCCTTCAGTGAAAGTTTCCAGTGATCATTTATCTCTTTCTGCTATCTCAAAGTCCCCATCTCATCTCTCATCACAACGCACTTTCTTATTTGGAACGTGGAAGCTGGAATCCTGCTCTGAACCGCTTGCTGCTAATGACCTCTGGTTGCGGGAAAATGTGTGGCAAGAGCACCACCATGACAGAGAAGATTTATGAGGATGTTGCCGGGATAGAGGGTCTGAGCTGTAGGAAGGGGTTGAGTAGGTCAGGACTATTCTTTGGAGTGCAGGAGGATGAGGGGTGATCTTACATTATATAAAATCATGAGAGGAATCGATCGGGTAGATGCACAGAGTCCTTTGCCCAGCGTAGGTGAATCAAGGATCAGGCTGGTTTTTTGTCAATTCTTTATTAGGTTTATGATATACATTCCTAGTGTTAGGCCTAATCTAGCCTTTATAATACATGTTCTGGTGGAATCTCAAGTTTTACTATCAGGAACTGTTATTAGGGTTCATAGTGTGCATTTTGTAGAATAAACATTGTAGAATGGATTTGACAAATAAACAGGTTTCAGAACAAGAAGTTTAAAAGCAATTTTGAATTTAGCTCATAACTATCTTGCTGTTATGCTTAGACACAAAATGCTGGAGTAGACATAATGTGTAGGAAGGAACTGCAGATGCTAGTTTAAACCGAAGATAGATACAAAAAGCTGCGGTAACTCAGCAGGACAGACAGCATCTCTGGAGAGAAGGAATAGGTGACGTTTTTGAGTCTGCAGAAGGGTCTCGACCCGAAACATCATCTATTCGTTCTCTGCAGAGATGCTGCCTGTACCGCTGAGTTGCTCCACCATTTTATGTCCACCTTTGATTTATCCCCAGCATCGCAGGCAGTTCCTTCTCTTGCTGTCATTCTTGTTTGATATGCTTTCACTTGTATGAAACTGATAGAGCAGCACCAAGGTTACTATACGGTTCATTTTCTGTCTGTAACCTGGATGGTTTGTAAGTTGGAAATGACTAGAAATGTCCGTGACAGGAGAGCAAGCAAACGCGGGAAGGCCTCACTCACTCGATGAATCAGCAAGTGAACATGCCTGCTCAGCTCGAAGATAGACACAAAATGCTGGAGTATCTCAGCTTGATCTAGTATCTATAGGGAGAGGGTGTTGGGGAGAAAGGCACGCAGAATGCTCTGTTCCCAACTCGCAGAAGATGCCTGGAGCCCACAGCAGCGGGCAAATCCATCCCGCAAGTCTCTCAAACGCTTGCTCGTATGTACGAGCTGTTCATAACTCGGGTATTTGAAATCTAGGAGAATCTGTACAATTTATTTTTAATTTGAATGAGGAGAAAGCTTCCCAAGTGATCATTGGACCATTTTTTATTAAATAAGATCATACCAGTGAGGAAATTTCCAAATTTGATCTAGGAATTACTTTATTGCAGGCAATGAATTGAATGAAACTTCCTAATTATATCTTCCAGTGCACAATATAGCACCATAATGGTATATTGGTGTGCAGTATCAACTTTATTCTGTTCCAAAGACATAATCTGCTAGAGGAACTCAGCTGTCAGGTAGCATTGGTGGAGGAAAATGGGCAGACATATTTATTCTTTTGTTCTGTTGCTCCTCAATTAAGAGTTTATTGCAGTCATATTTCCAAACCACGTTTACATAGGTATTCAATTTGCTATTGATTTAATTGACATCTATTTACAGGTCAGATTGACATCTTGAATGATGCAGTCATCTTTGTCATCTCATGGAGTTAAAGTGGGTTTACTCGGGCCACCCCATCACTAACTTGCGACATCCAGACCTTCTGACTGTCTATATGTTACTGAGCTACTTTCTCTCTTTCTAAGTTGAAGGTACGACAAAGCGAGCCAAGATTGCATGCAATACTTACACAGCACCTAAAGGCCACAAGGTGGTGATAATGACACAAGTATACAAGCAAACCCTGGCCAAGAGCTCAGATCAGCTAGTTGGAGCCCATGTTAAAATACATCGCTGCAATGACTGCTTCATATATCTCTTATCTCCTTTAAGGTGAGATTAGTGTTGACAAAGTAAAAAGTTTAAAGAACTGACATTTTTTAGGCTTTAAAAGGCTGATTCAATGTCCAAATGTTGTTTTTATAAAAAAGCAAATACTTGAATGAGATAACTAGTCTTCAGCCAAACCTATCGCTGCTGAAATGTAGGGAGCTTTATACATCATATTGGTGGAAAATTTGTGTATTAATATTAAGAAGAACGTCTGTACACTCAATAAAAAGCATGCAATGTATTTTTAATGTGCTGCCTTGCACAAAAAAAATATGCACTAGAATTCACTGATGCATCATGATGTAGTAAAATCACAATGCATCATGATGTAGTAAAATTTAGTTCAAGCCAGTTTAAAAAAAAAATGTTTGTCCAAATAGTGAGTTACTGCTGATAAGTGATGGCAGCACAAAGCAAAGTCTGCACATTTCCCCACTGGCACACAAAGTAAGTTTGGACTATTTCCAAGATGGCAGCATTGGCTCCGAACTTAGAGCAAGTTGCTTGCTCGGAATATGGTGCTTGGCAGAAGAGGATTCTGTTCTTAAGTACAGTATAGTCAACAGAAAATGTAGATTGGAATAAGGTGTGTAGTTGTGAAGATTTGTTTGTAGTTTTATATATTTCATATGTGTATCAATTTCTCGTTGTAGGTCTGTCAGTATTGAGAAGTGCAGAAACACCACTTTTGTTTTTGGCCCTGTCGAAACAACTGTCCACATCCATGGCTGTGACGATATCAAAGTGATAGTCATCTGCCGCAGGCTTTCAGTCTCGTCGTCATCTTCGTGTACTTTCCACTGCCTCGCAACTACGCGCCCTCTTATAATGTCTGGGAACTCGAGCTTAACATTTGCCCCATACCATACCTATTATCCATTGTTGGAGGACCACATGGCTAGAACAGGCATTGCTACAATTCCCAATTACTGGAATAAGCCGGTGTGTGTTGGTGTGGACAACAATGAAATGCCTGTTTATCAGCTGCTGCCTCCGAAGGACTTTTATGTGTTTGTAACTCCATTTGAAATGCAGGGGGACTCGGTGGAGATCCCTGGAGGACTACCACTGCCATATGAAAAGGCTATTAAACATCGGGAGCAGAAAATCCAGAATTGGCAGAAGATTGTTAAGGAAGCAGGACTCAGCAAGTTAGTACTTATATACTGAAAATATATAATAATAATAATAATATTAATAAACTTTATTTCGGACTCAAGGTCCAGACAAGGGACAACATTACATAAAAATACATTGCATATTAAAAATATCATAAAGTACACATAAAATCTTAGTATATCACTTATAAAAGCATCATAAATTATATATTTAAAAAAACCCACAATGCATGAATTAAAATCCAGAATAAAAAGAATGATCAATGTCCTACAACGAGACAACGATACCAGTATCTCCACAACTGGGATTCGTAGCGCGTAGTGCTAAACCTTATGTTTGACAAGGCCACAATATTTACATTTTTTAGAGTCATTTATCCTGCAAATGAATTTATACACATGATTTCTTAGGATAGCTTCTAAAGTACTGACTCCTGCAGCCACAAACATGTTACTAGCACTGCACCATCTAGGTTTCCTTAGCAATGTTCTCATGGCATCATTATAGGACACCTTTAGTCTCTGCAAACTTGTCTTTCCATAGTTCGACCACAGATGCGCAGTAGTGTGCAATATGCTCTAAACAGCGACAGCGATATGATTAGTTCCAGAATGAGATTAAAAATATATTCTATTCCTTTTGAAAGCAGTGATTTTCTGAAAACTGTATTATGTAGGTCAGTAGTACTCAAATAAGTTGCCTAAGGTCCATTTTTAAAAATCTAGATAACCCTAAGGACTGTGTTTGCAGAGGCATCAAAAATGGCTAGCATCATGTAGAATTAGACAATCCTCTGATTTATTTTTGTAAATCACTTTGTAACATTAATGCCAAAATTAAAATTAATCGATTAAGCTGATCCTGAACTAGAATCGATATCAATGAAGCTCTGTAGTTTCAGGCTCTCTCTCAGTGTCACTCGCAACATTTATTTTTACCGCCGCTGGATTTTGAAATGTTCAAAATCTTTTGGCCACACTGATATGACACCGGCAGTCGGCGAAAAAATCGCCAAGTGGGACAGGTCCTTTAGATAGACTCAAAATGCTGGAGTAACTCAGCGGGACAGACAGTGTCTCTGGAGAGAAGGAATTTCTCGACATTTGTGGTCGAGATCCTTCTTCAGACTGAGAGTCAGGGGAAAGTGAATGAAAGATATGCAAAAAAGTAACGATGATTAAGGAAACTGGCTATTGTTAGGTGAAAAGGAGAAGCTCGTGCAATTTGGGTGGGGGAGGGATAGAGAGAGGGAATGCCGGGGCTACCTGAAGTTAGAGAAATCAATATTCATACCATTGGGCTGCAAGCTACCCAAGCAAAATATGAGATATGTTCCTCCAATTTGCATTTGGCCTCACTCTGACAGTGGAGGAGACCTAGGACAGAAAGGTCAGTGTGGGAATGGGAAAAATAATTAGTGTTTAGCAATCAGAAGATCAGGTTGGTTCAAGCGGGCTGAGCGAAGGTGTTCAGCGAAACGATCGCCCAGTCTGCATTTGGTCTCGCCGATGTATAAGAGTTCACATCTTGAACAATGGATGTTGTTCACTGGAACAGTGGAATATTCATATAACCATATAACCATATAACAAGTTGATGACGTTTCGGGTCGAGACCCTTCTTCAGACTGAAGGAGGTCTAAAGAAGGGTCTCGACCAAAACGTCGCCATTTCCTTTTCTCCAGAGATACTGTCTAACCCGCTGAGTTACTCCAGCTTTTTGTGTCTACCTTCGCTAAGAAAAAGTACATTGAATTCAAGAGTTTATACAGCTATATCCTATCAAGTGTGGCTTGTTTGTGGAACATTTTTTATTAAGATTTCCCGGGTTGAAAATTCAAAACATTATCGCATCTTATATTTTCTCTTATTTTCCAGGGAGCAGCGCAGGTTATTTCAGAACCTGGTGGAGCAGGAATTTTGTGAATGGTTAGATCAGACAGGACATCGTCAGCAGCTGGATAGTCTTATTCCAGCGCCTGCCCCAAAACAGATGGCGTGTTGATTATCCCTGGGATGTCAGCTATTACTGAATTAAATCTGCTGTATTACTGTTTCAAACTACATTGTATGTGTTGTGTCTTAGAAATGTATAATTCAGGTATAGTTGGGTTCTGATGCGTGTTCTTGACATGTGGTTAGTTATTAAGGAAAATTATGCGCACATTTCAAAAACTAGTGCTGTTAACTGTATTTTGAATGGATTATATTAAACTTGTAATCATTTTTCGATTATGGTATTTAAGGTTTTTTTGGTTTCAGCATCATTTTTGTCGTCATTTAATTTATGTTTTCAACGACATTTGTGTTTAGTGTCATCGTTAATATGATGGCACTATATCCGAAAGCTTTATTTTTATATTACTGCTTAGGACTAATTGAAATTCACTTTACATTTGAGGAGCTTTGGAAAAAAAAATCATCTGTACTGTGGACACAGTGAATATAAGGGAAAAAAACATTTATTGAACATAACAATTTGAGTATTTGTATTAGTCTTCTTGAAAAATACATATCCATTTTTTCCCTGATCCTTGGTCAGTTTTGGTAATGAAGTCTAGATGGGTTGCCTGAAAGTCTACTTTAAGAGACATTTTGAAGGCTTTTACTCTATTTCCTTCAAAACTCTAGGGTAATATGATGAAGCAGTATAATTTCTGTCGGGTTGATTTTTGTATTTAAACTAAAATAATTAAAGTTTCCTTCATAATGTGTTTTCACTACGGCCCTGCTTCTGGCTGTGACGTGAATGGACCTTTGAATCCTCAATAAACTATTCTATGAACAGGAGAGGTGGCCATCTTTTGCATCCCTGCCTGTGTGGTTCACATTTCTGCGGACATTCTGCTTTGATTTTTCAAGTATTTAAGATAATTTTACTTCTGCTTTATTCCCCTCACTTGTTTTTCTCTGCCCTCCTCTTAGTGATCTTGCACGAGTCCAACAGGTACTCCTCTTTCCAGATGTCTATTGACAATGAATTGGCAAACCGATTGATTCCGTTGAAGCTCAGTGTATTCTTCACCTGATTTCTTCAAGTACTTGTTTGCAACACAGTGGGTGGCACGTGCTCAGATGCAGAAGTTGGAGATGATTTAATGAGGGGCTGCTGATACCAATTGTATTGTTACTGTTGCTGGAATTGGAACTTGGTGTTTGCAAGATCCACTGACCACATTCTGAACTTTCTCTTCCAAGTAACTTTTTTAATCAGTTTGAAAATCAGAGTTCCTCAACATTTACCTCAAACAAAACTTGTAACTATTTTTTGCAACTGCCTTAAACTGCATTTCTGGCGTTGGTAATGTTTAATAATGATTATTTTTGAGAATGTTTGCTTTGTACTGTACATGTTCAATAACATTCTAGAATGGAAACAAAAGCTAACTAAATATTTCAGTATTGAACTTAAAGATTTATGTTCCTGATTATTTCAACAAAATATAAAATATGAACTCTAAACTGTGATGGCGATACTCGCTTTTATCTAACACACAACTGTGGGTTAAAACAGTCGATAATGGAATTGAATATTGTGCAATCATCAGCAAACACTTATGAAGGAGGGAGTGTGATTGATGAGAACCAAGTGAAGAAAAGTCCCTGCAGAGACGATTGAAAACCCCAAATAACAATTGCCTTTAGTTTAGTACAATTTAGTTTAGAGATACAGCATGGAAACAGACTCATCAGCCCACCAGCTCCGCACTGACCAGTGATCCCCGCACATTAACGCTATCCTACACACTCTAGGGACAAATTTTACATTTATACAAAGTCAATTAACCTACAACCTGTACGTCTTTGGAGTGTGGGAGAAAACTGAAGATCTCAGAGAAAACCCACGGTCACGGGGAGAACGTACAAACTCCGTACAGACAGCACCCGTAGTCAGGAGCGAACCCGGGTCTCTGGTGCTGTAAGCGCAGTAGCTCTACCTCTAAGCCACTGTGCTGCCCTTTATGTAAAGCGTGACTTCGATCAGTGTAAGGTTTTTCCCAAATTTCCATTGACACAAATTTTATTAATGCTCCCTGAAGCCACACTTAACCCAATGTTGTGCAACATCAGGGTAATCGCCTTCCCTTTCAAATGTAGCTCTTTCGACAATTTGGACCAAAGGCCAATGAAATCAGGAGACAAGTTAATCGAAATAACTGCAATTTTAGCAAAGGAACAAGATTAAAGTTTAGAATGATCTTTATATTCATTCCAAATGATACTGCAATATGTAGGAAACAAAGGTTTGGATTTTGTGGTCACAATGACAGTGAACTAAAACTGCCAGCGAGTTCTAAAGTTAGTGGGCTCGGTTAATGGTGGAAATCCACAAATAGACACAAAAAACTGGAGTAACTCAGCGGGACAGGCAGCATCTCTGGAGAGAAAGAATGGGTGATGTTTTGTGTCGAGACTTCCTGTCTTGTACTAAGGGTACATTAATTTCAAGCCTCTAGTAAAAATGGACAAAAATACCAATGTAATAATGCTTTGTAAAGATTCATGCATTGCTGCATGATATCTCCCTGAGTTTTTAATGATGGGTGGTAACTATTGCTAAGCAAACTCTCCAACCATAAAACAAAACTAATCTCAACAGTAGGCAGACATAAAAGGCTGAAGTAACTCAGCGGATCAGGCAGCATCGCCCTGGATTACGTGACGTTTCAGGTCAAGACCCTTCTTCAGACCCGAAATGTCACCCATTCCTTCTCTCCAGAGATGCTGCCTGTCCCGCTGAGTTAACCATATAACAATTACAGCACGGAAACAGGCCCTCTCGGCCCTTCCAGTCCGTGCCGACCATTTGTTTTCCCCTAGTCCCATCTAATATAACCATAAAATGAGTTACTCCAGCATTTCGTGTCTATTTTAGGATTAAACAAGCATCTGCAGTTCCTTCCTACACATCAAGAGAATCAAGAGTGTTTTATTGTCAAATGTCCCAGATAGAACAATTAAATTTTTACTTGCAGCAGCACAACAGAATGTGTAAACATAGTACACTGTAAACAATATAATAAACGAGAAAAAATGTTCAGTGTATATATACACATACTCACAAGTACACTACTATTGTTTGTTTTTTGTGTCCGTGTGTATACGCATGTACACATATGTACACGCAAAAAACAAACAGTAAATAATAATAAGTCTATTGTAGTTCAGAGCTTATTTGTTGTGTTTAATAGCCTGATGGCTGTAGGGAAGAAACTGATCCTGAACCTGGATGTTACAGTTTTCAGGCTCTTGTACCTTCTTCCCGATGGCAGGGGTAAAATGAGTGTGTGGCCAGGGTGTTGTGGGTTTCTGATGATGCTTTTTTTGAGGCAGCGACTCCGGTAAATCCCTTCAATGGTGGTGAGATCAGAACCCGTGATGGACTGGGGAGTGTTCACAACGTTTTGCAGTCTTTTTTCGCTCGTGGACGAATCTAATCTAATCTCAATAGTCTAATCTAGTCTCACATTTCAAAATATAAAGGACTTAATAATTAATATTTTACCTGTTATAGAGGTTATGCTATATCAATTTATATTAACCTCGAGCAAGTTGCAGCCTTTATTCTGATTCCTTTGAAATTATATAATTTTAAAAAGTAATAAAGCATGCCAAACGCAAATTGGAGGAACAGCATATTTTGTTTGGGCAGCGTACAACAGAACAGTATGAATATTGATTTCTCTAACTGAATGAAACCCCTGCAACCCTCTCTCCATCCTCTCCCATCCAAGTCGTACCAGCTGCAAAGTCATCATGTTGAGTCTCATTGTCTGCAACTCGTTTTCACCTAGGCCACAGCTGACAATGGCCTGTTTCCTTTATCATTGTTATTTTTTTGCATATTTTTCATTCATTTGTTGTATATCTCTCTACATCACCTTCTATATCACTCGTTTCCCTTTCCCCTGACTCTCAGTCTGAAGAAAGGACTTGACCCGAAACGCCACCTATTCCTTTTTTTTCAGAGATACTGCGTGTTCTGCTGAGTTGCTCCAGTATTTTGTGTCTATCTTTGGTTTGAACCAACATCTGCAGTTCCTTCCTACACTACTGCATCTTACTTCCTGTTTTATTCTCTTAAGAATCCTTAAAATTGATTGTCAGGTCTGCCGGCTCGTAGACATCATGAGATGGGACTGAACTGAAGTGAAGAATTCCATTGAACTGAAGTTTGGCTACAAATGATGTCGGAAAGATAACTTCCAAGGTGATGTGTGAGTACATTTCTGCAAGGTCAGTGACAGGCACATTATCTTCACCAGTGATGACAATATCAGCATCTCTTAGTCGATTTTGGTCCCCGCTAGTCAATCTTCTGCCCTCTTTCCATTTGATGCTTCTCTTTAAGAAAACCTTAGTTTCTCCCTTCTCCCTTTAATAAAAAAGTAAAACAGTTTTGTCTAAACCCTTAGCAATAGCGAGAGGAATTTGGTGATCATTCAAATTTACGGTGGCGCAGTGGTAGAGTTGCTGCCTGGCAGAGACCCAGGTCCGGTCCCGGCTACGAGTGCTGTCTGTACGTAGTTTATTCTCCCTGTGACCGCGTGGGTTTTCTCCTTGTGTTTCGGTTTCCTCCCACACTCCAAAGACGTACAGATTTGTAGGTTATTTGGCTTTTGTAAGTTGTCCCTTGTGCGTGGGATAGAACTAGTGGACGGTGATTGTTGGTCCGAAGGGCCTGTTTCTACGCTGTATCTTTAAACAAAATTAAACTAAGTTCATGGGTAGCTGAATGGAGAGAGAGAGTTAGGTTATATTTGTTTCAGGCTCAGTCTGGATGTTTAAGAAAAACAATATCTGAGTGCCCACTGAAATCTAAGTTCCCTCGGTAGTATAAACTTAATGCAGAAACAACAAACGAGCGACCGTGCATGTCTTGGCCGTCTCATGCTTCTTGATGAACTTGGTTAGTGACAAAATATACCCTTTACAGACATACTACGTGTACAATTTTTCAAATTCTTTCATGTATTGCGATATTATTCTATACTTTAATAATGATTTTTCTAGTGACATCTAAGCTTGATCTTGTACACACACACACACACACACACACACACACACACACGTGAAGCTTCCGTCAGGAACTGATTACAGCAACTATTTATAGACACATAACTCAGCGGGACAGGCAGCATCTCTGGAGAGAAGGAGTCGGTGATGTTTCGGGCCGAGACCCTTCTTCAGACTGCGAGTCAGGGTGTTAATCCAGGCTAAATCGGAGCAGCCATGGCATTAAAATTGAGTGAGGGCTTATGTGCTGCTAGGCCATTTTGGTCAAGTTAAATGTGCCTCTGCAGAACTGAGACAAGCTGCTGAATGGTGCCAACATGTTTGTGGTCCAGATAAGTGCTGCATAGAAAGAATGGGACATCTGCAGAAGTCTTATGAAGTGTGAAATGCATAGAGGGATAGAGGGGTAGAATGCATAGAGGGATAGGAACCATTAAACTTGTTTAATAACTTGTTGCAAAGTTGTTGTGCCTCCAGGACAGTGTCACCTGCAACATACCACTATCTGGGGAGTGAGGTAACAGAGTGTGTGGATCCTTAAGAACGGGCAGAAGACACAGCTCAGGTAGGATGTGCAGCCATTATCTCCATCCAGGTAGCTCCCCAGAGACAAGGATCAACAACAAAGAAGTGATACTGTCCTATCCATTTATTATACTATCTGGGGGGGGGAGGGGGGTATAAATAGCGGGAGCAGGAAAGAGGCGACGTTTAGTCGAGGTGTGAGGTTTAGTTAAGTTGAGGTGGGGTTTGGGTGTGGTGAGGTTTAGTGAGGTAAGGTTTAGTCGAGGCGAGGTTTAGGTGTGAGGTGGAGTTTGGTAGTGAGGTATTGTCGAGGCGAGGGGTTTAGTGAGGCGAGGGAATTAGTCGAGGTGTAGGTGTGTAGATGAGGAGAAGTGAGCATAAGTGAAGTGAGGAAAAGTGGGTGTCTGAGCTAGGCAAGGGAGACCGAGGTGCTGCTGAAGGAGGCGAGACCATTGCCTTCTGTTCCACAAATTCACAACTCTGGGTGAAAGAGTTTTTTCTCATCTCAGTGCTAGGCAAAGAGACATTTCAGGTCACATTTTTTGTAAAGATTTTTTAGCTGTACGAGGCCATTTATTGAAACATATAAAATTATCAAGGGTTTGGTAACACCGGAGGCAGGAAACATGCTTCCAATGCTGGGAAAGTCCAGAACCAGGGGCCACAGTTTAAAAATAAGGGGTAGGCCATTTAGAACGGAGATGAGGAAATACTTTTTCACACAGAGAGTTGTCAATAGACAATAGGTGCAGGAGTAGGCCATTCGGCCCTTCAAGTCAGCACCACCATTCACTGTGATCATGGCTGATCATCCCCAATCAGTACCCCATTCCTGCCTTCTCTCCATATCCCCTGACTCCGCTAACTTCAAGAATGGATTGGCAGTGAAGGCAGATTCTCTGGAGGCTTTCAAGAGATAGATAGAGCTCTTAAAGATAGCAGAGTCAAGGGATATGGGGAGAAGGCAGGAACGGGGATTGATTGTGGATGATCATAGAAATGTCTTGTCTATTTCAAGAAATATATATCTTTTGGGAGTTATTTTACTGCTTATGTGTTAGAAAAATGCTAAGCTTCCATTATGTAAACTACCAGCAGAAAGCTTTTTATTGAAAAATGTAGGAGCTTCAGTGCGCGTTGCCCCCTGAACCCCCACAGGGGCACTGCCCCTGGAACCCACTGGGGGCCTAGCCAGCCTGTCGTGGAACAACCCCATTGATGAAGATATCAGTGGTTACCCAGACATCGTTGCTGGTTGCGAAGGGGCCCCACAACAGTTCAAGCTTCAAGGCCCCAAAAATGTAGGTCCGCCACTGGTCAGATGACATTTTGAATATTGTGAGCAGTTTTGGGCTCCATATCTGAGGAAGGATGTGCTGGCTCTGGAGAGGGTCCAGAGGAGGATGATTCAGGGCTCTCGCTTAACTTTTTTTCCCTGTTGCCAGCCGGACAACCTCGGCATCTTTTTAGGTTGCCAAATGACAGTTTAGGTGGTCATTTAAGACGGCTTGCATGACGCGTGCGATAATGTGCTCGGACGAAGTGCGTAGTTACCAGTCGGAATTATGCTCAATGAAGCATTCACATATTATTTCTGCTTCAAATAAAGTCACAAACTAAACATATTCACCAATCAAGACATGATATATACCACAATGACATGCCGCAAAATTACAATACAATATCCCATCTCCATTTACACGTTGCAATTAATGCAATTTCTATTATCTCTTTCCACTTCCAAACAAAAATATGGTTATTCAGCGTATGATCAACCTTGGTGAGACCAAGCACAACACCTCCACTCAGTTCACAATAACCAGCCTGATTTCCTGTTGGCTCAGCACTTCAACTCCGCCTCCCATTCCGAATCCGACCTTTCTGTCCTGGGCCTCCTCCATGGCCAGAGTGAGGTCCACCGCAAATGGGAGGAGCAGCACCTCATATTTTGCTTGGGTTTACACCCCAGCGGTATGAACATTGTCTTCTCCAATTTCAGGCAGTCCTTGCTTTCTCCCTCTTTCCCCTCCCATTCCCAGCTCTCCCACAGCTTACTGTCTCCGTCTCTTCCTTTCTTTTTCCCACCCCCCCCACCCTTCCCGACATCAGCCTGAAGAAGGGTCTCAACCTGAAACGTCGCCTATTTCCTTCACTCCATAGATGCTGCCTCACCCGCTGAGTTTCTCCAGCATTTTTGTCTACCCATTCACACAAGTTCTGTTATCCCACTTTCCTCACCCACTCCCTACACATTAGGGGTAATTTTACAGAGACAAGTTAACCTACAAAGCCAACGTGTCTTTGGGATGTGGGAGGAAACCCACACGCTTGCAGGGAGAATGTGCAAATTCAACACAGACAGTGCCCGAGGACAGGATCGAACACAGATCTCTGGCGTGTGAGGCAGCAAGTCCACCAGCTGTGCCACTATATTTTATTTTCCAACACACAAAAAATTATATGTTGATAACTTTGGTTACTAAAAAAAAGAAACAATCCATTTTCAGTCTTAAATCTCTAAGTGACGCTATGTCCCCCTTTACAGCTAATGTATGTTTTAATTCAGTTCAAGGCTTTTGGGGCAGTACATTGGCCATAGATTTGCTGCCTAAAATTGCCAGAGACCTGGAATTGATCCTGAATATGGGTGCTGTCTGTATGGAGTTTTGTTTTCTCGTTTATAACATTGTTTACAGAGTACTATGTTTACATATTCTGTTGTGCTGCTGCAAGTAAGGATATCATTGTTCTAACTGGGACGTGAGAGAATAAAACACTCTTGACTCGCTGATGTGTGGGATAGAACTAGAGTACGGGTGATCAGTGGTCGGCGTGGTCTCGGTGGGCCGAAGGGCCTGTTTCATGCTGTATCTTTAAATTAAACTAAAAACACTAAAACCAGAGGAAATGTAAAGAAGGGGTTCTACCTGAAACGTCACCCAATGTTTTCTATCCAGAGATGCTGGCTGCTCCATGGAGTTCCCCCGCACAATTAAAGCATGGAATAGTCTTCACCCTATAACCAGACGCAACTACATTTAAAGTAGCTTTTTTTTCCCCCAAGAACCCTTTTTTGCTTAAGTCCAAGAGTCAAGAGAGTTTTATTGTCACGTGTCCCAGATAGGGCAATGAAATTCTTGCTTGCTGCAGCACAACAGAATATGTAAACATAATACAGAACAGGAGATAAAAGTTCAGTGTGTCTATATACTATAGACCATATATATATGCACAATAAATAAACAGATAAAATGCAATAGGCTGTTATTTTTCCAGAGTTTGGAGTTTGGTGGTGGTGGGTCCACCAGTTTAAATTCCATTTTGAATATTTTTGGAGTACCAGGAAACCAAGAAGCAAGAGTTACTCCAGGGAGTTACTCCAGCTCCAGGGAGTGATTCTGCGTTGTTTTTCAGCGGTCATGGTGAGGCAGCGACTGGACTGCAATGGCAGCCAGAACTCCCACAATGCAAATGGAGGGAGAAAGTAGCCGACGCCGACCAGTTGCCGTGGCAGTGCATATGTGCAGGGCCGCATATGCGCAGAACCACGGCCGATGATGTGCTCGGCGGCCTGCCGTGCCGAGCGGAGACCCGAGCAGAGAGCGGAGAGCTAGTGGCGAGAGCCGAGAGCTAGCGCCGAGCCGAGAGCCGAGACCCGGACTGCAGGCGGGTGTCCCGGCCGCTTGCCAAGCCAGGCAAAATGGCATGGCTTTTAGGTCGCCCGGCGGGACTGTAAGTTGCCATTGGCACCCGGGCAACCGCTAATTTCGAGCCCTGTGATTGGGTTGATGTATGAGGAATAGTTGACGGTACTCGGCCTGTACTCGCTGCAGTTTAGAAGGATGTAGGGAGATCTCATTGACATCTACTGACTAATGAAAGGCCTAGATAGAGTGGATGTGGAGAGGATGTTTGTAGACCAGGGGTCGGCAACCTTGTTCTGCATAGGGGCCAGGACCCACGTCTGTGAGCGGATGGTGGGCCACATCTATCTCCATAGTTAATAAATGGAGGTAATAATAATACATACTAACTAAATTAGTAACTAGTAATAATACACACTAATAATACATAAATTAGTAATAATACATACTAATGATAGATAGTTTTCAAGTGTTTTTCAATTTGTTTTCTGCAGTGCCCAGGTTGCATGGGAGCCCCGGGACTGGCTGCAGTTCCCAGGTCCCCTGCGTGCCCCAGGCCTGGCTGCAGTTCCCAGGTCCCCTGCGTGCCCCAGGCCTGGCTGTAGCGCCCAGGTCGCGAAAACGAATTGATAAAAATTACGCCTGCGGGCCGGATGATTTCGGGTTACGGGCCGGATTAGAGTTTGGACTTTAGAGATACATCGTAGAAACAGGCCCTTTGACTCATAGGGTTCACTGGTTCACTTCACGCTGCGTCGGCAAGGCCACCAGCATAATCAAGGACGAGTCGCACCCCGGCCACTCCCTCTTCTCCCCTCTCCCATCAGGCAAGAGTTATAGAAGTGTGAAAAAGCACACTTCCAGATTCAGGGACAGTTTCATCCCAGCTGTCATCAAGCAACTGAACCATCCGGTTCACTTTATCATGTGTGTATATATTTATATAATGGTATATGGACACACTGATCTGTTTTGTAGTCAATGCCTATTATGTTCTGTGTGCTGATGTAAAGCAAGAATTTCATCGTCCTATCAGGGACACATGACAATAAACTCTCTTGAATCTTGAACCTCTTGATCCTATCAACGTTGAGTTTGGTCCTGAGCTTCTATCTACCTCAATGGAGATCTTCAGGCTATTTTTAATAGGACTTTCCTGGACTTTATCTTGCACTAAACATTACTCCCTATATCTGTACACTGTGAGTGGCTCGTTTGCAATCATGTACTGTCTTTCCGCTGACGGGTTTGCAAGTAACAAAAGTTTTTCACTGTACCTTGGTACACGTGACAATGACCTCAACGAAACAAAACAAATATTCAGTGTGTTCAACACTCCAGACAAGCAAATATATTTACTTTTACTACTCTTACTACTTTTAGATATCCAATATGGACTCTTAACACCCAGTGAGATTCTACAAGATAATATTGGACTTGATGGAATGGACAATGTCGAACGGAATGGAGGAATAAAATGAGATCCGAAATTGTTATCTGGATATTGATAATTGATAATTAGTCCTAACATATAACTAACATAAATAAATAACATATACTTTAAGATCACAACGCGGTTTTATTATTAGGATTATTGTTCCCTTTCTTTTTATTAATTAAGATTGTTCACTATTACTAATCACTATTACTAATAATTAACAACTGATTTTCCTTTTTTGAATTGACTTAATTGTATGTTATTTTTCTTTTTTATATAGCCTTTATATTTGATATGTTTAATATTACTTAGATTTTTAAGTCATCTTTAGATATAGATACTTTTATAGGATTAATCCTATCCTTTTCCCCTTCCTTTTTTCTATTACCACCCCCTTTTCTTTTTCCCTTAATATTATACCCGTTAAAATATTGCTATGGAATAATAATTCCCCAAATCTAGGAGCTGGCCTAGTTAACAACATCAATGACGGAAGTCATTAAATGGATAGTCATGTTATATGGCTAACACAAACTACACCTATTCCAGATGTAGTTCTTTCCTCCTTTACACATAACACTTTAATCTATCCTTTATTTATCTTTCATATCTATTGTATTTCTCGGTTTGAATGGAGTAATATATTGTACCAATGGAGATATATTCGTGAGGGACAAAAAAAGTGATTTAAAATTCATCTATTCAAGGTTCAGGTGTAAGGTTGGGTCTATCGCGCTGATCCTTAGACTCTATTAGATCTCTACAAATTTAAAATGCAAGACTTAAAAAGAAATATGGGGAAATGAGGGATTAACGTTTTGCAGTTGGAATGTTAAAGGTATTAATGAACCGATAAAGAGAGGAAAAAGTATTGGCACATTTAAAGGCAATTAAAGCTGACGTAATTTATATTCAAGAAACCCACTTAAAAAAAGATGCGGAAAAACAGGTTGAAAGCTAAATGGATAGATAAAATATATCATTCTTCTTTTACACATAAATCAAGAGGCGTAGCAATATTATTTCGTAAAGGCATTTTATTTAAACATACATCAACCATAGCTGATAAAGATGGCAGATACATTATTGTGATAGGAGAATTAAATACAGAAAAAATGATTTTTGTTAATATATACGGACCAAATTTTGATAGCCCATTGTTTTTTAAGAAAGTATTTAACAATATCCCGGAATTAACACAATAATTTGATAATTGGAGGAGATTTTAACTGTACATTGGATCCCTATTTAGACAGATCTATAAAACAAAGGAAAATTAAATCACATTCTAGTGATTTATTAAATGCATACATGCAAGCGACCAATATTAAAGATGTTTGGAGAACAGAAAACCCTACGGGACGAGAATATTCTTTTTACTCTCCAGTACATAAAACTTATTCAAGAATAGATTATTTTTTGGTGGATGCAAAACTTATTTCACTTACTTATGAATCTAAATATGATAATATTATAATCTCAGATCATGCGCCATTAACATTTAAAATTAAAATCAATGGTAAAATAGAAAACTCAGGACAGTGGAAACTTAACCCACAAATTTTAAAAAATAAAGCCACCCAGGAATATATCACAACTCAAATTAAAGATTTTTTTTGAAAATAAATGATCAACCAGAGATATCCCGTTCTTTATTATGGGAAACATTTAAAGCATTTCTCCGGGGAATCATGATCTCTTCACAAGCATTCCATAACAAAAAGAATCGGAAAGAACAACAAGATTTAGAAAAGGAGATTAAACAATTAGATATACAGAATGCAACAAACCAGATATAATATTACATAATAAAATTGTAACATTGAAATATAATTAAACAAATATATATACAGATCAAGTGATAAAATTTTATCAACATACTAAACAATTACAGTTTGAATTTGGGACAAACCCCAAAAATTATTGGCTCGACAACTAAGGAAAATTGAAGCGGAAAAAATCATACATAGGATTAAATCACGAAACGGTGAATTATTAATACAACCTAAAGATATTAATGAAAGATTTAAGCAATATTATAAAAATTTATACACTGATAAAGCAACAGTAAATAAAATAGAAATAGATGCATTCTTAAAAAAATGTAACCTGAAAGGACTGGATTTACAAAACAGAGAATTATTAAAGGCTGATATTTCAATAAATGAAATTGAAAGAATCTATTAGATCATTAAAAAACGGTAAAAACACCGGGACCCGATGGTATAGGTTCGGAATTTTATTAAATATTTCATGATTATATGGTTCCATACCTGAAATCATTATATGAACAGATACATGCACAACAGAAATTACCAGATACGTTGAATGAATCTATTATAACACTTATACCTAAAATAAATAAAGATTTGGATGAACCAGGATCATATAGAGCAATAGCTCTATTGAATACAGATCAAAAGATATTAACAAAAATATTAGCAAAAAAGATTGAGTTTCAGTCGTTAACGAACTAATCCATCCCGACCAAACAGGATTTATACCAAAAAGATACTCTTCATACAACCTAAGACGGTTGTTCGATATTATATATTCGAAAAGAGGTGATAAAAAAAGATTTAGTAGTCATTTCGCTTGATGCAGAAAAAGCTTTTGACCAAGTAGAATGGTCTTATTTATTTTCGGTGATGGAAGCTTTTAAACTGGGGGAGGAGTTTATTACTTGGATTAAATTACTATATGCAAACCCAACAGCTAGAATAACAACAAATCGAATGTTATCAACTAAATTTAATTTATCTCGAGGTTGTAGACAAGGTTGTCCTCTATCACCCTTTATTGTTTGCATTAGCAATAGAACCTCTTGCCCAGAGGGTGAGATTACACCCGGAAATATATGGATATGATACTACAGATACTAAGAATAAAATCTCCTTATATGCGGATGATGTATTACTTTATATTACTGAGCCAGAAATAAGTATCCGAAATTTGTTAAAACTAATAACGGAATTTGGATCACTTTCAGGATATAGTATTAATTGGAATAAAAGTGAACTTATGCCAATAACGGTGAAGAATTTACATATATTACAACAATTTCCTTTTAAGATAACAAATGAAAATATTAAATATCTTGGAATTTTTGTTACAAAAAGATTTGACTCTTTATTTAAATTTAATTTCCCTCCCTTATTGCATAAATTAAATAAGAATATTTTATACTGGAAAAGTTTACCTATTTCAATGATAGGTAAAATTAATGCAATAAAAATGATTTTTCTCCCACAATTATTATATTTATTTCAATTAATTCTGATTTATCTTCCTAAAAATTTTTTAAAAAAGTAGACTCCATAATTACTAACTTTATCTGGGATTATAAGAGCCATAGAATAAATAAAAAACACTTATGTAAATCTAAAATAAACGGAGGATTAGCATTACCTAATCTTATGTTCTATTACTCGGCAGTTAATATTAAAAATATGAATTTTTGGATAGAAGAATTAGATAATAAACCAAATTGGTTTAAATATGGAAAAAAGAAGATTGTTGTCCATTTCAAATTAGCTCTATAATATTTGCTAACACTAATGTAGCTAAGAAAGTTTATAATGAAAATCCGATAATAGAAAATGGAATCCGCATCTGGAAACAAATAAAGAAAGCATTAAAACTAAAATCTATACCATTAGGTCTTACAATTGCCAATAATTTTTGTGTTTAAACCTTCAATGTTGGATAAGGCTTTTTTACAATGGAAAAATAAAGGAATTTCTAAGATGGGTGATCTTTATAAGGAAAATATTTTTCTTTCATTTCAAGAGTTACAACAAATTTATGGGCTACACAATTAAGAATATTTTAGATATTTACAAATTAGAAATTATGCTTCTGCAAATATACAAGAATTTAGAAATAGAAAGACAGAAATTTTAGATGAATGCTTGAATAAACATCCAAATACGGAAAAAATGATATCATATATATATATAATATTTTATTGGAAAAAATGATACCCCATCAACAGAAACATATAGAGAGTCTTGGGAAAAGGAATTAGGTCAAATAATAAGACCAGAAATATGGGATGAAAGTCTACAACATATACATCACTGTTCGTTAAATGCTAAACATTCCCTTATACAGTTTAAAATACTACATAGATTACATTATTCTAAATCTAAATTACATTATATTTTCCCAAAGATATCTTCTACATGTGATAAATGTCAAATTTCAGAAGCAAATTTGTCACATTCATTTACTAACTGTATAAAAATTGTAGAATACTGGAATGAAATATTTAAGATAATTTCGAATGTTGTCAATATAAGTATGACTCCTGACCCAAAGTTAATTATACTTGGAATATTTGAAACTGACCAATTAATAAAACAATGAATCAAAGAACTTTTATTGACTACTGTCAAATAATTGGGAAAAAAAATTAATATTAAATTTTTGGAAAGGCCCTGCATTCCCAACAATCAAAATGTGGAATATAGAAATGTCGGAGACACTCCATTTGGAGAGATTGAGGCTTATCCCTTATAGATGGGTTAGACATCTTCAGAAGGATTTGGGTCTCCGTATATTAAATATTTACAGGGTCATAACGGTTCGGCGCGAGGACTTGACTGAGGCCTGGATATTTGAATGGATGAAGAAATATATATAATAAATCATGAATATATCTTTAAGGGCGAATTAATGACGAATATTCTATTCTCCATCAAACCTTTCTTATTCTTTATTCTATTTTCTATTTTCTTTTACCTATATAAAAAACTAGAAAATAGTATAGAAACAAATGATCTTAATCTCTTAATACCGGTACGAATACAAATATTATTAATTTCATGAGAATATTATTAGTATCTTATATTTTTAATTATATAAAATTGTGTATTTTCAATTATATAAATAACACAAATATTGTTAACTTTACGAAAATATAATGAATATTATAAAATTTTACTAGTATTTCATATTATTAATCACATAATATTTAGCATTATACTTAAAATTAGAGACAAAATAAATAGTATTAACAGTATGAGTATATTGCTAATATTATAAATATTATTAGTATCATGTATTTTTAGTTATATAAAATATATAACCTTGAAATTTATAATTAAGAACAATACAAATAATATTAATAGTATGAATTGATCATTAATATTATGTATTTTTTACTATAGTAAAATAATGTACTCTGTTATTATTTTGTTTCTATAATAAATAAATTTTTAAAAAAAACAAACAAAAAAAACACTTCAGACACATTATACATCTTCTAATCTGCCTCCGCTGGACTCTTCCAGTGAATGTCTGACCGGGTTTAATTATTTATGTTTTGGTGCACGCACTTGGTGTAATAAAAGTTTAGTTTAGTTTAGTTTAGAGATACAGCGCCGCAACAGGCCCTTCGGCCTACCAAGTCCGTGCCGACCAGCGATCCCCACAGACTAATGCCATCCTACACAAATTACGGACGATTTACATTTATACCAAGCCATTAACATACAAACCATTAAAGTGTGGGAGGATACTGGAGATCCTGGGAGAAAACCATCACAGGTCACGGGGAGAACGTACAAACTCCCTGCAAACAAGCACACGTAGTCAGGATTAAAACCCAGTCTCTGGCACTGTCAGGAAGCAGCTCCACCACTGCACCACCGTGCCACCCCTTTTGGTTTAAAGATACAGCATGGAAACAGGCCTTTCGGCCCATCGAGTCCACACCAACCATCAATCCGTTCACACTAGATCTATGTTATCCCTTTTTCTCATCCACTACTTGCACGGCCTGGTGCTCGCCTGTGGGGTCAGGGTCAAGGGGTAGGTACGAGGAGGTGCTAAGAGCTGGCGCCTGGCCTCAGTACTGCAGAGGTCAGCCCGTCAGACTACAACGGCACTTTCCTTGTCGGCAGGTTTAATGACAGTGTTGGGATTGTCACTAAGTGAGTGGAGGGCCGAGTGTTCAGAGGAGGTGAGGTAAGGGGGGGTAGAGAAGTGGAGCCGAAACGTCACCTATCCATGTTCTCCAGAGATGCTGCCTGACCCGCTAGGTAACTCTTGCACTCCGTGTCCCTCTATGTAAACCAGCATCTGCAGTTCCTTGTTTCCACATAAAACTAATTGCTCCGCTTCAAAATCACATGCTTTAGTTACCAATTTGTAAGGTTGGTGTCCATTTGCAGCAGGACTCCTTTGGCATGCTGTAGAAACAAGGTACTGCAGGTGCTGCTTTATCACAAAGGTAGACACAAAGTGCTGGAATAACTCAGCGGGTCAGGCAGCATCTCTGGAGAGAAGGAATGGGTGACGTCTCTGGTCGAGACCCTTCTTCAGACAGTCTCGACCCGACTCATTCCTTTTCACCAGAGATGCTGTTTGACCCGCTGAGTTACTCCAGGATTTTGTGTCTATCTTCGGTGTAAACCAGCATCTGCAGTTCCTTCCTACACATCCCTCCTGAGAGAATGGTTCCAGGTGGAAACTGAAACAGAAAATCCCCCATGTTCTGTTTGATATTAACAATAGTCAATAGACAATAGACAATAGGTGCAGGAGTAGCCCATTCGGCCCTTCGAGGCAGCACCGCCATTCAATGTGATCATGGCTGATCATCCACAATCAGTACCCCGTTCCTGCCTTCTCCCCATACCCTGTGACTCCGCTATCCCTTAGAGCTCTGTCTAACACTCTCATGAAAGCATCCAGAGAACCAGCCTCCACCGCCCTCTGATGCAGAGAATTCCACACTCTCACATCTCTCTGTGAGAAAAGGTTTTTCTCGTCTCCATTCTAAATGGCTTACTCCTTATTCTTAAACTATAGCCCCTGGTTCTGGACTCCCCCAACATTGGGAACATGCTTCCTGCCTCCACTGCCCTCTGAGGCAGAGGATTCCACACTCACCACTCTCTGTGAGAAAAAGCGTATCCTCCCTTAATTAAAAGTGTCCAAACCCTTAATAATCTTATATGTTTCAATAAGGTCCCCTCTCATCCTTCTAAATTCCAGAGAATACAAGCCCAGCCGCTCCATATCACAGTCTCGCCATCTCAGGAATTAACCTTGTGAATCTATGCTGCACTCCCTCAATAGCAAGAATGTCCTTCCTCAATTTTGGAGACCAAAACTGCACACAATACTCCAGGTGTGGTCTCACCAGTGCCCTGTACAACGGCAGAAGGACCTCTTTGCTCCAATACTCAACTTCTCTTGTTATGAAGGCCAACATGCCATTCTCTTTCTTCACTGCCAGCTGTACCTGCATGCTAACTTTCTTTGACTGATGTGCAAGCATCCCCAGATCCTGTTGTACCTCCCCTTTCCCCAACTTGACACCATTTAGATAATAATCTGCCTTCCTGTTTTTGCTACCAAAGTGGATGACCTCATATGTACCACATTAAACTGCATCTGCCATGCATCTGCCCACTCACCCAACCTGTCCAAGCCACCCTGCATCCTCATAGCATCCTCTTCACAGTTTACACTGCCACCTAGTTTTGTATCATCTGCAAATTTGCTATTGTTACTTTTAACCCCTTCATCCAAATCATTAATATATATTATAAATAGCTGCGGTTCCAGCACCGAGCCTTGCGGTACCCCACTAGTCACTGCCCGCCATTCTGAAAGGGACCCATCAATCCCTACTCTTTGTTTCCTGTCTGCCAACTACTTCTCTATCCATGTCAGCACCCTACCCCTAATACCATATGCTCTAATTTTGCCCACTAATCTCCTATGTGGGACCTTATCAAATGCTTTCTGAAAGTCCTGGTACACTACATCCACTGGGTCTCCCTTGTCCATTATCATGGTTACATCCTCAGAAGATTAGTCAAGCATGATTTGCCCTTTGTAAATCTATGCTGACTCGGACCGACCCTGTTACTACTATCCAAATCTGCTGCTATTTAATTTTTTATCATTGACTCCAGCATGTTCCCCACAACCGATGTGAGGCTAACTGGTCTATAATTCCCTGTTTTCTCTCTCCCGTCTTTCTTGAAATGTGGGACAACATTAGCTACCCTCCAATCCACAGGAACTGATCCTGACTCTAGAAAACAGTGGAAAATTACCACCAATGCATCCACAATTTCTAGAGCCACTTCCTTAAGTACCCTGGGATGCAGACCATCAGGCCCTGGGCATTTATCAGCCTTCAGTCCCATCAGTCTACCCAACACCATTTCCTGCCTAATGTGAATTTCCTTCAGTTCCTCCGCCACCCCAGATCCTCTGGCCACTAGTACATCAGGAAGATTGTTTGTGTCCTCCTTAGTGAAGACGGATCCAAAGTACCTGTTCAACACATCTGCCATTTCCTTGTTCCCCATAATAAATTCACCTTTTTCGGTCTTCAAGGGTCCAACTTTGGTCTTAACTATTTTTTTCCTCTTCACATACCTAAAGAAGCTTTTATTGTCCTACTTTATATTCTTGGCTAGCTTACCTTCGTGCCTCATCTTTTCACCTCGTATTGCCTTTTTAATTGCCTTTTGTTGCTCTTTAAAGTTACCCAATCCCGCACATCTTTGCTACGTTGTACTTCTTCTCTTTCATTTGTATACTGTCCCTGACGTCTCTTGTCAGCCACGGTCGCCCCTTACTCCCCTTGGAATCTTTCTTCCTATTTGGAATGAACTGATCCTGCATCTTCTGTATTATTCCCAGAAATACATGCCATTGTTGTTCCACTGTCATCCCTGCTAGGGTCTCTTTCCAGTCAACTTTGCCAAGCTCCTCCCTCATGGCTCCATAGTCCCCTTTGTTCAACTGTAACACTGACACCTCCGATTTACACTTCTCCCTCTCCAAATGTAGATTAAAACTTACCATATTATGGTCACTACGTCCTAATGGCTCCTTTACCTTGAGTTCCCTTATCAAATCCGGTTCATTACACAACACTAAATGCAGAATTGCATCTCCCTGGTAGGCTCCAGTACAAGCTGCTCTAAGAATCCATCACAGAGGCACTCCACAAACTCCCTTTCTTGGGGTCCAGTAGCAACCTGATTTTCCCAGTCTACCTGCATATTGAAATCTCCCATAACAACTGTAGCATTACATTTGTTGCATGCCAATTTTAACTCCTGATTCAACTTGCATCCTATATCCAGGCTACTGTTTGGGGGCCTGTATATAACTCCCATTAGGGTCTTTTTACCATTACAATTCCTTAGTTCTATCCATACTGACTCTACATCTCCTGTTTCTATCTCACCCCTCACAAAGGACTGAATTTCATTCCTCACCAACAGAGCTACCCCACCCCCTCTGCCCACCTGTCTGTCTCTTCGATACGACGTATACCCTTGAATATTCAGTTCCCAGCCCTGGTCCTCTTGCAACCATGCCTCTGTAATTCCCACAACATCATACTTGCCAATTTCTAACTGAGCCTCAAGCTCATCCACTTTATTACTTATACTTCGCGCATTCATATACAACATTTTGACTTCGGTATTCACCTCCTCTCTCACACCGGTCACTATTGGCCCTGACCTTACTCTCTTATCCCTTCTCGAACTTTCCTTCCCATTAATTCGGGAGTCTTTTGTAACTTTTCCTGTACTCACTTCCCCTTTAACTCCATCTTTTTACTTCCAATTTGTCAACCCCTCCCCCCCACTATTTAGTTTAAACCCACATGTGTAGCACTAGCAAACCAGTCTGCCAGAATGTTGGTCCTCCTCCAGTTATGGTGTAACCCGTCCCTTTTGTACAGGTCACCCCTACCCCAGAAGATATCCCAGTGGTCTATAAATCTAAATCCTTGCTCCCTGCACCAGCCCCTCATCCACACATTCAGATCCCCTATCTCCCTGTTCCTGCCCAGAGATAACCACCCTAGAAGTCCTGCCTTTCAGTCTTCTTCCTAGCTCTCTAAACTCACGTTGTAGAACCTCCTTCCTCTTCTTCCCGATGTTGTTTGTGCCCATGTGCACAACTACTGCCGGCTGTTCACCTTCCCTCTCGAGGATGTTCTGAATTAGGTTTGTGATGTCGTGCACCCTGGCACCAGGGAGGCAACAGATCATCCTTGAGTCTCGCCTGCCGCCCCAGAATCTCCAGACCGCACCCCGACAATGGAGTCACCCACCACTGTGGCTCTGCCCGACGTCGGTCTCACCAGTCGAGTCCCATCGCTAGGGTTGGAGCCACTGACCTCACCGCCGCTTGGACTGGAAGTGTTGTCTAACCCCACAGCTCCCAATGGGGTGTACCTGTTTTCACGGTTACTCCCCTTTCCCCCAGTCACCCACATTCGCTCTTCCTGTATCCTTGGCATGACAACCTCACTGTAGGTCCTGTCCACAAAACTCTCGTTTTCCTGTATGGCCCTGAGGTCATCCAGCTGCTGCTCCAGTTCCCCAACACGTTCATTCAGTGGCTGCACCTGGACACAGTTCCTGCAGGTGTAATCTCCAGAAGCACCAGCAGTGTCCCTGACTTCCCACATCCTGCAGGAACCACACTGCACCAACATGCCTGCCTTTTTTTCAGGACACAAAAGTCACAATTTCAAACAAGTGTAGCCTCTTTGCCTCGATCAGCCTCCTCGCCGTAGACTCTTGAGCCAAAGATTTGCATTTACCTCGACAAGGCACTTTCCCCGACTGACCGCTCCCCGACTGAAAAGGAACGGTGAAAAGGAACTTTAAAAACAAAGCCCGGGGCGCAACCTCGACCATAGTGCGGAGGCCCTTCTGTAGACAGTTAGACAACACAATTCAGACAAGAAAATAACTATCCTTTCATTATTTATTATAAATTAAGAAACCGGGGTTAATATATAAATTAACTAAGGTTCGGACAAGTGGAGGACAAACGTTTTTTTAGATAAAGTCAACACTGTCCCTGCATTTGAGATAAAGTCAAATGTGTCCCTGCCTGATCTGCCAGCGTTTGATAACACTTGGTTTCCATTTCCCCGTTATCGGGTTAAGTTTCGAGTTTCTATTTCTGGGTCTGACGCTGCAAATAACAAGTCAACATCAACTTCAGGAACTCAGAAGACAGCGGCAACTATCATCAGGCCAGGCGGCAACTGCAACAAGAGAGACAGCGTTGACTATTCAGAAGGATTTTTGTCAAAACTGGCCGATGCTGAAAATAAGTTTTAAGTGAGGGCACAAGTTACTGCAGGCGCTGTCTATTTACTGAAACTGACGCAAAAGGGCTGGAGTTACGCAGCGGGTCGGGCAGGGAGCCTTGTTTCAGTGAAGACAAGTTAGTTTTAAGTAGCAGACTGGAAGCTGGAAAGGGTGCAGAGAAGATTTACTTGGATGTTGCCAGGGCTTGTGGTCCAGAGCTATAGGGAGAGGTTGGGCAGGCTGGGACTGTATTCCTTGCAGCGCAGGAGGATGAGGGGTGCTCTTACAGAGGGGTATAGGGCCATCAATAGAAATAGTGGTTACACAGAGTCTTCTACCCAGAGTAGGGGAATCAAGAACCAGGGGATATTGGTTTAAAATAAGAGTTGAAAGATATAATAGGAACCTGAGGGGGAAATGTTTTCACAGAGGATAGTGGGTGTATGGAACGAGCTGCTGGAGGAGGAAGTTGAGGCTGGGACTATTGTAATGTTTAAGAAACATTTGGACAGGTACACACATACACGCTCTATGACTCTATGTCTTCTTCAGTAACTGTAGCTTCACCCCGGCTGTCGTAGATGGATCCCTCTGTCTGAAGAAGGGTCACGTCCCGAAAAGCCACCTATTCCTTTCTCCAGAGATGCTGCCTGTCCCGTTGAGTTACTCCAGCATTGTGTGTCTATAGAAACATAGAAATTAGGTGCAGGAGTAGGCCATTCGGCCCTTCGAGCCTGCACCGCCATTCAATATGATCATGGCTGATCATCCAACTCAGTATCCCGTACCTGCCTTCGCTCCATACCCTCTGATCCCCTTAGCCACAAGGGCCACATCTAACTCCCTCTTAAATATAGCCAATAAACTGGCCTCAACTACCCCCTGTGGCAGAGAGCTCCAGAGACTCACCACTGTGAAAAAAGTCTTTCTCATCTCGGTCTTAAAGGATTTCCCCCTTATCCTTCTGTGACCTCTATCTTGGGTTTAAACCAGCAT
The DNA here is from genome assembly GCA_035221665.1 of Okamejei kenojei. Taxonomy (NCBI): domain Eukaryota; kingdom Metazoa; phylum Chordata; class Chondrichthyes; order Rajiformes; family Rajidae; genus Okamejei; species Okamejei kenojei. Next base: position 101,693,181 of record CM069137.1, on the reverse strand, counting down.
CTGCAGTTGCTTCCTACACAGATCTCTCACCCGTGCCTCCTCTGACTCCCGTTGTTCTGCTCTTGCTCCCCCTCCCCTAGATGGAACGAGATGGACTTCCCCTGGTCCTCACCAGCCTCCAGATCCAGTTAGTTAGTTAGTTGATTGTCATAGTTACCGAGGAACTGGGAGAAGCTTTTTTGTTGTATGCTATCCAGTCAGCAGAAACATTATAGATGAAAACATTCAAGCTCTCCACTGTGTACAGATACAGGATGAAGGGAATAATATTTAGTGCAAGGCAAGTCTGGTGTCCAATTATAGATAGGGTCTCCAATGTGACCCACAGTTGGTGATAGGATGCTTCAGTTGCCTGATAACAGCTGGGGAAAAACTGTCCCTGAATCTGGAGGTGTGCCTTTTCACACTTCTGTACCTCTTGCCTGATGGGAGAGGAGAGAAGAGGGAGTGACCGGGGTGAGACTGGTCCTTGATGATGCTGCTGGCCTTGCTGAGGCAGGGTAAAGTGTAAATGGAGTCAATGGAAGGGAGGTTAGTTCGCGTGACGGTCTGGGCCATCATGGCATTACCCGTCCTTGGTCATCCATTAACGGCCCTGATTTATTCTGGCCTTTTCCTACCTCCACCCCCCATCCGTCCACTTTCAGGCTGAAGAAGAGTCCTGACCCAAAACTTCACCCATCCTTTATCTCCAGAGATACTGCCTGGCCCACTGAGTTACTCCAGCATTTAGTGTCTGTCATCTAGTTAAAGTTTGGCCAATCAAGTCTACTCCACCATTCAATCATGGCTGATCTATCTTTCCCTTTCAACCCCATTTTCCTGTCTTTTCCCCATAACTCCTGACACCCGTGCTACTCAAGAATCTGACAACCCCCACCTTAAAAATATCCATTAACTTGGCCTTCACAGCCGTCTTTGGCAATGAATTCCAGATTCTCCACCTTCTGACTAAAGAAATTCCTCCTTATCTCCTTTCCAAAGAGATGCTATTTTATACTGAATAGTCCACTGAACTCAACCGCTGTCTAATTAGTTACACAGTTGCTCAGGATGAACCCTGAGAAGGACCAATGAATCCTGGATTTCTATCTTTCCCTATTTTCATCCTGGAAAAAAGGTTGTGACTGTCTACCCTCTCTATGCCTCCAATAATGTTAAAGTTTTGATTTCCAGCTGTCCACTGTGATGGTTCTACAAACCCCTCAGTACAAGAGCAATCTTGAATAGTGCTTAAATGTTGATCTAGTCGTTCACACCCAAACCGTGGGTATAATGAGACCAGAAGGGTCTCGACCCGAAGCATCTATCCATGTTCTCCAGAGATCCCGACCTGCCGGGTTACTCCAGTGCTTTGTGTCCTCATGAGAATAAATACATAGTTGGGCCCACAGCACCAATTTTGCAGGACATTAGCTATCCCTGGGTGGAAAGGTGAGAAGGTTATCCTTTTCCACTCCAGTTTGTCTGCTTGAACGTGAGGGAGCGAATCCAAGAGATTTTGGGATTCCAGATCCCTTGACCTCCCATGGTCTTTAAGTAGCTGTTCAAATCAGAGATGCCCTGGCCGTGCTTGTGTGAATGTGCGATGGATGGTTTTACATGGTTTTACTGTAATGTGAAAAGTAAAGATAACTGTGTCGGCTCTTAGACTTTGCTAAAATGTCAATAAATGGACCGATTTTCAGTTAGCGACAAAAGGTAAATTAGCATTTACCTCGTTACGAAATACATACAAGCAAGTCTCAGCTGTTACAACCCCCCTTATCGGTTTTGGTTTAGTTTTAGCAATACAATGTTGAAACAGGCCCTTTGGCCCACTGCATTATTCCACCACTCACCCATAGCCCCTATCTGCGCAGGCGCAGCTGATGGGCACGGCAAGTGGAAAAGGGGTTTATTAAAGCTTAAAATGTGAATTTAAATATTATAGATGAGATTTATTCTTTTTTTAAAATTTTTTAAATTTTTAAAATTTTTGTTAGTACAGTAGTCTGGTACTTGAGTACCTAATACATAAATACATATTTTCATTCTTGTACAACTTCATACTTTTGGTTCAATAATAAAAGAACAGTGAGAGAAAAAAGAAATAAAGAGTGTCGGAATAGATAGACAAGCGAGTAGAAACAGAAAACAAAAGAAATAAAGGACAGAGATGAGAAGTTAAAAGATTGAAAGAAAAGGAAAAAGTAAAAAAAAGAGAGATTAGGAGAGATCTACCTATCTCATATTTTTTGCCCATCCGTCACCCAGTTCTAAACCATTTAATTTCTAAGGTTATGTTATGTTGCACCATATGCTTGTAAAAAGTTGATAAACGGAGACCAAATCTTTAAGAATTGGTCTACTTTGCCTAGTAGGAGGAATCTCATTTCTTCAAGATGTAGTGTTTCAGACATGTTTGAGATCCACATTTTGAATGTTGGCGTGGGTGCGTTTTTCCAAAATTTAAGTATAAGTTTTTTCGCTGTTATTAGACCATAATTAAGAAAAGCTTCTTGGAATATAGTTAGTTTACTTCCCTCTTCCATTGATCCAAAGATAATCAATTCCGTATCGGGGTTCAATTTTGTGTTAAATAGTTTTGTAAAAATTCCAAAAATTTCATTCCAAAATGTATACAGTTTTGTACAAGAGACAAAGGGATGTGCTATTGTGGCATTTTGAGTTTGACATTTGTCGCAGATGGGGGAAACATTTGAAAATATTTTATTCAGTCTTGTTTTCGAATAATATAATCTATGTAAAATTTTAAACTGAATTAGGTTATGTCTTACATTCATTGAACATTTGTTTACATATAATAAATTTTTATCCCATCTATCGTTCGGAATTTTTATCAATAACTCTTGTTCCCAGTCTCTTCTAATTGCCTCTGTCGTTGGTGTTTCTATATTTAGAATTATATTATATAAGTAAGATATTAAATTGCTTGATTCTGCCTTTCTATTCATTCCTTCCTCCAATAGATCTGGGGTTAAAGTTTGATATCCTTGTATATACTTTTTCAAATAATCTTGAATTTGAAGGTATTTGAAATATTGATTACTTTTCAAATTATATTTTAGTTGTAGTTGTTGGAATGATAAAAATGTTCCCATTTTATACATATCTCCCATCATTTTAATTTGGCCCACTGCATTATTCCACCACTCACCCATAGCCCCTATCTGTGCAGGCGCAGCTGATGGGCACGGCAAGTGGAAAAGGGATTTATTAAAGCTTAAAATGTGAATAACTCTGAAAATATAACAACAATTTAAATATTATAGATGAGATTTATTCAGTTCAATTCTTTCTTGTTGCGTCTCTTGTTGCGTTCTGCGGCCAGGGGAGGGGCGGCTTCAGGCGGGGGCTACAGTGGCCCAACCGTGTCGTGGCCTGCCGCTGCCGCTCCCCATCAGCTTCAGGTGGGGACTGGTGGGGCGCATCCTGCAGCTGGGGACGGCTTCAGGCGGGGATCGGCGGCAGCATCGTGTAGCCGGTGGAGGGGGACGGCTTTAGGCGGGGTCTGGTGGGGGGGGGGGAGCATCCTACAGCTGGGGAGGGGGACGGCTTCAAGCGGGGTGCGGCGAGGGCCGGCGGGAGCATTCTGTAGCTGGGAGATGGTTCTGACGGGGAGCGTCCTGCAGCTAAGGGAGGGGGATGGCTTCAGGCAGGGCCTGTCAGGGGCCGGTGGAGGAGGTGAGCGATGCCATGGCCTACCGCTGTGTGGAGGGGTGGGTGTGCGGTGGAGGGTGTGGGGTGGGAGGAGTGTGTGGGCAGCAGGTGTATGGGGAAGGGTGTGTGGGGGACGGGAGGGGGTGTGTGTCGAAGGGGGAGGGCTATGTGTGGAAGGGGCGAGGAAGGTGTGTGGGAGGGGGTGTGTGAGGGGCAGGGGGGTGAGTGGGCAGGGGGTGAGGGGGTGTGTGGGAAGGAGGGGTTGTGGGGGGAGGGGTTGTGTGGATGCGGTTGTTTGGATGGGGGGAGAGGGGGTGTCGGCAGGAGGGATTGTGGGGAGAGGGGTGTGTGGGCAGGGGGGGTGTCTGGGCGGGGGGAGAAAGCTCGAAGAAAAGACAGGGGTTGTGGTGAGAGGGGGCTATCACGAGGAGGGGGGCAGGAGCCGGTGAGGGGTATCAGGGGAAGGGGCTGTAGCTGACAGTACGATGGGGGACTCACAGCGGGCGCTGGTCGCTGGGCATTCTCCTCCGCTGGGATCCGATGCTCCACATTCCGTTTGGCGACATCTCCGTCGTCAGGTCCCTCCGAAAATTGGGTCCGGACACGATGGTGCATGAATGGGCGGACCGTCCCTCGGAGTGATAGGAGAAAAGATGGCGTGGTGCTGAACGGGAGGAGAGATCGATCTGCGCACGCGTGTTTTTTAAGATTTTTAAACCTTGCTAACTATTACAATCGACCACCGATTAGAACAAAACTTGGTGCACTCGCATCACAGGAGAACGGTGAGTAATCTGGCGAAAGATTGTAGAGTTCTAGTGTACCGTTTTTGCGCAAATAGAAAAACCACACAAACCGGAAGATATCAAGATCAGAGGTTTAGTTATGTTCAGATAGATAGATGAAGTATAATGAGTCTGAACAAGGGTCCCTTCCCAAAACGTCATGTTTCCATGTTCTTCAGAGATGCTCTGCATCAACACCAGCATTTGGTGTCTTTCTTTGGTAAATGGGCATCTGCAGTTCCTTGTTACTGCCACATTGTACTCATGAGGATTTTCAATGTATCCAGAAAAATAATTTAGTCCAATCAAGTGAATTACTTTATGATCCTTAGAACGCAGTCCACTGAAAAATCAGCATTAATTATCAAATAGTTTGTGTGGAAGAAATTAACTTAGAGGGAAATTAAAGGAAAAACAGAGACTTTGAGGTTTGTTTCAAGGGACTTTATTGCATGATATTATGGAGAGATGGCAACAGTTAACTGCTCACCAGTTCTCTGACTTTACAGCAGAATTAGCTGACAGTTATACTGTGCAATAAACAACTTTTATTTTTTGTTAGATACAACTACGAAAATATACTTCGTCCTTGGCTATATGTTTTCCTATAACTACCATCTACTACATGGGTATTAATGATTTCATTAGTCATAATATACTTTTTATTTATGTTAATCTTATTCAACAACAGATGGTTAAAACAAGTCAAACACGATGGGGGTCGGTTCTCTGGATACTTTTAAGAGAGAGCTAGATAGGGCTCTTAAAAATAGCTCAGTCAGGGGATATGGGGAGAAGGCAGGAATGGGGTACAGATTGGGGATGATCAGCCATGATCACATTGAATGGCGGTGCTGGCCTACTCCTGCACCTATTATCTATCGTCTAATAATAGTAAGGGCATCTGGTCATTATTCGATCTCATCTTTCAAGCAGACCGTGCCACTGCCCCCTCTCAGAAGGATGAGAGGATATCTCATTGAAACATATAAGATTGTTAAGGGCTTGGACATACTAGAGGCAGGAAACATGTTCCCGATGTTGGGGGAGTCCAGAACCAGGGGCACAGTTTAAGAATAGGGAGTAAGCCATTTAGAACAGAGACGAGGAAACACTTTTTCTGACAGAGAGTGGTGTGTCTGCGGAATTCTCTGCCTCAGAGGGCGGTAGAGGCAGGTTCTCTGGATGCTTTCAAGAGAGAGCTAGATAGGGCTCTTAAAAATAGTGGAGTCAGGGGATATGGGGAGAAGGCAGGAACGGGGTACTGATTGGGGATGATCAGCCATGATCACATTGAATGGTGGTGCTGGCTCGAAGGGCCGAATGGCCTCCTCCTGCACCTATTGTCTATTGCCTCAGTTCCATTAGCGGATATTGGTCACATAAGATCGCCTGGATGAGCAGGTGGTGGGGAAATGGTCCAGTAGAAAGAACACAATACAGAACCTTCCTGTCAAAAACAGTGTCCAGTGCTTGTCTGTTGTCAGCGATAGTTAATTCCGATTCAACCCAGATAATTACTTTCAATGATAACTTAATTTAAAGTCTTTCGCATTGCTATTGATTTTCAGACTGTTTAACTATGATTCTTTGCATTAAAACATTTGAGTTCGCTGCCACCACGCAGTCGCAGGTTGACATGGATGGTAGAATGTTGCTTAATGCCGTAATATTCCAGTGTACGTTCATCTTCAAGTTGGCGAGATTGAAAGGTCAAGTAGTACTGCCTTGGGTGGAGGTCCTTCAGAGATTCAATTTCAGTTTTTAAACTTGAAACCTTGTCGTTTGGGAAAACCTGAATTGGCGGATTAGATTTGTTAATTACACTCTCATTTTAATTGACATATATACCTATTGTGATGAGTAGCTGGATCGTTGCATCAAAGAAGACCCTGGCATCCAACAAGGTGTTGCCATCATCCAAAATGGTGCCACTGAATACCAGGCGTTGCTGGGAGACTGGAATGGTCCTATTTTGCTGAATATCGTGTTTGAGCTCAGAGAACTTGAAATAAAAGTTGGCCTTTAGTCGTAACTAGACTGGAGGGCTTCTTTAGTCGTAATTTAGTCATAATCACACGGGAGGGCTGGTCCCCCAATGCAATATTCCACCTCTCCACCAATTCCAGTATTGGTGGCCAGTGGGGGGGGGGGGGGGGGGGGGCTTTCTGGAGCGCTAGTATGGGTACTGTGGGCTGAATGGACTGGTTATTATGGACATTATGGCCCAAATGGATTCTTGTGGTGGCAGCTCAGTCACTCAAGCCTGATGTGCTGGCAGCTCACTTACGGCTGGTGGGCTAGCAGTTGACTCATGGCTATTCCATTTCAAGGAAGGTGCAAGGCAACTAAATTCAAATGCAGTTTCCTACCATTTCAAGGCCACCAAATTCACGTGCAGTTTCTTACCTTTTCAAGCAGGGTGCAAGGCCACCAAATTCAGGTGCAGTTTCCTACCACTTCAAGCAGGGTGCAAGGCCACCAAATTCGTGCAGTTTCCTGACATTTCAAGCAGGGTGCAAGAGCACCAAATTCAAGTGCAGTTTCATGCCACTTCAAGCAGGGTGCAAGGCCACCAAATTCAAGTGCAGTTTCATGTCAATTCAAGCAGGGTGCAAGGTCACCAAATGCTAGTGCTGTTTCATGCCAATTCAAGCAGGGTACAAGGCCACCAAATGCTAGTGCAGTTTCATACTAGCACTGGAAGGGCAGTGCAGCCTTTCAAAGCAGTTACCACCACCAACAACAACCATTTTTTTGCAGTGCAGCCTTTCAAAGCAGTTACCACCACCAATAACAGCCATTTTTTTTGCAGTGCAGCATTTCAAAGCATCTATATTTTCATTTTCAAACCACATTAAGGGCACTCACAGTTGAGTAGACATGTGTTCAGTGTTGCTCAGAGAGATGTGGCCCTCTCTCTTCCTCCATCTTGCAGAAACTGAGTGAGGCACACCACTTCCGGGTTTTATAGTCCCTCCCCCATCCCACCACCAGGGGCAGCAGAGAGAATGGTGAAATTTAAAAAAACAATAATATCTCTGATTTTTCATCGATGGGAAAAATTTTCATCGATGGTGGCCAAAAATGATGGCTGTAAGTGGCGACGTTTTCTCGGAAATCACATCGCAGTGAGTCAAAAGCGGTCAAGATCTTACTTTTAGTAATATAGATGAGTTACCATCCAGGCCGGTCACAGTGATTTCAAATGTCTTCCCAGGCTGTGGAACACAAGCAAAAATGGCAATGAATGAAATGTAGCTCCTTTTCATTTTGGACAAGACACAGAAGAATAGCGTGAGATGGTGGACACCCATTCTTTTGGGTATCATCGGGTTACCTTGGAATACAAGATTTATTCTTTGGAGCGCAGGAGGATAAGGGGAGATCTTATAGAAGTGCACAAAATCATGAGAAGAATAGATTGGGTAGATGCACACAATAGGAGCCTACTTAAACGGCACATTTCCGCCTGGATTGATCAGGGAGCGATGGTCATGGATGTGGCCTCAATTCACCATTCATTAAAAGTCCAGACCATTGAATATAGCCATAGAGTCATACAGCATGGAAATAGGCCCTTCAGCCCAACTTGTCCATGCCGACCAACATGCCCCATTTACGCTCGTCCCACCAACCTGCTTTTGGCCCATATCCCTCTAAACCTTTTATATCTATGCAATTCTCCAAATGTCTTTTAAATGTTGTGATCGTACCTGCCTCAACTCCTCCTCTGGCAAAGTCCATAGACACTGTCTACAGTGGGGTGGAGGTGGGGAGAGTACTCTCGCTAATGGAATGACTGTTCACAAGCCTGATAAAAAAAGGGAAGAAGCTGTTCCTGAGTCTGGTGGTGCGCGCTTTCAACCTTCTGTATCTTCTGCCTGAGGGGAGCGGGGAGAAGAAAGAATGACCGGGGTGGGGCAAGTCCTTGATTACGTTGACTGCTTTTCTGAGGCAGTACACTGAGAGGTAGGTAACTTGTTCACACAAAGGGTGGTGGGTGTATGGAATGAGCTGCTGGAGGAGGTAGTTGAGGTAGATATCATCACAATGCAAGATTCCTGAGTTTTGGAGTCTGGTCTGTCCATCACATAGACCAGACTCCCCACCATTGCCTGCATCTAACTAAATGCTTTATCGGGTGGGCAGCTAACAGGGTCAGGGACCTTTCTCACCCCAGTCATTCCCATTTCTCCCTGCTCTCATCGGGCAGAAGATCCAAAAATATTGGAAGCATGTACCACCATACTCAGAAACAGCCTCCTCTCCTCAGTTGTCAGAATTCTGAACATTCCTCCCATAAGCTAGGGTGCAGTCCCAATCTTCCAACCTACCTCTTTGTAGACATTGAACGTTGTCTCTGGAACTGTAATGCTACAGTATTCTGCCCTTCGGTATTTTTCTCTTTGCTCTATCTGTTGCACTTGTGTATGGTTTAATTGTAATTACCCTGATTTAATTTGGATAGCATGCAAACAAAAGCTTTTCACCATACCTCGATACATGTGGCAATAATAAACCAATACCGATACATGTTTCCTGTGATATTTTACCTTAACATCCCAGGAGATGACATTTTGCACACAGTTCCGCTGCAAACAGTACTTGGCCGCTTCTGCCACTAGATCCCATCTCGCTGCTGCAGCAACGTTACCTGTTGGGTCTGCAGGGTCAAGGATCATTGGCCTAAGGGTTCAAACACATAAAAATCAGCAGCCAAAACCAATTTTACTAGCTTGATCTGTACACCACACTATCCTCTGGGAATTATTCCTTACACAAACCTTTATGGCTGCTTATTCTTTCATTGATTCCTTGTTGCCTCCTGACCTTCTGTACCCTAGACTAAATATTGATGGTAGAGTTGCTGCCTTACAGCGCCAGAGACCCAGGTTTTATCCCGGCTACGGGTACTGTGTGTATGGAGTTTGTACGCTCTCCCCGTGACCTGCATGAGTTTTTTCCGGATGCTCTGGTTTCTATCTTTGGTATAAACCAGCCTCTGCAGTTCCTTTCAATTTCAAATGACCTTTCACTGTGCTGTGTTGATTCCAGAATTCCAGAAAGGGCAAATATGGTTTGAACGTAACTTACTTTGGTTCTTTAAGTTTGTTTTTCAGAAATCTGCCAATGCTGTAAGAGTCAAAGTTGTAGTTTGTGGTCCAAAATATTGAAAGGTGTTTGTACTGGACAATCAGTTCCAGAACGGTGCGAAATCCTTCCGCGGTGCTGAAATGTTTTCCCTTCTCAGCGCTCTCCCAGGCATAGATGATCAGCAGCTCTAGAGCATATTTCGGTGGCAAATCCTCTCCGTTTCTCAGTTGTGTTTTATATAGGCGATGGACATGCTGTTAGATAGAAATAAATCAACATTTGAACCTTCTACCCTTGAACTCTCTCTCTCTCTCTCTCTTGTTTGAATAACTTCAGGGCTCGGATAGCTCAGTCGGTAGAGCATCAGACTTTGAATCTGAGGGTCCAGGGTTCGAGTCCCTGTTCGGGCGTTTACTTCAGAGGCGGCAAAGTGGTGCAGCTGTGGAGTTACAACGCCAGAGACTGGGTTTGATCCTGACTATGGATGCAGTCTGTATGGAGTTTGCACATTCCCCCTGTGACAGCGTGGGTTTTCTCCGGGTTCTCCGGATTCCTCCCACATTGAGGTCAATTGGCAACTGTAAATTGGCGCTAATGAGTCGGGTAGAACTAGTGTATCGCTGGTCGACACAGACTCGGTGGGCTGAAGGGCCTGTTTCCACGCTGTATCTCTAAACTACACTTCAGTAATACCACACAATAAAGAACATAATCACCAAATTAAAGAACCATTCACTGTCTGTTTCCTCAGGTGGAAACTCAACTTTGACATAATTACCATAATTTAACATAATTAACAAAAATATTAGCGAAGGGATGAGAATATTTTATCCAATGAATTATTAAGGTCTTGATTGCATTGTTTAGTTTAGTTTAGAGACGCAGCGCGGATACTGGTTCGTTCCAGGATCAGAGACAGAGATGTCAAATTTAAACCAAAGGTGCAAGAGATTGTAAGGAAAAACCTCTGTGAAAAGATTTGCTACATTCTGGAACTCACTGCTTGTAGGGGTGGCTGACGCAGAATGAATCCGTTTCTATTAAAGGAAGACACAAGGAACTGTAAATGCTAATTTACCACAAAAATCCCCAACTCAAAATGCTGCAGTAACTCAGCAGGTCAGGCAGCTTCTCTAGAGAATGTGGATAGGAATCTACCAACATTAGTCCCTACTGAAGAAGGGTCCCAACTTGAAACATCGGAGGGTTCCCAGTGGGTGCTGACGGTCGGTCATTGACCACCGATAATGAAGAGGGACCATTGGGACTACAAAGAACACTTTGTAACTTTGTCAGCACCATATACCTGGCGACTTTTTGCATACTTTGTTTATGGTATGCAAAACAAAGAATTTAACTTTAGCAAGATAGACATAAAAAGCTGGAGTAACTCAGTGGGACGGGGAGCATCTATGGAGAGAAGGAATGGGTAACGTTTCAGGTCGAGACCCTTCGTCAGTTTCAGTCCGAAATGTCACCCATTCCTCTCCAGAGATGCTGCCTGTCCCACTAAGTTACTCCAGCATTTTGTGTCTATCTTCGCTTTAAACCAGCATCTGCAGTTCCTTCCTACACATTTCACTGTGGCATGTCACATGTGATAATGAAGCACTATTCATTCAACTTAAATAACTGCATCCACCTCTTTGGAGAACAATTTTAGCAACAGTCTCTGAATTACCTCAGTATACCAATACTTCACAAGTCGGATAAGACTTTTAAGTTTAGTGGGACGTGCCTTTACAAAGTCCCTCTGAAGTTCGGTGAAACTTGTCGAGAATTCCCCCCCACGTTCTCTGGTTGCAATGAGAGCTTCATAGACTTGAGCCCGAGTCCCTGTTACTTGACCTTCAGGATAAAACAGTTACATTTTATTGCTTAGATACAGACAATGTATGTCATCTTTAACACAATAAGTTGTTGACCATTGACAGAACATTATGTAAGCGTTAGAAAAGTTTGGGAGCATCCACCTATGTAATTTCATCAGAATTTTGGCAAAATTCAAGCAAGCACGACACCTCCTGATGAAAGTTTTATCCAACATGTTGAACAGCATCAAAGATGGCAAACAAACATTACACCACATGGAGATCCACAGGTCACACAATAATGTTCCAGATGCAGGGCTAGGCTTTCGGCTGAACTTGAATGGAGACTACATTTACCCAAATAAAGGCCATTGGCACGGTGCAGGCCAAGACCTAGTGAGGACTAGACTAAGTGGGACCCGTTGGGTCCCATGTTCACATGGGAGGGCTGTGTGTTCTGTGTGTTCAATTGATTCACAGCTCAGACAGAGTCGTGACCACTCTCTCCCCCATCTTGCAGAGACTGATTCACACCCACACTTACGGGTTTTATAATCCCTCCCCCTCCAACTGGAAGGGGCATGGCCTTCATGGCGTGATTGACTGGAGAGAGATTCTCAACAATTTTTTAAACACTAATAACACTTTTATTTTTAATTGATGGGAAAAATCCTCTGCACCTGAGGAACTGAGTAAGATGGCCAAAAATCACAGTCGTTTTTATCTAAAATCAATATTCAGTGCAAACAGGAAGTTGTCAAATTTTCACCAACAACAGCCATTTTTTTTTGCAGTGCAGCCTTTCAAAGCAGTTACCACCACCAACAACAGCCAATTTATTTGGACTGCAGCCTTTAAAACGCAGTTACCACCACCAACAACAGCCATTTGTTTTTGCAGAGCAGCCTTTCTAAGCAGTTACCACCACCAACAACAACCATTTTTTTGCAGTGCAGCCATTCAAAGCAGTCACCACCAACAACAGCCATATTTGTTTTGCAGTGCAGCCTTTCAAAGCAGTTACCACCACCAACAACAGCCATTTTATTTGGACTGCAGCCCATCAACGCAGTTACCACCAACAACAACAGCCATTTGTTTTTGCTGTGCAGCCTTTCAAAGCAGTTACCACCACCAACAACAGCCATTTTTTTTGCAATGCAGCCTTTCAAAGCAGTTACCACCACCAACAGCCATTTTTTTTTCCAGTGCAGCCATTCAAAAGCTGTTACCACCACCAACAACACCCATTTTTTTTGCAGTGCAGCCTTTCAAAGCAGTTACCACCACCAAAAAGAACCATTTTTTTTGCAGTGCAGCCTTTCAAAGCAGTTACCACCACCAACAACAGCCATTCTTTTTTGCAGTGCAGCCTTTCAAAGCGGTTACCACCACCACCAACAGCCATTATTTTTTTGCAGTGCAATCTTTCAAAGCAGGTACTACCACCAACAACAGCCATTTATTTTTGCAGTGAAGCATTTCAAAGCAAGCATATTTTCATTTTCAAACCGCATTAAGGGCACTCACAGTTGAGTAGACATGTGTTCAGTGTTATTCAGAGCTCCAAGAGACGTGACCCTCTCACTTCCTCCATCTTGCAGAGACTGAGTGAGGCACACCACTTCCAGGTTTTTTAGTCCCTCCCCACTCCCACCAACAGGGGCAGCAGAGAGAAAGGCGAATTTTTTAAAACAATAATATCTCTCAGATTTTTCATCAAATAGTAAAATTCTCTGGTCCAGTCTGGCAGAGGGGGGCTCTGAGTGAGGTGGCCAAAAATGACGGCCGAACGTAGCGGCGTTCACTCGGAAATCACATCGCAGTGAGTCAAAAGCGGTCAAGATCTTACTTTTAGTAATATAGATAATGCAGCACATCACTGCAGGATGGTGCACCAATAATGTCTCCATTGCTGATGCACTTGCCCTTCCAATAACACTTCAACTTAAACAACTGCATTCACCTCTTCACACCACAATTTCAGCAACAGTCTCCAAATATACCTCAGTATACCAATACTGCACAAGTCGGATACGCCTTTTAAGTTTAGCAGGGTGGAACTTTACAAAGATCCTTTGAAATTATTGGAGAGAGTTCTAGAGGATATGATTTATGTTCATTTGGAAAGGCAGGAGCTGATCAGAGATAAGGGGTAGGAAGGAGCTGTAGATGCTGGTTTACACCGAAGATAGACATAAAATCCTGCAGTAACTCACAAGGTCAGGCAGCATCTCTGGAGAAAAGGAATGGGTAACGTTACGGGTTGAGACCCATTTTCAGACAGTCTGAAGACCTTTACTAATTTGTCTGAGATTTTTTGAATGGGTGACTACGGTAGGGCAATAGATGTTGTCCATATGGACTTCAGTAATGTATTTGACAAGGTCCTGCATAGCAGACTAGTGCAGTAGTTTAAGGTAGATGTGATCCAAGATATGCCAGCTAAATTGATCCAAAATGACTCGGTGGTGGGAGGAAGAGTGTAGTGGTGGAAAGATGTTGTACTGATTCCTAAATCTGTGACCAGTGGAGGACCTTCGGTTGAAGAATGTTTTTTTTTCCTGATTTCAAATCTTTGATCAATATGTACCATCAGTGCTGGGACCATCGCTGGTTGTGGTATGTAAAACATCCCATATTTTCCATTAAAAAGGTTATTTTCAATGCGTTCAAAGCCTCATACCTAAGGCATCAAATGCAGGGAGAACATCGACCTCAACAAAATCAGACGATCCTGTGGATTTAAACTGGAAGTTCAGGGAGCGAGGAGAAGACGAGCTGGGAATTATTTTGGGCGGTGTCATTTTGATCTGGCATCCAATGTTTTTTTCATATTTCAACAACAGATCACAAATGTCGTTCAAAATTTTAGCCCGGTTTTCCTTTTGGTCTTTAAAACTCTTGAAGTGGTTGAGAAAGACAACCAGATCTGCATCAGAGCCATTTTTTACAGCTGTTCCTTTTCCAAGGGATCCACCCTAAAAGAAGAGACAAAACAACAATGCAATCTTTTAAATAAATGATTTTTTGTTTTTTTTAGTTTAGAGATACAGCGCCTAAACAGGCCCTTTGGCCCACTGAGTCTGTGCTAACCACATCTTTGGAGTATGGGAGGAAACCCATGTGGTCAAGGGGCGAATATACAAACTGCATGCAGACAGCAACCGCAGTCAGGATCAAACCTGGGTCTCTGGCACTGCAAGGCAGCAACTCTACCACTGCACCCCCGCGCCAGCCCTAATTTCATTTGTAAAATGCACTTGTGTTCCAATTAGGACAAAATCACCAATCTCGCAACTCACTTTTTATCAATTTGGGTCAGACACCACCGGGTGGCGCCAGCAATGGCTGCCTCGTCAACAGTCCTTTCCTTCTTTGTTGTTTAAATAGTATGTGTTAAATGGATGTTTTTAGTCTTCTTTAGCTTGTTTTATGTGGGGGGGAGATTGGGGGAAACTTTTTCTAGTGTCTTACCTCGACGGAGATGTGATATTTTTCCGTATCATATCTCCGTCCGCACTGCGGCCTAACATCGAGGAGTTGGCGGCCTCTGCTGGAGATGGACTTTTGAGAGCTCCACCGCGGTTGCCCACGGGACTTTAACATCGCGGAGCGCGTGATCCCTTTGCCAAGGGTCGACCTCGGAGCTCCAAATGTGGGTGTTTGCGGACTTAACATCACGGAGCCCGCGGTCTCTGGTCATAAACCGAATTCGGGAATGCCAAGCCACGGGAGTTTCGACCGCCTCAACGCGGGAGCTTCCATCGCCCTGACTGCGGATGATTTGACTGCCCCAAAGGCGGAAGAATAAAGGGGAAGAAGTTGGAGTTTTTTGCCTTCCATCACAGTGAGGAGTTTTCATATGGCTGTCTGGTAATTAGCATATCACTGTACCTTAATTCAAGGTTTCAAGGTCAGTTTATTGTCATGTGCACCAATTAAGGTGAGGTGAAATTCAAATTATCAAAAGCAACACGACACACAACTACATTAAAATTAACATAAACATCCACCACAGAGGATTCCCCACATTCCTCACTGATGGAAGGCAAGAAAGTCCAATCTACTTCCTCTTTATTCTCCCGTGGTCAGGGCAGTTGAGGCATCCGTCGGGGTGATCGAAGCTCCCGCAGCCGGCGGTCGAACACCAAGTGTCGGGGCGATCGAAGCTCCTGCGTCATGCCAGATGAAACTCCTGCGTCGGGACAGATGAAACTCCTACGGCTTGTAGTCCCCGATGTTGGTCTCTAACCAGAGACTGTGGGCTCCGCGATGTTAAAGTCGCACAGGCTCCCACGGTTGAAGCCACAAAGACGATCCCCGACAGGGATCGCAAACTCCGTGATGGTCTGTCCGCAGGCTCCCGCAATGGAGCTCCCAGTCGATCTCCAGCGAAGGCCGCCAACTCCATGATATTAGGCCGCAGTGAGGGCGCAGATATGATACGGTAAAAAAATTACATCTCCGTCGAGGTAAGAGATTAGATAAAGCTTCCCCCAACTCCCCCTCCACATAAAACAAGCCAAAAAGCACTAAAAAACATCCATTTAACACAAACGAAACAGACACAAAGAAGGAAAGGATAGACAGACTCTTGGCGAGGCAGTCATTGCAGGCTCCACCTGGTACACGTGACAATAAAGACCTTTGAAACCTTTGAAATGTGATTCCAGATGGGAGCAGATGAAATGGGTGAGATCACATCTTGACAACTGTGTTTCACTTTGCTACAGACTTACAAGACTAAGAGACAACCTGATCTAGATGTTTCATGGGATATTGAACATTCAATCAATCACAATCACAATAATACTTTATTAGCCAAGTATGTTTTGCAACATACGAGGAATTTCATTTGCCAAGTCAGTCATACAAATAGAAAGCAATGGAACACACAAAACATATTTTAACATCAACATCCACCACAGTGACTCCTCCACATTCCTCACTGTGATGGAAGGCAAAAAAAAAGTTCAAATCTCTTCCCTTCTTTGTCTCCCGTGGTCGGGGGCCTCGAGCCCTCTGTTGAAGGGACGATCTTGACTCCCGTAGCCAGCGGCGTTTGGGCCCTCCACATCGCGGCGTTCAGCTCCTGCATCGAGGGGATGTCAGCTCCACCGCGCCGGTGATCGGACCCCACGATCCCGATGGGATCGACTCCGATGTTAAGTGCACATCCTGCAGTGGGGCCCAAAGTCAGTCCGAGAAGGCCCCCAGCTCCATCGATGGTAGGCTGTAGAGCTACTGGAGATACGATCGGAAAACAATCATATCTCCGGCAAGGTAAGAAACTGATAAAAAAGTTTCCCCCTACCCATAGCCCATTAAAAAAATTAATTAAATAAAAGACGAAAAAACAGACAGACTGTTTGCGGGGCTGCCAATTGTGCGGCGCCCCTGGTGGTCTAATTAAGGGAGATGCAGAAAATCTATCATCTCTGGCGGGGACAATGTACAACTAAGTATTCCAATTAGAAGCAAATTTAAGATGTTTTCTGTTCATTCATTTGGCACCAGTTTCCTCCCACATTCCAAAGATGTCCAGGTTTGTAGGTTAATTGCTTCTGTAAATTGTAAATTGCCCCAGTGTGTAGAATAGAGCTAGTGTACGGGGTAACTGCTGGTTGGCGCGGACTTGGTGGGCCGAAGGGCCTGTTTCCACATTGTATCTCTAAACTAAACAAAATGTATTTCTTCACAAAATGTTGTTGAAATTTGGAGTTTACCCTTGTACTTGAGTATATGTGCAAGGTCATTTGGAAGAATGACAAGTAATTGATTGAATATATCAAGGGTTACTGGAATAAACTGGTTCAAACACTGATAAACCATCATTTAAATGAGCCTGTTGGTCTATTTCTGTTTGATCAGAAATGTGGGCGGCACAGTCGTGCAGCAGGAAGAGCTGCTACCTCACAACGCCAGGGATCTGGGTTCGATCCTGACCTAGGGAGCTGTCTGTGTGGAGTTTGGCAGAATCTCCATGTGACCGTGTGGGTTTCCTCTGGGTGCTCCGGTTTCCACCCAAATCCCAAAGGCGTGCAAGTTTTTAGGTTAGTTGGCAGGTGTAAAATTGCCCCTAATATGTTTCAGTTTCAGTTCAGTTTAATGTCACGTGTACCGAGGCGTGTACCGGAAAGGCAACGCAGCAACGCACTGTGGAATGCGAAGGGCTAGTTAGAGCAGTAAAGATGACATGGCCATCCACTGCAGCCAAGAGGTTTCCAGCCATGATGATTTTTCATACCACTGGACACTGACTTCTGCGGCTGAGAGGGTGGGGCTGTTACAGTTCAACAGCTTGGGGTGGGAGATTACAACCTTCACGTGAACCACCCTGTTTCAACGAATGCAATCAACCTGGCGTGCACAAACAGAAGATCAAACAGAACAAGTTGTCTTACAACTTTAGGCTGTGCACGCCATACGCAAGAAGAAGTGCAACAGTTTCTCTACCTTAAACCCATTCACGCACAGGTTTTTGTTTAGCTCTGGACTCGTGAGCCATGTCAGAACCCACCAGAATTGAGACTGCACAACCCACCATCATTGTTACTGATTGGCCACCACCACCGAGGTACAGTGAAAAGCTTTTGTTGCCTGCTATCCGGTCAACAGAAAGACAATACATGATTACAATCGAGCCATTTACAGTATATAAATACATGATAAGGGTAGCAATTGGACGATAAATTTTATAACAGAACTAGTGTGAATGGGTGTGGACTCGGTGGGCCGAAGGGCTTTTTCCCATGCTGTATCTCTAAATTAAATACAGGTTATTAACTTATCTTGTGTTTGACATGGCTCGGCCTACTAGAGTTGTCTTGAACTCATAAAAGGCTCAATATCACTCATGAATCCAGGCAGTGGCTATCTCTGGGTTAGATGTCAAGGATAGAATACCATGACCACGGTTGATCGCTGTGATAATAACTCTTCATAAGCTCATGTCACAGGAGCAGAATGAGGACATTCGGCCCATCGAGTCTACTCCGCCATTCAACCGTGGCCCGTCTATCTTTCTCTCTCAACCCCTTTCTCCTGCCTTCTCCCTGTAACGTTTGACACCCTGACACCCTAATCATGAACCTGTCAATCTCCGCTTTAAAAATTCCCAATGATTAGGTCTCACAACCGTCTGTGGCAATGGATTCCACAGATTTACCACCCTCTGGCTAAAGAAATTCCTCCTCATCTCCTGTCTAAAGGTACGTCTTTGGCAGGAGATATCAGGAGCATGAAATTTTAGTTGAGAGATGCTGACCATCGATCACCTGTTCACACAAAAGTGGGAGAAAGACACTTTATAAGCATTCCTAGTCTTTAATTGAGATTGCAGAACTCAGACATGCACCAGTGATCCTGGAACGTTCTTCGTTTACAACTTAGTACCATGGTCTATTTCCACTCAGTATATAATTCTGTCATCTCACCTTCACAGCTTTACTGATTTTGTAGGGACATTGTCCCTTTAAGAATGTACAAATCTTGTCAATGGTCTCAGCCACTTGGTTCAAAAATCTTTCATCAGGTTGGAGATATTCGTAAATGTATGCGTCCAGATCGCGGGGATTAACTTGAAACAAATCCATAATTCTTTTCTGCAATAAAAGAAAATGTAGAATTGAGCAAATTTAACGTTGATAGGAGCCCTGAAGAGAATCACAAAATCGTTAAGGTATGAAAAGAGATCACAGTATACGGAGTCTAATGCCAAGTCTGAGTATAGCAGGTCACAAAGTGCTGGAGGAACTCAACAGGTCAGGCAGCATCTGTGGAGAGAATGGATTGCCGATGTTTCCAGTCACAGTCATGCAGTGTGGAAACAAGCCCCTCAGCCCAGCTTGCACACACCAACCAGCATGTCCACCTATACTAGTCCTACTTGCCTGCATTTGGCCCATATCCCTCCAAACCTGTCCCATCCATGTACCTGTCTAAATGTTTCATAAACGTAGTACCTGCCTCAACTACCTCCTCCGGCAGCTTGTTCCATACACCCCTCTGTGTGACAAAGTTACCCCTTAGACTCCTATTCAATCTTTCATACGGTGGCTGGACAAGGGACTGTAGAAAGAACCAGTGGCTATAGCCTCCGAATAAAGGGGAAAAGATTCATAAGGAACGTGAGGGGTAACTTTTTCACACAGAGGGTGGTGGGTGTATGGAACAAGCTGCCAGATGAGGTAGTTGTGGTTGGGACTATCCCAATATTTAAGAAACAGTTAGACAGATACATGGATTGATTGATTGATTTTATTACTTGTCATTCGAAGCCTCAGAGAGGCTCGAACGAAATTCTGTTTCTACAAGCCATACAAACAGAGCAATTCATAAAAAAACACGCAAACAATTCAATTCACACAAACATCCATCACAGTGACTCTCCACCTCACTGTGATGGAAGTTCCTCTCTCTCCCCTTCACCATTTCTCTCCTGATGTTGAAGCCCCCAGGCGGGCGATGTTAAGTCCCACGGCCATTGAGGCCACGCCGGGCGATGTACGGCCCCGCTCTAGGCCCAAAAGTCAGGAAGCTGGAGCCTCCGGCGGGTGCTGGAATGTCCCGAGGCCATTAAAGCCACGCGGGGCGATGTACGGCCCCGCTCCGGGTCGTTCCAACCCCGCGACGTGGGCTGGAGAAGTTGTGTTGCGGGAGCTCTGGAGAGCGGTCTCCCACCCGGACCCGCGAGCTCCCGATGTCCCAACAGTCCACCGACTGTAAGCTGGAGCTGGAGCTCCAGAGTCGGGCCGCAGCTGGAGCTGGAGCTCCGGAGTCGGGCCGCAGCTGGAGGTTTGGATAGGACAGGTTTGGAGGGATATGGGCCAAACGCAGGCAGGGACATGTTGTGTGGGCAAGTTGGGCTGAAGGGCCTGCTTCCACGCTGTATCACTCTCTGACTCTATGAACCATTCACTTTTAATAACCGGGGGTGGGGGGAGGGGAGTCGCTGGCGCTGTGAGGCAGTAACTCTGCCGCTGCACACCACCATGTCGCCCTAATATTGTGTGTTTATCGGTACAATTATGCAACAGATTTGTGTAAAAGAATCCCACAAACTAAAGACAACTCACCTTCACTGTGCACAGGCTTTGGTTCCCGGTGGGAATGAGTCCAACCTGCCCCAGCAGGGAAGTTAATTTTGAAGAGTCGTTGGTTTCTATTCACTTGTGTTCTGGTTGAGTTTCGATTCAGGAGTGTGACATCTATATCCCAGTATCTACCAGTATCTTTGGGCACAGCAGTGTGTGCCTCGGCAGCGGGCTGGATGCCAAGTCTTGCCCTCACGCCTCAGCCCCCACCAGCCATTGGCTGGATCCAGTCCTCCTGCGGGTCCATATGGGCTGATTGGCCGAGCGGGCCGTCACACAGTGGCCTGGGTGGGTGGGGGGAGGGGTGAGGAACTTTGGTATCTAAAAAGTGTCAGATGTGACAAATCCGCCTGTAAAATCTTACAATCGCCCGTGGTTCTCAAGTGGTTTTTTACCTGCAAAAAGAAAATGCTTCCGAAGCTAAATTTATCATTACATTAATCGCAAACCATACATGGGTTTTGAATGACATTTTACTCAGATACAAGCCAAGGAATGGCATAATTGTTAGCTGTTAATTAGACATAATCAACCTCAGTTAATTGACAATATCTTTGAAAGGGAGTGGGTGTTTAAGCTGTCAGGACATTTTATTATTTGCTAAAATATACATCTCAATAGCATAATGATAGAAAACGTACTTTTCCACACACCACTTGTAAGTCTGGAAATTTTTTTAATGATAAATTTAGCTTCAGAAGCGTTTTCTTTTAGCATGTAAAAACCCACGAGAACCATGGGCGATTTTAAAATGTTACAGCCAGACTTTTCACTTCTGAAACTTTTTAGATACCAAAGGAATCAAGAAAAAACACAAATAATGCCTTGCTGTTGATGAAATGCAGTGAGCAAACGTGACAATAGTCAATATTTTCAATCTTGAAATCTGCACGGCCAATATTCGCCAACCACTTTAGCTGTTGTTGTCCCTTCAGCTTTCACTTCTCTCTACCATCATTTCTCCTCACTTTTAGAATTCTGAAGTAGGATAAATGTCTTTCACGCTTACCCCGATTTCCACAATTATTTACAGTGCAGAAATGGACCATTTCGGCGGTTTTTAACAGGTAAGAAAGTAAGCGTTTCGTGTATTAACTGTGTATGCCGGAAGCTGCCATGTTGTCCACATGGATTAAGCTGCTCCGTGCATCACGCCCTTTGACCCGATGACCTTACGTGCAACCCCCTATAAACAGTATCATAATAAACAGTGTGCTATTGACACAGCTGCACAATTAAACAATGAATTTACCTTTAAGAATTATTATATTGGCTTAATTAGCCAAATACAGCATAGCCCATAAAATACTAACTCAACTTGTACAAATACAAACAAAATTATTTTTTCCCTTAATACAAATAATAACCTGTAGGCTTCCTTTGCCTCTAAACAAATGTCATATTCATCAGTGTAATTACTAAGCAAAACTATAACCTATAATACAAAATCCTCGTATGGCTTGGGGACTCTGCTTTCACGGTTTGGTCAACCAGGTGGCGCAGGAGCATCAGATCCCGTTGAATCTGCCAAAGTGTTGTCACCCAGACACCTTCTCTGTTCACCAACAGCTTTGCAGCATGCTGCCTCTGGAACTCTGGTCACCATCTTGGGGATGTCGTCGATCCCGTCTGAATCAGTAACTCTTGGTGGATTTTGGGATACCTCGTTTTGTGTGTCCTTGAACATGTACTTTTTGTCGCTCGATACATTTCTCTTGTAGATAACACCTTCTGGAGACTTGACTGTCACCATGCTGCCGCTCCTCGATACAACATTGTATGGCTGCCAATGGTAGGGAGTGTCTATCTTATCACCGTCATCTCGCCTCACAGGCACATCATCCCCAGGAATTATTTCAGTGCCTGGCTCCTCGTTTCAAGTCGGAATACCATTTTGCCGTACCTTTCTTTTCGGCATCACAGTCTCTCAGCTCCTGGTCTTCCATGATCTCTCGCCCCTCTGGTATTTTAGTGCGAATTTTCCTTCCAAAAAAAGCTTCTGCTGGGCTTTTCCCTGTCGTGAAGTGAGTGATCACCCGATATACCGCTACGTCTGCTAACAGTGCCTCCTTCCAGTTTTCCCTTTCAGCGTGGGTGATCCGTATCCTCTTCTCTAGGGACTGGTTTTGTCTCTCTACTTCTCCGTTAGCTTGCGGCCATTTAGGAGTCACATTGTGATGATGGATGCCTGTGATTCTCATATATTCAGCAAACGTCTCAGAAACAAACTGTGGCTCATTGTCGTAGTCCCTACTATAGTAATCTATCACTACCATAATTGATCCACCTGTTGGGATTGATCCAAGAAAGTCAACAACTTCGTCAACCCATGGTCCTGTTGGCAACTTTGTACTTCTAATTGGTTCTGGTGGGTTGCTCCTGCTTGCGATGTGGCATCCGTGACAGGTCTTGACAAATTGTCCGGCATCTTTCTCACAGCCTGGCCACCACAGTTTGCTCCGCAAATTCTGTTTAGTTCCGACGATGCCTAAATGTCCTTCACGAGCTAATGACACGATCCTTGGTCGTAGTGGCTGAGGGGTCACCAATCTACTGCCTCTCAGCACACACTGACCAATTACACAAAATCATCTCAAGATTCAAGAGAGTTTATTGTCATGTGTCCCAGATAGGACAATGAAATTCTTGCTTTGCATCAGCACAACAGAATATTGCAGGCATATAATGGGAACATATGCTTTATAAGGGCATTGATCACATTGCCTACTGTGAATACGCTCTCTGATATCTTTGAGTTCAGGATCAGGTTCTGATTCCCATTCAACTTCCTTCGTTGTCACGGCTCCTGGCATTGAATGAATTGTGATGAATCTGAGACATGGCTGCAAGACCGCCAGGGCTGGGAACTGAATATTCAAGGATATACCACCTATCGAAAAGGCAGACAGGTGGGCAGAGGGGGTGGGGTTGCCCTGTTGGTGAGGAATGAAATTCGGTCCCTTGCAAGGGGTGACATTGAAACAGGAGATGTGGAGTCAGTATGGATAGAACTAAGGAATTGTAAGGGTAAAAAGACCCTAATGGGACTAATCTACAGGCCCCCAAACAGTAGCCTGGACATAGGGCGCAAGTTGAATCAGGAGTTAAAATTGGCATGTAGTAATAACCATATAACAATTACAGCACGGAAACAGGCCATCGCGGCCCTTCTAGTCTGTGCCGAACACTTACTCTCACATCGTCCCATCTACCTGCACTCAGACCATAACCCTCCATTCCTTTCCCGTCCATATACCTATCCAATTTATTTTTAAATGATAAAATCGAACCTGCCTCCACCACTTTCACTGGAAGCTCATTCCACACAGCTCAACCACTCTCTGAGTAAAGAAGTTACCCCTCATGTTACCCCTAAAGATTTGTCCCTTAATTCTCAAATCATGTCCTCTTGTTTGAATCTTCCCTACTCTCAATGGAAAAGGCTTATTCACGTCAACTCTGTCTATCCCTCTCTTAATTTTAAAGACCTATATCAAGTCTCCCTTTAACGTTCTGCGCTCCAAAGAATAAAGACCTATCTTGTTCAACTTTTCTCTGTAACTTAGATGTTGAAACCCAGGCAACATTCTAGTAAATCTCCTCTGTACCCTCTCTATTTTGTTGACATCTTTCCTATAATTTGGCGACCAGAATTGTACACCATACTCCAGAATTGGCCTCACCAATGCCTTGTACAATTTTAACATTACATCCCAATGTTAAAATAGTATAAGACATTGGTGAGGCCAATTCTGGAGTATGGTTTACAATTTTAATACAAATTGATTTAGTGTAATAGTAATGCTGTGGTTGTTATGGGAGATTTCAACATGCAGGTAGACTGGGAAAATCAGGTTAGTACTGGACCCCAAGAAAGGGACTTTGTAGAGTGCCTTCGTGATGGATTCATTGAACAGCTTGTATTGGAGCCTACCAGGGTGAAGGCAATTCCGGATTTAGTGTTATGTAATGAACTGGATTTGATAGAGGACCTCGAGGTTAATAAGCCATTAGGAGGCAGTGACCATAACATGGTCAGGTTTAATCTACAATTGGAGAGGGAGAAGAGTAGATCGGAGGTGTCCGTGCTACAGTTGAACAAAGGGGACTATGAAGCCATGAGGGAGGAGCTGGCCAAGGTTGACTGGAAAGATGCACTAGCAGGGATGACAGTGGAACAGAAATGGCAGGTGTTTCTAGGAATAATACAGAAGTGCAGGATCAGTTCATTCCTAGGAGGAAGAAAGATTCCAAGGGGAAAAAGTGACGACCATGGCTGACAAGGGACGTCAGGGACAGTATAAAAATTACAGCGAAGAAGTACAACATTATAAAGCTGAGCGGGAAGCAAGAGGATTGGGTAATGTTTAAAGAACAACAGAAGATAACCAAAAAGACAATACGGGAAGAAAAGATGAGGTACAAAGGTAAGCTAGCCAAGAATATAATAGGATAGTAAAAGCTTCTTTAGGTATGTGAAGAGGAAAAAATTAGTTAAGACCAAAGTTCGACCCTTGAATACCGAAAAAGGTGAATTTATTATGGGGAACAAGGAAATGGCAGATGAGTTGAACAGGTGCTTTGGATCTGTCTTCACTAAGGAGGACACAAACAATCCTCCTGATATAGTAGTGGCCAGAGGATCTGGGGTGACAGAGGAACTGAAGGAAATCCACATTAGGCAGGAAATTGTGTTGGATAGACTGATGGGACTGAAGGCTGATAAATCCCCAGGGCCTGATGGTCTGCATCCCAGGGTACTTAAGGAAGTGGCTCTGGAAATCGTGGATTCATTGGTGATAATTTTCCAATGTTCTATAGACTCAGGATCAGTTCCTATGGATTGGAGGGTAGCTAATGTTATCCCACCTTTTAAGAAAGGTGGGAGAGAGAAAACAGGGAATTATAGACCAGTTAGCCTGACATCGGTGGTGGGGAAGATGCTGATAGCCGAACATTTATAAAAGATGAGATAGCCGAACATTTGGATAGCAGTAACAGGATCGGTCCGAGTCAGCATGGATGTACGAAGGGGAAATCTTGCTTGACTAATCTTCTGGAATTTTTTGAAGATGTAACTAGGAAAATGGACAAGGGAGAGCCAGTGGATGTAGTAGACCTGGACTTTCAGAAAGCATTTGATCAGGTCCTACATAGGAGAATAGTGGGCAAAATTAGGGCACATGGTATTGGGGGTAGAGTGCTGACATGGATAGAGAAGTGGTTGGCAGACAGGAAACAAAGAGTAGGGATTAACGGGTTCCTTTCAGAATGGCAGGCAGTGACAAGTGGGGTACCGCAAGGCTCGGTGCTGGAACCGCAGCTATTTACAATATACATCAATGATTTGGATGAAGGAATTCAAAGTAACATTACCAAATTTGCAGATGATACAAAGCTGGGTTGAAGTGTGAACTGTGAGGAGGATGCTCTGAGAATGCAGCATGACTTGGACAGGTTGGGGGAGTGGGCAGATGCATTGCAGATAAAGTTTAATGCGGATAAATGTGAGGTTATCCACTTTGACAGCAAAAACAGGAAGGCAGATTTCTATCTAAATGGCATCAAGTTGGAAAAGAGGAAGTACAACGGGATCTGGGGGTCCTTGTACATCAGTCTATGAAAGTAAGCATGCAGGTACAGCAGACAGTGAAGAAAGTGAATGGCATGATTGCCTTTATAACAAGAGGAATCGAATATAGGAGCAAAGAAGTCCTTCTGTAGTTGTACAGAGCCCTAGTGAGACCACACCTGGAGTTTTGTGTGCAGTTTTGGTCCCCTAATTTGAGGAAGGACATTCTTGCTATTGAGGGAGTGCAGCGCAGGTCTACAAGGTTAAATCCCAGGATGGCTCAGACTGTCATATGCTGGGAGAATGGAGCAGCTGGGATTGTACACTGGAGTTTAGAAGAATGAGAGGATATCTCATTGAAACATATAAGATTGTTAAGGGCTTGGACATGCTAGAGGCAGGAAACATGTTCCCTATGTTGGGGGAGTCCAGAACCAGGGGCCACAATTTAAGAATAAGGAGTACGCCATTTAGAACGGAGACGAGGAAACACTTTTTCTCACAGAGAGTGGCGAGTCTGTGGAATTCTCACCACAAATTCTGCTTCAGTTTCTCTATCTCCGATTTCTACTTTAGCCGTGTAACATCCAATGGTCAGCAATGGTTTAGTTGCGGTGTATGGATATAGCTTCCTACTACACCTCCTTGAAGGGCACTTGAATTTCTGCTGTTTCAAGCGTTGCCAAAGTGGTGTGTCAATTACGTTGCTGTCACTACCAGAATCAACAATCACTAGCACTTTAACACCTCCGATGGTCACTGCAACTTTCTCATGATGGCTCTCATTCAATGCAAACTGATAATTCTTTTTAACAGCATGCTTACCAGCTTCATCACTGTCTTCATCACTTCCATAATCACCTTCAACGTCACAGGCGTGACCCTTCTTTTTCTGCCAAGGTCTGTCTTTCTTTTCACTGGACTTCCCTTTCTTGCTGTAATCACTTGTCTTGTCCCTTGCCTTACTTTTACATTTCTTTGCAAAATGATCTTTATCTCCACATTTCCTACATGTTCTACCTTTTGCTGAACAAAATGCATCTTTCCTGTAACACTCGATCTCACGTTCAGGCATACTTCATGGTCTACCGTAGGACAGCTGGTTAACTTGCCCAGTCTTGCAATCTTTCAATTTCATGAAATTGTCCCTCAACAGCTTCCAGTGCAGTTGCAATCGACAAACCATCATTAAGGTTTAACTCACCTCCTTTTTCTAGCAGCCTTCTCCTGAGCTTGTCTGACCTGCAATGCTGATCAACCTGATCCAATATCTGGTTTTCCACATCAGCAACCACATATTTGCATCCCACAGACACCTGTCTGAGTCTCGTCACAAATTGAGCAAATGTCTCGCCCTCTTCCTGCATTGTTTTACTGAATAAATGGTGTTGAAATGTAGCATTTGGAACCACCACATAATGACTGTTCAAAGCATCAACAGCTTTCATATAGTCTTCCTTCATTCTGGTGTCAGGGAGTGTTTTATTTATTTTTTGTTAAATATTTTTATTATAGAAACATATTTATGAAAGTTACAATGTTTTACATAAACGAAAATACATCAGTATATACTTTCATAATATTAATAATATCGATATTATTATTACTATTAACATTTAAGACTGTATGCTTCTATACGCTTTTTTAATTATTTTTTTATAAAGTAGGAAAAGATAGAGATAAATAATGAAGAAAATATGAAAGCGAATGGAGTGTTAATCATTAATCCGTCATTGGAGATATAGGCATGATTTATTATATATATTTCTTCATCCATTCTAATATTCAGGCCTCAATCAAGCCCTCGTACCGAGCCGTTATGACTCTGTAAATATTCAATATATGGAGACCATATCCCTCTGAAGAGATCTAACCTGTCCATTAGGACAAGCCTCAATCTCTCCAGATGAACAGTCTCCGACATTTCTGTATTCCACATCTTGATTGTAGTGGATGTAGGGCCTTTCCAAAATTTTAATATTAATTTTTTCCCAATTATTAACCCATAATCAATAAAAATTCTTTGATTCGTTGTTACTAATTGTTCTGTTTCCAGTATTCCTAGTATTATTAGCTTTGAATCAGGTGTCAAAGTTATATTAACAACATTCGAAATAATCCTAAATATTTCAGTCCAGAATTTTGTAATTTTTATACAGTTTGTAAATGAGTGTGCCAGATTGGCTTCTAAATATTGACATTTATCACATATAGGAGATACTTTTGGGAACATATTATGTAATTTGGATTTTGAATAATATAATCTATGTAGTATTTTAAACTGTATAAGAGAGTGTTTAACGTTTAGCGAATAATGATGTATATGTTGTAAACTATCATCCCATACATCTGGTCTAATAGTTTGGCATAATTCATTTTCCCAAGATTGTCTATGTATTTCTGTTGATGGTACATCACCTTCCAATAAGATATTATATATACATGAAATCATTTTTTCTGTATTTGGATGTTTATTTAAACATTCATCTAATATTTCTGTCTTTCTATTTCTGAGTTCTTGCGTATTTGCTTTAACATAATCTCTAATTTGTAAATATCTAAAGTAATCTTTAGAGTGTAGTCCATAAATTTGTTGTACATCTTGAAATGAAAGGAAAGAGTTTTCCCCTATAGAGATCACCGAATCTTAATAATTCCATTATTTTTCCATTGTAAAAAAGCTTTATCCATCATTGAAGGTTTAAACGTAACATTATTTACAATGCTAAGAGATAGTGGTATAGATTTTAGTTTTAATGTTTTCTTTATTTGTTTCCAAATATGTATTCCACTTCCTATTATTGGGTTTTCACTATAAGTTTTCTTAGCTAGATTAATATTAGCGAATATTATAGAACTAATTTCAAAAGGAGAACAATCTTCTTTTTCCATATTTAACCAAGTTGGTTGGTTATCTATTTCTTCTAACCAAAAATTCACAGGGAGTGTTTTAAACATTTCGTGGACCACTGGCCCCGTGGTGAAAAGAAGCAATGCCCTCCGCTGTGCCTTTTGCCCCGGCGTACACTCATCAAGAAAGAGCCCGCGACTGTTGGCGTAGGTCTCGAATTCTTCCAGCCAAGCGTTCCACTTCACGCTGACGGTACTCGCATCACCCGTCGGATGGAAGTGTGGAACTCCACGAAGTGCTAACAAATCAGCTCCAGCGACTATCATTTAAAAAATAATATTTTTCCAGCTCGTAGTCACGGATTCAGAATCCAAAATATCCAAAATATCCTCGTCGCTAATGTCACATCTTTGTCTCAGAAGCGAAATAATACCGACACAATATTTACAGGTTACATTCCTCGATCTCAAAGTTTATTATCTCACCAGGCCATGGCCTCCTGCCGTGGCCTACACAGCGCACATGCGGTCTGACCTCCAAGTCAGCTGATACAAAGGTCAAGATATTTGCATATCATAATCATGACTCATCGCCATGCCACCCACATGGTCACGGGGAGAATGTCAAATATATGAATGAATGAATGAATGAATGATACTTTATTATCACGTGTGACATGTCCCTCTGAGATTCTTTGGTTTGCAGACACAAATACACAAATAGTCGCCACATAGCTTAGCTTAACTTAGTTAGGTTTACAGATTCCAAGAGGAAACAGGCCCTTTGGCCCACCGAGTCCGCACTGACCAGCAATCCCGCACAATTACACTCTCCTACACACACAAGGGACAATTTACAATTATACCATGCAAATTAACCTACAAACATGTACGTCTTTGGATACATACTTAGAAAATAGATGCATCTTTGAGTCAGCATCGCCATTCACTGTGATCATAGCTGACCATCCACAATCAGTACCTGCCTTCTCCCTATAAGCCTTGATTCCACTAGCACTAAGAGCTCTACCTAACCCTCTTTTGAATACATTCAGTGAATCGGCCTCCACTGCCTTCTGCGACAGAGAATTCCACTAATTCACAACTCTCCGGGTGAAAAAGTTTTTCTTCATCTCAGTTCAAAATGGCTTACCCTTTATTTTTAAACTGTGACCCCTGGTTCTGGACTCCCCCATCATCAGGAACATGTTTCCTACATCTAGCATGTCCAATCCCTTAATAATTTGATATGTTTCCATAAGATGTCCTCTAAATCTATCTATACTTAACTAAAACTCTCAATTGTCCCCTTCCGGTTTGCGTTGTTTTTACATTTGCACAAAAATGGTACTTGATAGTGCTACGATTTTTTGCCATCTTATTCGCCATTCTCCTGTGCTGCAAGTGCACCAAGTTTTGTTCCGATCTCAGCTGATTGGTCTTCTCTCCAGTCACTTGCAGGGATGGCAACGTCCCTTCCGGCACCCGCTGTCAATCACCGGGAGGAGGAGAATAAAACCCCGGAGGATGGGCTGAGTCTGTGCGTCCCAAAGCCGCCCCGAAGCCGCCAGCCCAGAAGCCGCCCCAATTCCATGAGCCCTGAAGCTGCCCGGGAGCCGCTGAGCCCGGCTGGGGCCATGAGCCGGCAGCCGGGGCCGGCAGCTGCTGAGTGAGGCCGGAGCCGGAATCGGAGCCGGGAGCAGTTGAGTGAGGCCGGAGCCGGGGCTGGGAGGCTACAGGTAGATAGGGGTAGGCCACGGCAGCGGCAGGCACGGCAGGGGTAGGCAGCAGAAGGTACGGCAGCGATAGGCCAGGGCAGCTATTGGCCATGGTTGGGGTAGGCAGTGGTAGGGAGTGGCAGTGGATGGCCACGGCAGAGGTATGCCACGTCCCCATTCCCCAGCTGCAGTCCATTCGGCCCACACACCCGTACTAGTCCAGATAGTCCATTCGGCCCACAATCTGTACTAGCCTCCAGAAACCAGTCCCTCTGGCCCACAACACCTGTACTAGCCCAATAAAAGTCCCTTGGCCCACAATATCCATATTAGACCTTTGGAAACCAGTACCTTCGACCCACAACACATGCACTAGCCTCCCCGCACTGGCCACAGCCTGAAGCAGTAATACCTGCATGTTTTACATCACAATGGGAACCCAATGGATGGGACTGGCTGCGCCATCAGAGAGCCGCTAAGAGTGGATGGGAGGGGTTGAGGGGGGAGGGGTTGAGGGGGGATGGAGTGAGTGCGTGGGGGTGTGAAGGGCAAGGGGCGGAGTGGGGGGTGACGGTAGGAGAGGGATCGGGGCGTCACAAGGGGAACCCGTCAGCCGTGCCTGCGCAGTTGGGGGCTATGCGTGAGTGGTGGAATATTGCGTTGGGGGCCAGGCCTCTCATGTGACAATGAGATCCAATGGGTCCCACTTAGTCTAGTTCCTTCTAAATTTGAGTGAATACAAGCTCAGTCGTTCCATTCTTTCATCAAATGACAGTCCCACCATCCCGGGAATTAACCTTGTGAACCTATGCTGCACTCCCTCAATAGCAAGAATGTCTTTCCTCAAATTCGGAGACCAAAACTGCACTCAATACTCCAGGTGTGGTCTCACCAGGGTCCTGTACAACTGCAGAAGGACCTCTTTGCTCCAATACTCAAGTCATCTTGTTATGAAGGCCAACATGCCATTAGCATTCTTCGCTGCCTGTTGTACCTGCATGCTTACTTTCAGTGACTGATGAACAAGGGCACTCAGGTCTTGTTGTACTTCCCCTTTTCCTAATCTGACACCATTCAGATAATAATCTGCCTTATTGTTCTTGCCACCAAAGTGGATAACCTCACATGTTTCCACATTACGCTGCATCCGCCATGCCCACTCATCCAACCTGTACAGGTCACCCTGCATCCTCATAGCATCCTCTTCACAGTTCACACTGCCACCCAGCTTTGTGTCATCTGCAAATTTGCTAATGTTACTTTTAATTCCTTAATCTAAAACATTAATATATATTGTAAATATCTGCAGTCCCAGCACGGAGCCTTGTGGCACCCCACTAGTCACTGCCTGCCATTCTGAAAGGGACCCATTAATCTCTAATCTTTGTTTCCTGTCTGCCACCTAATGTTCTACCCATGTCAATACCCTACCCCCAATACCATGTGCTCTAATTTTCCCACTAATCTCCTGTGTGGGACCTTATCAAATGCTTTCTGAAAGTCCAGGTACACTACATCCACTGGCTCTCCCTTCTCTATTTTAATTGTTACATCCTCAAAAAATTCCAGAAGATTAGTCAAGCAAGATTTCCCCTTCATATATCCACGCTGAATTGGGACTGATCCTGTTACTGCTATACAAATGCTATTACATATTTTATAATTGACTCCAACATCTTCCACACCGATGTTATCAGGCTAACTGGTCTATAATTCCCTGCATTATCTCTCCCTCCTTTCTTAAAAAATGAGATAACATTAGCTACCCTCCAATCCATAGGAATTAATCCAGAATCTATTGAACATTGGAAAATGATCACCAATGTATCCACAATTTCCCGAGCCACTTCCTTGAGTACCCTGGGATGCAGGCCATCAGGCCCTGAGGATTTATCAGGCTTCAGCCCCATCAGTCTACCTAACACCATTTCATGCCTAATGTGGATTTCCTTCCTTTCCTCCATCACCACAGATCCTCTGGCCACTAGTACATCTGGGAGATTGTTTGTGTCTCCCTTAGTGAAGACAGAACCAAAGTACCTGTTCAACTTATCTGCCATTTCCTTGTTCCTCATAATAGGTTCACCTGTTTCTGTTTTCAAGGGACCCACATTTGTCTTAACTATTCTTTTCCTCTTCACATACCTAACAAGCTTTTACTATCCTCCTTTATATATCTTGGCTAGCTTACCTTCGTACCTCATCTTTTCTCTCCATATTGCCTTTTTAGTTACCTTCTGTTGTTCTTTAAAAGTTTCCCAATCCTCTGGCTTCCCGCTCATCATTGCTATGTTATACATCTTTTCTTTAAGTTTTGTACGGTCCTTGACTTCCCTTGTCAGCTACGATCACCTCTTACTCCCCTTAGAATCTTACTTCCTCTTGATTTTACCTTCTCTCTCTCAAATTGCAGATTAAAACTTATCACATTATGGTCACTACCTCCGAATGTCTCCTTTACCTCGAGTTCCCTTATCAAATCCAGTTCATTACACAACGCAAAATGCAGAATTGCTTCTCCCTGGTAGGCTCCAGTACAAGCTGCTCTGAGAATCCATCTCTGGAACCACTCTACAAACTCTCTTTCTTGGGGTCCAGTACCAACCTGATTTTCCCTGTCTACCTGCATGTTGAAATCTACCATAACCACCGTAGCACTACCTTTGTTATATGCTAATTTTAACTCCTGAAAGCAACTTGACACCTTAATCCAGGCTACTGTTTTGGGGCCTGTACAATAACTCGTCCATTAGAACCTTTTCCTACCCTTACAATTCTCAGAATTGAACTCTACATCGTCTGATTCTATGACACCTCGCAAGGACTGAAACATTCCTCACCACAGAAACTAACCTCACCCCCTCTTCTGTCATTTCGATAAGACGTATAGCCCGCTGAATATTCAGTTCCCAGCTCTGATCCTCTTGCAGCCATGTCTCTGTAATTCCCACAACCATACCTTTGTGGGAGGAAACCAGAACATTAATTTTGAGTGGACTAGAATATAAAAGCAAGGATGTAATGCTAAAGTTTTATAAGGTGCTGATCAGATGATATTTGGAATATTGTGAGCAGTTTTGGGCTCCATATCTGAGGAAGGATGTGCTGACATTGGAGAGGGTCCAGAGGAGGATGATTGGGTTGATGTATGAGGAGTAGTTGACGGTACTCGGCCTGTACTCGCTGCAGTTTAGAAGGATGTAGGGAGATCTCATTGACATCTACTGACTAATGAAAGGCATAGATAGAGTGGATGTGGAGAGGATGTTTGTAGACTCTAGACCGGGGGTCGGCAACCTTGTTCTGCATGGGGGCCAGGACCCACGTCTGTGAGCGGATGGTGGGCCACATCTATCGCCATAGTTAATAAATGGAGGTAATAATAATACATACTAACTAAATTAGTAATTAGTAATAATACACACTAATAATCAGGGGTGGATCTACTGTGAAACTAATGAAGTTTAAGATTCGGGGCCCCTAATCCCGAGGGGCCCCAGAAGCGACTTTTGTCCAGATATTCTTCCGATTTAAATCGGAATTCCGATTCCTTGAAATTAATCTGATTTTTCACCTCGACTAAACCCCTCGCCTCGACTAAACCTCACCTCACACTCAAACACTACTTACTAAACCTCGCCTCGATTAAACCTCCCAACTCACAAATAATCCCCACCTCGACTGATCACCGCCTCTCTCCCGCTCCTGTGGGGAGGGGCTGTGGCCGCCACAGGCGGGGGCGGGGCTTGTGCTCGACATCAACGTCAGCGCGTGTGAGTGGGTGGGTGGGTGTGTGAGTGGGTGTCTGAGCTCAAGAAGGGAGACCGAGGTGCTGCTGAAGGAGACAAGACCACTGCCTTCTGTGGCAGAGAATTCCTCAAATTCGCAACTCTGGGTGAAAAAGTCTCATTGCTAGGCAAAGAGACTTTTTTAAAAAATTGAAATTGTATTTATTTATTTATTTTTTAAATTAGAAGTAATGTAGAATAGCATAAACCAAAAATAACATAATACATTTCATGTACCACTTCTTGTTTTAAACTTTAATAATAGGAAAGTAATAAAAGGAAGAAAAAGAGAAATAGAAAAAGTTAGATAAGATAGTGAGTATGTGAAAAGGTGAAAAGAAAGAGCCCGTAAAGACGTAGAATGCAAGGAAGAATAAAAAAAAGAAAAATAAAAATAAAAAAAGGAAAATATAAGAAAATAAGATAAAAGGGATGTACCTACTTCATATCTTTACACACCCCTCACCAGGTCCTGAAACAGTTTATTTCCAGTGTTATGTTGCACCTTATGCTTGTAATGAGTCAATAAATGGAGACCAAATCTTTAAGAATTGGTCTGATTTGCCTGCTAGGACGAATCTCATGTCTTCGAGGTGTAACATTTCGGACATGTTTGAAATCCACATTTTTACCGTTGGTGTGAGTGCATTTTTCCAAAATTTAATATGAATTATTTTGCCGTTATTAAGCCATAATTAAGGAAACTCTTTTGGAACGAAGTCAGCTCAAAGCCGACTTCCATTGTTCCAAAAATAATCAATTCTGCGTTAGGTTTCAATTTTTATTTTAAATAATTTTGTAAAAATTTCAAAAATTTAATTCCAAAACTTTTGGATTTTTATGCAAAAAGCAAAGGAATGTGCTATAGTTTCATCTTGAGATAAACATTTATTTCGAGATAAACATTTATCTCAAGTGGGGGAAACATTTGGAAAGATTTTTTTTAGTTTAGTTTTCAAATAATATATATTCTATGTAGGATTTTGAATTGGATTAAAATATGTCTTACATTGATCGAGCATTTATGCACATATAGCAAGTATTTATCCCAACTCTCTTTCGAGATTTTTATGTTCTTGTTCCCAATCTCTTCTAATTTCATCGGATGATGGTATTTCTATATTTCGGATGATATATACATGTATGATATTATTATAATACAAGTATGATATTAAGTTAGTTGAGTCCGCCGTTCTGTTCATCTAATAGGTCTGGAGTCAAAGTTGGTATTCTTGTGTATGTTTTTACAAATAATCACGGATTTGAAGATATTTAGAATATTGATTACTTCTCAGATTGTATTTGAGTTGTAGTTGTTGGAATGATAAAAAGTTTCCAGTTTCATACATGTCTCCAAGCATTTTAATTCCTATTCTTGCCCAATGTGTAAATGATTTATCAATAATGGATGATTTAAACGACGGATTATTAACTATAGGAGAGAGAAGCGATAGGTTTCTTAATTTAAGGGTTAATTTTAATTGTTTCCAAATTCTAATAGTACTATGAATAATTGGATTTTTCTTGTCTATTGTATTATTCAGTTTTATTGGTGAGAGAAGGATCGCTCCTATATTAAAAGGGGAACAATTCTCTCTCTCCATTACTATCCAATCCACCCGTTGTGGCAGAATTGACCAACAGTGAATCTACATTTTTGACATTTTACTGCCAATAAAATACAAAAAAATTCAGGGAGTGTTAATCCACCAAAAACCTTAGGTTTACACAAGTGTCTTCTTTGAATTCTATGGGATTTATAGTCCCATATAAAATTTGTGATATCAGAATCCAATTTTTTGAAAAACTTTTTCAGGTAAGTATATTAGTATTGATTGAAATAAATATAAAAGTAAGAACATTTTTATGGCATTTATTCTGCCTATTAAAGACATCGGAAGTGTCTTCCAAAATTTAATCAGGGCATTTAATTTAATAAGTAAGGGCATATAATTTGCATTGAATAAAGATTTATATTTTCTGGTAATTTTGATTCCCAAGTATTTAAACTTTTCTGTAGCAATTTAAAAAGGAATTTAAAAGGTGTGTCGAATCTGAGGTTTTATCATCATAATTTCACTTTTATTCCAATTTATTCTATATCCTGAAAATGATCCAAATTCCTCAATTAGATTTAATATATTTGGTATACTGATTTGCGATTTTGTAATATCAATAGTACATCATCTGCGTATAGTGATATTTTATTATTTGTAGTATTTTGTATTATAATCATGGATATTCGGATATTTCTTATGCTTCAGCTAAGGGTTCTATTATAAGAGCAAATAACAGGGAGATAGTGAACATCCCTGTCTATTGTCCCTGGATAGTTGAAATTTCGGAGACAACATGTTATTAGTTAAGATACTAGCAGCGGCTTGTCATATAATATTTTAACCCATGAGATAAAGTTCTCTCCCTTTTGAAATTTTTGCAATACTTGACCGAGGTAATCCCCATTCCACTTGATCGAATGCTTTTTCCTGCGTCCAATGAAATAATTAACCATATAACCATACTAACAATTACAGTACGAGACAGGCCATTTCGGCCCTTCCAGTCCGTGCCGACCATTTGTTTCCCCTAGTCCCATCTACCTGCACTCAGACCATACCCCTCCATTCCCTTCACGTCCATATACCTATCCACTTTACTTTTTAAATGTTAAAAAATCGATCCTGCCTCCACACCACCTCTGCTGGAAGCTCATTCCACACAGCCACCACCCTCTGAGTAAAGAAGTTCCCCCTCACGTTACCCCTAAAACTTCTGTCCCTTAATTCTCATGTCATGCCCTCTTGTTTGAATCTTCCCTACCCTCAATGGGAAAAGCTTATCCACGTCAACTCTGTCTATCCCTTTCATCATTTTAAAGACCTCAATCAAGTCCCCCCTTAACCTTCTGCGCTCCAAAGAATAAAGACTAACTTGTTCAACCTTTCTCTGTAACATAGTTGCTGGAACCCTGGCAACATTCTAGTATAATCTCCTCGTACTCTCTTATTTTGTGAGCATCCTTCCTATAACTAGGGCACCAAATTGTACACCATACCCAGAATTGGTCTTACCAATGCCTTGTACAATTTTAACATTACTTCCCCTACTCCGATATTCAATGCTCTGATTTATAAAGGCCAGCACACCAAAGGCTTCATCTTTACCACCCTATCTACATGCGATTCCACCTTCAGGGAACTATGCAGTATATTCTTTCCGAGATCCCCACCCCCACCCCACCCCCCCCCCTTCTGCTCCACAGCATTCCTCAATTCCCTACCATTTACCATGTACGTCCTATTTTTGATTTGTCCTGCCAAGATGTAGCACTTCACACTTAGTCAGCATTAAACCCATCTTGCCATCTTTCATGCCCACTTTTCCAAATGGCCCAAATCTCTCTGTAGACTTGAGAATCTACTTCATTATCCACAATACCACCTATCTTAGTATCATCTGCTTACTTACTTATTCCAATTTTCCACCCCATCATCCAGATCATTGATGTACATGACAAACAACAGTGGACCCAACACAGATCCCTGAGGCACCCCACTGGTCACCGGCTTCCAACCTGACAAACAGCCATCCACCATTACTCTCTGACATCTCCCATTCAGCCACTGTTGAATCCATCTTGCTACTCCGCCATTTACACCCAAAGATTGAACCTTCTGAACCAACCTTCATGGGGAACCTTGTCAAAGGCCTTACTGAAATCCATATAGACAACATCCACTGCTTTACCCTCATCAATTTCCTAGTTACCGCTTCAAAAAATTCAAGAAGGTTTGTCAAACATGACCTTCCAGGCACAAAATCCATGTTGACTGTTCCTGATCAGACCCTGTTTATCCAGATGCTTATATATATTATCTCTAAAGTATCCTTTCCATTAATTTGCCCACCACTGACGTCAAACTAATAGGTCTATAATTGCTAGGTTTATTCTTTGAACCCTTTTAACAATGGAAACAACATGCGCAGTACGCCAATCCTCCGGCACTATTCCCGTTTTCTAATGACATTTGAAATATTTCTGTCATAGCTCCTGCTATTTCTACACTAAACTTCCCTCAATGTCCTAGGGAATAATCCTGTCAGGACCTGGAGACTTATCCACCTTTATATTTTTCAAAAGTGTCAGTACTTCCATCCTCTTGAATCTCATCGTTTCCATAGCTACTCTACTTTTTTTTCCCTTACCTCACAGAGTTCAATATCCTTCTCCTTGGTGAATACCGAAGAAAAGAAATTGTTCAATATCTCCCCCATCTCTTTTGGCTCTGCAGATAGCTGTCCATTTCTGGTTCTCTAATGGTCCAATTTTATCCCTCGTTATCCTTTTGCTATTAATATAGCTGTAGAAACCCTTTGGATTTACTTTCACCTTTCTTGCCAAAGCAACCTCATATCTTCTTTTAGCCTTCCTAATTTCTTTCTTAAGATTCTTTTTACATTTCTTTATACTCCTCTAGCACCTCATTTACTCCATGCCTCCTATAATTATTGTAGATATCTCTCTTGTTTTCGAAACAAGTGTCTAATTTTCCCTGGAAAACCATGGCTCTTTCCAATTTTTTACTATTTCCTTTCAACCTAACAGGGACATAAAGATTCTGTACTCTTACAATTTCCCCTTTAAATGTCCTCCATTTCTCTTCTACATCCTTCCCATGAAACAAAGTGTCCCAATTCACTCCTTTAAAATCCTCACGCATTCCCTCAAAGTTAGCCTTTCTCCAATCAAAAATCTCCACTCTAGGTCCTGTTCTGACTCGCTCCATAATTATATTGAAACTAATGGTATTGTGATCACTGGTCCCGAAGTGCTCACCAACGCATACTTCCGTCACCTGTTCCTGCCTCATTTCCTAACAGGAGGTCCAGCACAGCCTTCTCTGGGCGGTACCATCTATGTACTGCTGCAAAAAACTATCCCTGCACACATTTTTACAAACTCCAAACCATCCAGCCCATTTACAGAATGTGATTTCCCAGTCTATTTTTGGGAAATTGAAATCTCCCACAATCACTACCTTTGCTTACTACTAATAATCTGCTATTCTCCTTACATTATTTGCTCTTCCAATTCTCGCTCCCCATTTGGCGGTCCTATAGTACAACCCATAAAAGTGTTGCTACACCCGTTTCCCACATTCTCAGTTTCCACCAAAATAGCCTCCCTATACGAACCCTCTAATCTATCCTGCCAAAGCACTGCTGTAATATCCTCTCTGACAAGCAATGCAACACCTCCACCTCTGGGCCCTCCAATTCTATCACCCCGGAAGCAACGAAATCCTGAATATTTAGTTTCCAATCACAGCCCTCCTGCAACCATGTTTCACTAATTGATTTGTATGAGTGCATTATAATTAAACAAACGTCTCAAATTATTGAAATGAATATCTCTTGGTATAAAACCCCGTTTGATCCACATTTATTAATTTGCTAACATATTTACTCAATTTTCTTGCTAAAGTTTCGCTAATATTTTTTTGATCTGTATTTTGATCATGATATGAGCCAGGATCTAAATCTTTATCTTTTTTAGTATGATGTAATTGTTGATTCCGCTTAAATGTTTCTGGTAATGTTTGTTCCTTTGAAAAGCGTATGTATACAGTTTTTGTGTAACCGTGGTGAATTATCTCTAACAAAAAATCTTTATAAAAAATTCGTTACTAAATCCATCCCCCCCCCCCCGGTCCTGGTGTTTTACCATTCTTCAGTGAATTTCATTGTTTGTTCTATTTCCTTAATCGAGCCCTGAGCTCCTAATTCCTCTTGTTCCAGCTGATTAAGTTTTGGGAGGTTACAATTATCCAAAAACTTTATAACTTTAGTACTATCTGCTGTCGTTTTAGATGTATATACATTTTGATAAAATTGAGCAAATCTTTTATTGATATATTTTGGGTAATGTTAACAATTCACCTTTATCTGATTTAATCTTTTAAATTGTATGATCTGTTTCCTGTTTTTTTCAATTGACGTGCCAAAAGTTTATGTGGTTTGTCACCGAATTCAAAGTTTTACCTGTTTTTGTAATTGTGAGGTATTCTTATAACTTTTGCGGATAATATTGTTTAATCTGTTTTTAATTTAAATTTCAACATTGTTTATTTTATTATGTTTATCTATGGTTGGCTCTTTAGCATTATCTAGATCCCTGTTGTCTAATTGTTCCTTCTAACTGCATTTGTTCATTCTTGTTCTTTTAATTTTGAAAAGCTTGGTATGAAATTATAGATCCTCTGATAAATGCCTTAAAAGATTCCCATAGTAAGGACGGTGAAATATCTGGGGTGTCGTTGGTCTCAAAATAAAGTTCCATTTGTTGTTTTAGATATATACCATCTTGTGGATTGTTTAGAATTTGAGGATTAAACCTCCAAAACGATTTTTTGTTATGCATTCCTTCCAGTTTAAAAAAAAGTTTAAAAAAGTGATCAGAGATAATGCTGTAATGATATTTAGGATTCTTTGTGTAAGGAATTAATTTTGTATCCACTAAATATAGTCGATACGTGAATACGTATTGTGTACCATTGAGTAAAAAGAATATTCCCTTCTAACTGGGTTAGCAATCCTCCAAACATCTGTTATATTTGTGCTTTTTATGTATGTATTTAGGAGTTCACTAGTTTTAGATTTTATGTTGCGCCTCTTTTGTTGTGCAGATTTGTCCAGGTAAGGATCTAAAACGCAATTGAAGTCTCCCCCAATTATCACATTTTGATAATTAAATTCTGAGATTATATTCAGGATTTTATTTAAAAATTAGGCGCATAAATATTTACCATAGTGATTGGGGTAGAGTGCAGACCTCCCCAACATTTGATTGTCAAAAATTCATAATATTTCCCCTCAAAAATTCATATTTTTTAAATGAAAATTCATAATATGTCGCGGCGCCCTATTCGGGGTCCCATGTCACAAATTCTAAATTGTGAAGAAGTATTTTAAAATGCCAAAATGTGAAAAAGGTACATGTATGCCTGAATGAGAAAACATTTATAATTCTTTGTTAAACTTTGATAAACTTGGCCACTAGACTCACCTTAATTTCTCTCACTTGGGGTTGTTGCCGGCGGCAATGCGCCTGCGCACTGGTGCAGATCAGCGGGCTGCCGGCGGGCGGGTGCGGCACATGCGCACTTGCCAGGTTGCCGGCGGGTCTGGCGCCTGCGCACTGGGTGGGGGTGGGGGTGGGGGGGGAGGCCCGGTGATGGGGCTGCCGCGAGCGGCCGGGCTGCCGGCAAGAAAGTGCCGCTGATCGCGCCTGGCGGACGGCGCCGCCCGGGCTCTGGGCCGGGCGTGGCGTGGCTCGAAATGGCGCCAGGCCCGCAACCCTCCCCCACTGCGCACGCGCGGCCACTGGGGCCCGGCAACCCTCCCCCACTGCGCACGCGCGTCCCACTGGGGCCCGGCAACCCTCACCCACTGCGCACGCGCGGCCACTGGGGGCCCGGCAAACCCTCCCCCACTGCGCACGCGCGGCCACTAGGGCCCGGCAAAGTGCCGCTGATCGCGCGGGCCGGCAAACCGGGGACACATGGCGCCGGCGTTCACCACGGGAGGAAGAATTTAGCGGATAATTAGGGTACAAATCGGGAATGGCGGGTAGGGAACCTAAAAAGCGGGAATATCCCGCCAAAAGCGGGATAGTTGGGAGGTCTGAGAGTGGATCTCTCCAGTAACTATGAGAACATCTTCCCTCTTTATCTGTTTATGATATTCTTTGATTTAAATGGTATACCTTTACGAATAATAATTGCCGTACCTCTAGATTTAGAGATATAATGAAGAATGATATGTTTGACCTATCCAATTTGCCTTCAATCTAGTCTGGGCTTGCAGTTTCAGGTGTGTTTCTTGTAAAAAGATTATGTCTGAATTAAGTGATTTCAATTGTGCGAAAATATTACCCCTTTTAATTGGTTCCTTAGCATCCCTTATATTCCAAAACGTGATTCCTCCTCCAATTTTCTTTTGTTTATCGTCTTGCATTTTAAATTACTTTGATACCTTTAAGTCATGTGGTGCAACAAAATACCTCAGGACTCTAGGTGTTGGGTGGGCAATTTGTGGCCACTAGGTTCTGTTGGTACATCCCTTTTAAAATTGTCCTTCAGAAAAAAGAGATAAAAAGAGTGAAATGATGTGAAAATTAAAAAAAGTGATATTACAGTATCTAAAAATAACAACACTGTAAAAATGTAGCCGGTAGTTACATATTTAGTGACTTCCGTTGCTGTTAATATACATTAGCTCCGCTCGCTTTGACAAACCTTGCAAAAGGGAAAGGGGCCAATTCAAAACCGAGTGATATATAGCAAAATTACAATTTGTATATCTAATTACGTCTTCAGATTGTCTACCATTTACTATATACTAACAGTTTTTTACGTTTACTTCACATTCAGATCCAGGTCTCTTGTAACAGAAACCATATAACCATATAACAATTACAGCACGAGAAACAGGCCCTCTCGGCCCTTCCAGTCCGTGCCGACCATTTGTTTTCCCCTAGTCCCATCTACCTGCACTCAGATCATACCCCTCCATTCCCTTCACGTCCATATACCTATCCACTTTACTCTTAAATGTTAAAATCGATCCTGCCTCCACCACTTCTGCTGGAAGCTCATTCCACACAGCCACCACCCTCTGAGTAAAGAAGTTCCCCCTCACGTTACCCCAAAAACCTCTGTCCCTTAATTCTCATGTCATGCCCTCTTGTTTGAATCTTGCCTACCCTCAATGGGAAAAACGTATCCACGTCAACTCTGTCTATCCCTTTCATCATTTTAAAGACCTCAATCAAGTCCCCCCCAACCTTCTGCGCTCCAAAGAATAAAGACCTAACTTGTTCAACCTTTCTCTGTAACATAGTTGCTGGAACCCTGGCAACATTCGAGTAAATCTCCTCTGTACTCTCTCTATTTTGTTGACATCCTTCCTATAACTAGGTGACCAAAATTGGACACCATACTCCAGAATTGGTCTTACCAATGCCTTGTACAATTTTAAACATTACTTCCCTACTCCTATATTCAATGCTCTGGTTTATAAAGGCCAGCACACCAAAGGCTTTCTTTACCACCCAATCTACATGTGATTCCACCTTCAGGGAACTATGCACAGTTATTCCTAGATCCCTCTGTTCCACAGCATTCCTCAATTCCCTACCATTTACCATGTACGTCCCATTTTGATTTGTCCTGCCAAGATGTAGCACTTCACACTTATCAGCATTAAACTCCATCTGCCATCTTTCAGCCCACTTTTCCAAATGGCCCAAATCTCTCTGTAGACTTTGAAAATCTACTTCATTATCCACAACACCACCAGAAATGTGGGCGAGCGCGACTGACGTTGCAGCGGCCCCTACAGCCTGTCTGTCTTTTTATGTTTTTTTGTCTAGTTCAATGTAGTTGTTCGTGTTTTTTTTGTATTGTTTTCTAACTGTGTATATGTGGGGGGTGGGGGGGGGGGGGGGGGGGGGGGGGGGGGGGGGGGGGGGGGGGGGGGGGGGGGGGGGGGGGGGGGGGGGTGGGGGAAGGGGGAAACATTTTTAATCTCTTCCCTGCACGGGAGACCTGACTTTTTCCAGTCAGGTCTCCGTTGTCGTTGGGGCCTGGTGCCGTGGAGCGGCCTCCGACCGGGACGACCTGGGGGCTCCAGTCGCGGAGCTGAGAGCTTACCGTCGTGAGGCTGGCCGC
Organism: Okamejei kenojei; assembly: GCA_035221665.1. NCBI lineage: Eukaryota > Metazoa > Chordata > Chondrichthyes > Rajiformes > Rajidae > Okamejei > Okamejei kenojei. The sequence goes on along the minus strand of CM069137.1, from coordinate 101,649,068 downwards.
CTCGGAGCGTGGGGAGCGGTGGTGGGTGGCCGCTGCGGCCCGACTCCGGGCTCCAGTTCCGGCTGCGGCCCGACTCCGGGGCTCCAGCTCCGGCTCCAGCTCCGGCCCGACTCCGGCTCTCCAGCTCCGGCCCGACTCCGGGGCTCCGGCTCCGGCTGCAGATTGCTGACGGTGGACTGTTGGGGTGTCGGGAGCTCGCGGGTCCGGGTGGGAGACCGCTCTCCGGAGCTCTGCAAACACAACTTCTCCAGCCCGTGTCGGGGGTTTGGAACGACCCGGAGCGGGGCCGAGCATCGCCCGGCGCGGCTTTAATGGCTGCGGGACATTCCAGCGCCCGCCGGGGGCTCCAACTTTGTGACTTTGGGCCTGGAGTGGGGCCGTACATCACCCGGCGCGGCCTCAATGGACATGGGACTTAACACCGCCCGCCTGGGGCTTCGACATCGGGAGAGAGATGGTGCGGGGGAGAGAGAAGAACTTTGCCTTCCATCACAGTGAGGAGGAGATCCACTGTGATGGATGTCTGTGTGAATTTAATTGTTTGCATGTTTTTCTATGAATTTTTCTGTTTGTTTGTTTGTACGGCTTGTAGAAACGGAGTTTCGTTCGAGCCTCTCTGAGGTTCGAATGACAAGCAATAAAATCAAATCAAATCAAATCAAATCTTAGTGTCATCTGCATACTTACTTATCCAATTTTCCACCCCATCATCCAGATCATTGATGTACATGGACAAACAACAGTGGACCCAACACAGATCCCTGAGGCACCCCACTGGTCACCGGCTTCCAACCTGACAAATAGCCATCCACCATTACTCTCATTCAACCACTGTTGAATCCATCTTGCTACTCCGCCATTAACACCCAAAGATTGAACCTTCTTAACCAACCTTCCATGGGGAACCTTGTCAAAGGCCTTACTGAAATCCATATAGACAACATCCACTGCTTTACCCTCATCAATTTCCCTAGTTACCGCTTCAAAAAATTCAAGAAGGTTTGTCAAACATGACCTTCCAGGCACAAATCCATGTTGACTGTTCCTGATCAGACCCTGTTTATCCAGATGCTTATATATATTATCTCTAAGTATCCTTTCCATTAATTTGCCCACCACTGACGTCAAACTAATAGGTCTATAATTGCTAGGTTTAGATTTTAACATTTAAGAGTAAAGTGGATAGGTATATGGACGTGAAGGGAATGGAGGGGTATGGTCTGAGTGCAGGTAGATGGGACTAGGGGAAGACAAATAGTCGGCACGGACTGGAAGGGCCGAGAGGGCCTGTTTCCGTGCTGTAATTGTTATATGGTTATATGGTTATTCTTTGAACCCTTTTTAAACAATGGAACAACATGCGCAGTACGCCAATCCTCCGGCACTATTCCCGTTTCTAATGACATTTGAAATATTTCTGTCATAGCTCCTGCTATTTCTACACTAACTTCCCTCAATGTCCTAGGGAATATCCTGTCAGGATCTGGAGACTTATCCACTTTTATATTTTTCAAAATTTACTCCATGCCTCCTATAAATATTGTAGATATCTCTCTTTTTTCGAAACAAGTGTCCAATTTCCCTTGAAAAACCATGGCTCTTTCCAATTTTTACTATTTCCTTTCAACCTAACAGGGACATAAAGATTCTGTACTCTTACAATTTCCCCTTTAAATGTCCTCCATTTCTCTTCTACATCCTTCCCATGAAACAAAGTGTCCCAATTCACTCCTTTAAAATCCTTACGCATTCCCTCAAAGTTAGCCTTTCTCCAATCAAAAATCTCCACCCTAGGTCCAGTTCTGACTCTCTCCATAATTATATTGAAACTAATGGTATTGTGATCACTGGTCCCGAAGTGCTCACCAACGCATACCTCCGTCACCTGACCTGCCTCATTTCCTAACAGGAGGTCCAGCACTGCCCCTTCTCTGGTCGATACCTCTATGTACTGCTGCAAAAAAACTATCCTGCACACATTTTACAAACTCCAAACCATCCAGCCCATTTACAGAATGTGTTTCACAGTCTATTTTTGGAAAATTGAAATCTCCCACAATCACTACCTTGTGCTTACTACTAATATCTGCTATCTCCTTACATTTGCTCTTTCAATTCACGCTCCCCATTTGGCGGTCTATAGTAGAAGCAACTGAAATCTGAAGTTCAGTTGCTTCTGAAGCAACGAAATCCTGGAATATTTAGTTTCCAATCACAGCCCTCCTGCAACCATGTTTCACTGATTGCCACAACATCATATTTCCAGGTGTCAATCCAGGCTCTAAGTTCGTCCACCTTACTTACAATGCTCCTAGCATTAAAATATACACATTTTAGAAACCCACCATCCCTTATTGTCTGTCTATTATCTTTTTCATCTTTCTCGCCTACATTTTGGATCCGAGTGCTTCCCTTCTCTGCCTCTTGCCCCACACCCTGACCCCTAGCCCCCTCTACCCGAGTCCCTCCCCCCAGCCTTTCTAGTTTAAAGTCTCCCCAGTAGCCTTTGCAAATCTCCCTGCCAGGATATTGGTCCCCCTCGGGTTCAAGTGCAACCCGTCCTTTGTGTACAGATCATGCCTTCCCCAAAAGAGGTTCCAGTGATAAAGTAAGCTGCTGGTTGGAAGGGGTTAACCACAATCAGACTCCTGGCTATATGCCAAGTGTCTGAATCTTCTCCCCCTGCACTCAAGCATAAATGGGACCTAATTTATTATATAGGTTAGTTTCTTAGTATGTTAATACTATATTTCATTATATTTAGCTCATTGTCCTAGATCTGGACATTCATTAATGATTTAAAATAAACCCCCCACTTCCCCTTCCCGGGGGAGTTAATCATTATTACATTATACCATTATAACAATTCGCATTAAATTCGATTGCTATTGCTATGTTAATTCAGTAGCTTCTGTGTTAGTATAGGATTAAGATTATAAAAGACTTTGATTCATAAAGTGTTATTTTCGAGTCCGTTTGTATTGATTTCTCCATTCAGCCGCACCCTTGTTTTTCAGTGTTTCATTCGGTGGAACAAAGTATGTCCTTGAGGTAGCATTCCAAATAAGATAAGGTGTCTAGACATCGCCTCGTGGAAAGCTCCGCCATCTTAGTCTTTTAAAAAGTCATATTTCTCAGCTTCCCCTCTGCCGACATCTGTAGAAAAAATAACCGTGTCCTGATAGTCGTGGTGATTTACTTAGCCATTTATCTCTTTTACAATTTCTTGAGCATGTTTGTATGTTCAATATCCTTGTAAGTGATCCTCATTTTTGCAGGATACATTATGCCGTATCTTACATTTTGAATTCCTTTCAGGATCTGTCTTGTCTTTGAAAACAAGTCTCGTTTTTTAGCGATTTCCGCTGGATAATCTCTAAAGAATCTAATGTTATCCTCCCCAAACATCATAGTCTTTCCGTATAGGATTTTTTTCATAATATGTTCCAAAGCTGAAATGTCATGGAATTTCACTATAATCTGTCTTGGAGGGGCTCCTTGCCTTGATTGAGCTCTTCGCACCCAATGTGCCACATCTATTTTTGGTTGGACAGACAGGTTGAATACTTGTTTAAGTATGTTGGCAGCAAACTCTTGAGGATCCTTTCATCCAACTATTCTTAAATTCTGCCGTCTTGAACATGCTTCCAAATCAAGGCATTTATCAGTCATTTTAGCCAGTTGCCCCAAGACACGCTCCTGATCTTTCCTCATTCTCTTCAAATCTTCAGACATTTCTATCAACGATGTTTCCATATCTTTCATAGCAGTCTTATATTCTGTAGTAGTTTGGAGAATAGTCAAACTTCTCCTTGCAGTCTTTTTCCACCCGTTCAATTTTCGCAGTTAAATCCTCTTGTGCATAGTTCCCTGAAGGTGGAATCGCATGTAGATAGGGTGGTAAAGAAAGCCTTTGGTGTGTTGGCCTTTATAAATCAGAGCATTGAATATAGGAGTAGGGAAGTAATGTTAAAATTGTACAAGGCATTGGTAAGACCAATTCTGGAGTATGGTGTACAATTTTGGTCGCCTAATTATAGGAAGGATGTCAACAAAATAGAGAGAGTACAGAGGAGATTTACTAGAATGTTTGCCAGGGTTCCAGCAACTATGTTACAGAGATAGGTTGAACAAGTTAGGTCTTTATTCTTTGGAGCGCAGAAGGTTAAGGGGGGACTTGATTGAGGTCTTTAAAATGATGAAAGGGATAGACAGAGTTGACGTGGATACGTTTTTCCCATTGAGGGTAGGGAAGATTCAAACAAGAGGGCATGACATGAGAATTAAGGGACGGAAGTTTAGGGATAACGTGAGGGGGAACCTCTTTATTCAGAGGGTGGTGGCTGTGTGGAATGAGCTTCCAGCAGAAGTGGTGGAGGCAGGATCGATTTTAACATTTAAAAGTAAAGTGGATAGGTATATGGACATGAAGGGAATGGAGGGGTATGGTCTGAGTGCAGGTAGATGGGACTAGGGGAAAACAAATGGTCGGCACGGACTGGAAGGGCCGAGAGGGCCTGTTTCCGTGCTGTAATTGTTATATGGTTATATGGTTTATAACATTATCAATGCATTTACTTAAATTACTGATTGTGTCAATAACTTTCTGATTCCCATGATTCATGTTCTTAGTCATTGTTACGACTCCCGAATGCAGGTAGTTCAGAGCCGCGTAACATAGTCAAAAACCAGGCTCAAGTTCAAGAAAATAGTCTTTTATTTTGTTAAAACCCAAACCTGATCCAAACAACCCAGACAAGGACAAGAATAAACTAATAAACAAAGATAACAGTGCTCCAGCCAGCCTCGCAATGGGCCGTCGAACTAGAGTCTCTAACCTGCCTAAATGGAAATAACCCTGAAACAAAATACACGAAAACTCTCAGGTCAGCCCTTATCTGTCCCAATTCAATATTAATTGACAAATATAGGTAATAATACACCGAGTGCTATGCCATGTGGCCAGGCCTCCTGCACTTCAAAACACAGTCTGTTCATGAGTCAGGGTCGACGAAGAGAGAAAGAATTCTGGGAGCTTCTGGTATTTAAGCTTCCGATGAGTCACCCTTCACCCGACACAACTTGGCCAATCGGGTACAGGAGCCCTTAACCCCTTGATTCCTGACTCCCAGCCACGGGGCCTGCACTCAGGAGAGAAACAAAAGAGTTAAGTACGTAGCATTCACCAGAGGGGGATGGGGGGGGGGAAGTACCTAACAGTCATGCTTTCATTCAATGCAAAAATCTCATCATGTAACATAACAGCATATGCTTTCTTTAATGACTCTCTTACCGACTGCTTTATTTCTTCCAGCTCTTTCTCTTTTGTAGCCATTTCAGAGGCTAATTCTTCAGAACCTCCTGATGTTTGCTGCGTTTTAAGAAGAAGTCTTGTAATGGGTCTTTTAGGACTTTGGGGAGGAATCCCTTTTTTCATTTAAAAATACCTTAAACCACCGTTATTTTCGCGGCGATTTCTGATGACGTCACCAGCACGACGTCGAGCGGCTCTTGTAAGTATTTTTAAATTGGTCCAGTCTTCAAAACCGGCTTTTTAAGCAAATTATCGCATTTTTCGGGAGAGGAGCTAAATGCTGCGCCTGTTCAGTGCTCCATGGCATTTACATGTTACATTTCAGGTAACATCTTTTTTGTAAAGTTTTTTAGCTGTATGAGGCCATTTATTGAAACATATAAGATTATTAAGGGCTTGGACATGCTAGAGGCAGGAAACATGCTTCCAATGCTGGGAGAGTCCAGAACCAGGGGCCACGGTTTAAGAATAAGGGTTAGGCCATTTAGAACAGAGATGAGGAAATACTTTTTCACACAGAGAGTTACGAATCTGTGGAATTCTCTGCCTCAGAAGGTAGTGAAGGCCAATTCTCTGGAGGCTTTCAAGAGAGAGATAGATAGGGCTCTTAAAGATAGCAGAATCAAGTGATATGGGAGGATGGCAGGAATGGGGTACTGATTGTGGATGATCAGCCATGATCACAGTGAATGGCGGTGCTGGCTCAAAGGGCCGAATGGCCTACTCCTGCACCTATTGTCTATTTCATCAAATATATATCTATTGGGGGTTATTTTACAGCTTATGTGTTAGAAAAATTCTAAGCTTCTGTTATGTAAACTACCAGCAGGAAGCTTAAGAATCACTTTGAATTTATTAAAAATGCAGGAGCTTCAGGGGGCACTGCCCCTGGACCCCGCCTGGGGCTTAGCCAGCCTCCTATACCCCCGGCCAATACTTCCTACTTTTTGTCTGGAGGTGAATATCATGCTTAGTCCACATTGCCTAAAAATGTTGCCCTACTGTATGAGAAAAGGTTTAAAAAATATTTTTTTTAATTAAAAAAAAATTATTTAATTCTTTATTTCGAACAGAATAAAACACTAAAAAACAAGTGTGAAACACCATACAAAAAACAAAACAAGAATATTTATAACGTGTCATAAACAGTATCTACAAATAAATGAAATCGTATGTGTCCAAAAAGGAGCAGGAAGAAGCCAAAGCTTATTAATTCCCACCTCTTATAATTATCTTATACAAAATTTGCTGCTATATGTACACCAACAGCTATATGTACACCAAATTATTTACATTTTACACTAATCAAATATTTACAAAGCCATACAAAAAATGAGAGAAAAAAAGAAAAAAGAAAAAATCCTCATATACTATACAGTATCTCTTAGTCATATATACATCACCCTATAATCACCCTTCCCAATACAATCAGTATAACAAATATCCCACTCACAATCACCTATCCTCATGCCAATATCCTTTTAAAAAAGTGTTTTTGTACATCTTTTTAAACTGAATTATGTTTGTGCTAAGCTTTATCTCCTGTTCCAGACCATTCCACAAATTCACCCCACAGATTGCTATGCACATACTTTTAAGAGTTGTTCTGGCATTGAGTTTTTTTTAAATTATGTTCCCCTTTCAAATTATACCCACCCTGTCTTTCCATAAACAGTTTTTGTAAATTTCCTGGAAGTAAATTATTTCTTGCTTTGTACATGATTTGTGCAGTCTTAAATTTAACCAGATCGGTGAACTTAATAATAGTGTGATTCAATACAAAATTATAGTTAAAATAAAATAAAAAAGGTCATTAAAGTATCATGTAGGCTAGCCATAAATGAAAAAATGTTCCAATTAAGGATGTTTCATTCTAATTATATATTTAATATAAAATAATTCTAAATAATTTTAAACACTATTAACATTTATGTTAGAAATCAAAAATTGTGGTGATCTGTCGTGGAGCAACCCTATTGAAGAAGATAACAGTGGTTAACCAGACCTTGTTGCTGGTTGCGAAGGGGACCCATAACAGTTCAAGCTTCAGGGCCCCATAAATGTAGGTCCGCCAGTGATTGTGATCAAAAACAGCACAGCAATAGCTGGGTAGACCACCCACGCCATCTACCGCTAGTAGCGTAGAAATGTTGCAGTAAATAGGGGCTTATGATTGGCTCGGAGATGGGGCAGTGGATTGAAAGATGAGATAGTCTGATTGAAAGATGAGATAGAATAATGTCAAGATGCTTTGTCAAAAAAGATTAGTTAAAACAAATGTAGGTCCCTTGCAGTCAGAAACAGGTGAATTGATCATGGGGAACAAGGACATGGCAGACCAATTGAATAACTACTTTGGTTCTGTCTTCACTAAGGAAGACATAAATAATCTGCCGGAAATAACAGGGGACCGGGGGTCAAATGAGATGGAGGACTGAGTGAAATCCAGGTTAGTCGGGAGGTGGTGTTGGGTAAATTGAATGGATTAAAGGCCAATAAATCCCCAGGGCCAGATAGGCTGCATCCCAGAGTACTTAAGGAAGTAACCCCAGAAATAGTGGATGCATTAGTGATAATTTTTCAAAAACTCTTTAGATTCTGGAGTAGATCCTGAGGATTGGAGGGTAGCTAATGTAACCCCACTTTTTAAAAAGGGAGGGAGAGAGAAAACGGGGAATTACAGACCAGTTAGTCTAACATCGGTAGTGGGGAAATGCTAGAGTCAGTTATTAAAGATGGGATAGCAGCACATTTGGAAAGTGGTGAAATCATTGGACAAAGTCAGCAATGATTTATGAAAGATAAATCATGTCTGACGAATCTTATAAAAGTTTTCGAGGATGTAACTAGTAGAGTGGATAAGGGAGAACCAGTGGATGTGTTATATCTGCACTTTCAGAAGGCTTTCGACAAGGTCCCACATAAGAGATTAGAATGAAAACTTAAAGCACACGGTATTGGGGGTTCAGTATTGATGTGGATAGAGAACTGGCTGGCAGACACAAAGCAAAGAGTAGGAGTAAACGGGTCATTTTCACAATGGCAGGCAGTGACTAGTGGGGTACCACAAGGCTCAGTGCTGGGACCCCAGCTATTTACAATATATATTAATGATTTGGATGAGGGAATTGAATGCAACATCTCCAAGTTTGCGGATGACACAAAGCTGGGAGGCAGTGTTAGCTGTGAGGAGGGTGCTAGGAGGCCAATCATTGAAAGTAGGCATGCAGGTGCAGCAGGCAGTGAAGAAAGTGAATGGTATGTTAGCATTCATAGCAAAAGGATTTGAGTATAGGAGCAGGGAGGTTCTACTGCAGTTGTACAGGGCCTTGGTGAGACCACACCTGGAGTATTGTGTACAGTTTTGGTCTCCTAATCTGAGGAAAGACATTCTTGCCATAGAGGGAGTACAGAGAAGGATCACCAGACTGATTCCTGGGATGGCAGGATTTTCATATGAAGAAAGACTGGATAGACTCGGCTTGTACTCGCTAGAATTTAGAAGATTGAGGAGGGATCTTATAGAAACTTACAAAATTCTTAAGGGGTTGGACAGGCTAGATGCAGGAAGATTAAGGGGGAAGTCATTTAGGACCAAGATGAGAAAATCGTTTTTCACACAGCGAGTGGTGAGTCTGTGGAATTCTCTGCCACAGAAGGTAGTTGAGGCCAGTTAATTGGCTATATTTAAGAAGGAGTTAGATGTGGCCCTTGTGGCTAAAGGGATCAGGGGGTATGGAGAGAAGGCAGGTATAGGATACTGAGTTGGATGATCAGCCATGATCATATTGAATGGCGGTGCAGGCTCGAAGGGCCGAATGGCCTCCTCCTGCACCTGTTTTCTATGTTTCTATGTTCTTGGTTTCTTGGTCCTCCAAAATATTCCAAATGGAATTTAAACTGGAGGTGGTGGAGGGAGGACTTAAGCCAGAAAGGGTTTTTGGGAAGAAAGAGCTACCTTAAATTTAGTTGCATCTGGTTGGGTAACTATAGTAGGGTGGAGATTATTCCATGTTTTAATTGTGCGGGGGGAAGAATGAATTGCTGTACACATCTGTCTTGTTAGCTGGGATCACAAATTGGATCGAATGCCCTCGTCTGCTCCTAATTGGTTTGGGTTTGGTGTAGGTCTCGTAATCTATGTCGAGCTGGCCATTTAACATTTTGTAAAAACAGGTCAAACGGTGAGTTTTACATCTGTCTTGGAGAGGGTTCCACCCCAGAGAATTCAGAAGTTTGGTGACACTCGCTTCTCTCTCATAGGTGTTAGTAACACATCGAGCTGCCTGTCTTTGGACACGTTCGATGGAAGAAATATTTTTATTTGCGTATGGGGTCCATGCTGCAACTGCGTAGTCCAAATGAGGTCTAACGAGGGTGAAGTACAGCTTCTCCTTGACAGAAGTTGAACAATGACGAAAGTTGCGCCTCAGAAAATTTAGGACGCCCGTTGCTTTCACCGTTGCATGATGAGTCTGACCATTCCAACGCAGATCATTCTGCAATTTGATGCCAAGATACTTGGTTTGTTTGGATTCTTCAAGGGTGGTACCAAGTATATTGTAAGATGTTTCGCCTGGATTCCTCTTTCTGGTGACACGCATGGTTTCACATTTGGACGGGTATCGGCCATGATCACATTGAATGGCGGTGCTGGCTCGAAGGGCTGAATGGCCTACTCATGCACCTCTTGTCTATTGAAGCAAACCTTGAAGTCTCCACTTTTCCTTTTCCCTTAAATTTCCCTTTAAAGAAGTTAATTTCTTCCACAATATACAATGCAAGAGACACAGAGACTGCAGATGCTGGAATCTCGAGCAACAACAATTGGTGTAGGGAGCGACTGCAGATGCTGGCTTAAGCTGAAGACAGACACCAAAGGCTGGAGTAACTCAGCGGGACAGGTGGCATCTCTGGAGAGAAGGAATAAGTGATGTTTTGGGTTGAGACCCTTCTTCAGACCCGAAACATCACCTATTCCTTTTCTCCACAGATGCCGCCTGACCTATTGAGTTACTCCAGCCTTTTATGTTTGTCTAAGCAACAAACAATCTGCTGGAGGAACTCAGCAGGTCGAGCACGTTAAGGGTGGGGTGGGGGGAACAGAGACAAGGAAGGAATTGTCAATGTTTGGGCCGAAATGCTGCATGTGGACAATGTGACTTGTCGGTCGTTAGCTGTCTGGCGAGTTTCCCTTTTGCTAACAGTGGCCTTGATGAATTGCTGCATTTGAAGTCAAGAACAGGGAGTTAGTTGCAGGGATGATTTTGATTTGATCTAGCTGGACATCTGCTCAGAGTTTTATTATTGTTCAGCAACACAGTTGAAACAAACCGCACAAATTATTCTTATCCCTGATTATCTGCACCCTCTTGTTGAACTGACTCAGCAAAGCCGGTAGAAATGATCCACAACATTAATCCAACTGATGTTCAAACAATTAAGAGGAATTCACGCTCTACTTGTTTTATTATCCCATCAAATATTCTAGAAAACTTAATTGGATTTGAAATGACTGACTCGATATTTTAATTTAATTTCCATAACAAAAGTGGTGCTTCCTGTAAATCCAGAAGCCTATAAAAGCAGGATCCGGTGATCTCGAAACATTTGTTAGCAAAAGGACTCAAACAATGGGGAAAGTGAGTATGTCCAAAATATATCTTTGTCTATTTCACCTCTCTAGCTTGTTTAAGAGAACGTGTTAAATAATTGTCTCTTTGATGTAAATGCATTTATCAGTAATTAATTGTGGCATAACCACACAAGAGTCTGATATTTCCTCATTGAATTACACCGTGCAGCTTCTTGGCATGTGAGAAAATGCTTGTTCAAATATTCAAATACTGCACACAATTTCAAATTTAAGTATCGTGAGGGTTCACGTGGGGGGGAGGGAGGGGGAGTTGGCGGAGGGAGGATGGCTCTGATGTTTACATAGCAACTGCATTATCAATTATGTAGGAAGGAACAGCAGATGCTGGTTCACACTGAAGATAGACACAAAAAACTGGAGTAACTCAGCGGGTCAGATAGCATCTCTGGAGAAAAGGAACGGGTGACATTTTGGGTCAAGACCCGTCTGAAGAAGGGTCTCGACTCGAAACGTCACCCATTCTTTCTCTCCAGGGATGCTGCCTGTCCCGCTGAGTTACTGCAGCATTTTGCGTCTATCTTCAGTTCAAGGCAGCATCTGCAGTTCCTTCCGACATGTTCTCTCACACTTCTATTGGGCCAGGTGTTCCAGGATATGCAGCCACTGATACATTTCCATGTGTGCGACTTGGAGGGGAACTTGCTGGTGGTGGGGTATTGCAATGTGTCCACTGCCCTTGTCCTACTCGGTTGTAGAGATCATGGATTTAGGTCAGTTCTGTCAGTGCAGTCTGGGTGAGTAATTGTAATGCATCTTTATAGATGATACAATAGTCACCATTGGAAAAAAAAAATGCATGCATGGTTTGGTTGAGTTTAGTTTAGAGATACAGCACGGAAACGGTCCCTTTGGCCCACCGAGTCCGCACCGACCTGCGATCCCCGCACATTAACACTATCGTACACACACTAGGGACAATTTACATTTAACCTACAAACTTGTACGTCTTTGAAGTGTGGGAGGAAACCGAAGATCTCGGAGAAAACCCACGCAGGTCACGGGGAGACCGTACAAACTCGGTACACACAGCACGTGTAGTCAGGATTGAACTTGGGTATCTGGCGCTGTAAGGCAGCAACTCTACCACTGTGCCACTGTGGTAAAGGGTGGTTAATGGGGTGCCATCCCATTAAGATAACCACTTTGTCTTTCTTGGTGTTGAGCTTCAGACTTGTGGGCACTTGTCCCATCCGGTTTAATGAAGTGAATCCAACCATGGACCTGAACTGCATCACATAACAGATTTATTAGTGTAACTCAAACCCTGGGTATTAAAAGCACAGTGACTGCTAAATTGGCTGAGAATCAGAAAAAGAGATTAAGGAATATAACAAAAGAATGATAGGCCGGAAGAGAAGAAAAAATGTGCACAGCAGTTAGAATTTGAAGGGCACTTTCTGAAATAGTGATGGAATCTTCTGTTTTAAAAGGGATACAGTTGGAAAAAGAGAACATTCACAAATATGGAAAACCAAGAATTACCTTTTAAAGAGCTATAATTAGCATTATAGGCTTCTGTGTTTTATGAGTTCATTTCAGTTTAGTTTATTGTCACGTGTACAGTGAAATGCTTTTGTTGCGTGCTAACCAGTCTGCAGAAAGACATGATTACAATCGATCCATTTTATGATTCTATAATTCTAATCATCCTACTTGATCCCATGGTTAAGATGTGATGCTTCTTTGAGTTATTCCATCATGTTACGCTGTAAAGCAACTAAATCTTGAGCAAATTTACTCAGTAACACAATAAATGTTACAGTTGTATTTCTTATATTTGGATGTTGTGCTTTGTGAGCTATTATATAAACCTGAAAAATAATTTTTGTTAAAGGTGTTGATATACATCGAGATATATTAACATTAAATAAATATCAAGAACAAATGCTTCATTTTTCACTTAATACTTAACCACAGATCACTTTCTATGAGGAAAGAAACTTTCTGGGTCGTCACTATGAATGTAGCACCGATTGCTCAGATTTGCGCACGTCCTTGTCCCGATGTAATTCAATTAAAGTAGAAAGTGGAGCGTGGGCAGTGTATGAACAGCCCAATTTTACTGGAAACTTGTATGTGGTTACCAAAAATGAATATTCTGATTATGAGCACTGGATGGGAATCAATCACCATATTGCTTCATGCCACAAAATCCAGCAAGTAAGTGTATTTCTTTTCAATATTGTAAATGCTTTAATAGTTTGAATATTTCACCTCTACGTTTGATTGAAGAAAATTCATATTAAAATTACAATATTGTTCTGCTTGTGTACATGTCGTGAACAATCGAATGATCACTTATGCAAGTTTAGAATTATACTAGACTGAGTGGGACCCGTTGGGTCCCATGTTCACACGGGAGGGCTGGTCCCCCAATGCAATATTCCACCTCTCCACCAATTCCAATATTGGTGGCCAGTGAGGGGGCTTTCTGGAGCGCTGGTATGGGTGTTTTTGGCTGCAGGGACTACTGGTCTCCAGAGGGCTAGTATGGACATTGTGGGCCAAATGGATTCTTGGGGTGGCAGCTCAGTCCCTCAAGCCTGATGTGCTGGCAGCTCACTCACGGCTGGTGGGCTGGCAGTTTACTCATGGCTATTCCTTGAAATTCCATTTCAAGCAGAGTGCAAGGCCACCACATTCAAATCCATTTGCCAACCATTTCAAGCAGGGTGCAAGGCCACCAAATTCAGGTTCAGTTTCCTACCACTTCAAGCAGGGTGCAAGGCCACCGAATTCAAGTGCAGTTTCCAACCACTTCAAGCAGGGTACAAGACCACCAAATTCAAGTGCAGTTTCATACCATTTCATGCAGGGTGCAACGACACCACATTCAAGCGCAGTTTCATACCATTTCATGCAGGGTGCAAGGCCACCACATTCAAATGCAGTTTCATACTATTTCAAGCAGGGTGAAACCACCATAAAACCACAGAAAACACCACACTCACAGTTCAGTAGACATTCAGTGTGTTCAGTTGATTCAGACAGAGTCATGACCTCTTCCTTCCCCATCATGCAGAGACTGAGCCACACCCACACTTCCGGGTTTTATAATCCCTCCCCCTCCCACCGGAAAAGGTGTGGCCTTCATGGTGTGATTGACAGGAGAGAGATTCTCAACATTTTTAAAACACTAATAACACTTTTGTTTATCATTGATGGGAAGAATCCTCTGCACATGATGAACGGAGGGGGACTGAGTAAGATGGTCAAAAATCACAGCCGTAAGTGGTAGCGTTTTATCTAAAATCAATATAGTGCAAACAGGAAGTTGTCAAGTTTAGACAAACAACCACTTGCAGGCAGTGCCTTTTCACTTCAACCCAAACCCCCAAACAACCATTTGCAGGCAGTGCCTTTTCACTTCAACCCAAATCCCCCAAACAACCATTTGCAGGCAGTGCCTTTTCACTTCAACCCAAACCCCCCAAACAACCATTTGCAGGCAGTGCCTTTTTACTTCAACCCAAACGCCCCCCAAACAACCATTTGCAGGCAGTGCCTTTTTACTTCAACCCAACCACCCCCCCAACAACCATTTGCAGGCAGTACCTTTTTACTTCAACCCAAATCCCCCAAACAACCATTTGCAGGCAGTGTCTTTTTACTTCAAACCAAAACCCCCACACAACCATTTGCATGCAGTGCCTTTTTACTTCAAACCAACCATATTTTCATTTTCAAACCACATTAAGGGCACTCACAGTTGAGTAGACATGCGTTCAGTGTTATTCAGAGCTCAGAGAGACGTGACCCTCTGGCTTCCTCCATCTTGCAGAGATTCCATTTCCGGGATTTATAGTCCCTGCCCCCAAAGTACCACAGGCTCAGATCACAAAGCAGTCATTGCTTTGAAGGTGCAGAAAACTAGGTGTATAAGGTCAAAATCATATAAATGAAGACCTTTGCTAATTAATTAATGGCACCATCTTATCACTGTTTTACAGGCAGATGCAAGTGTTTACAAGCTCAGATTCTGCAACAAGGGTGATTATGAAACTCAAACAATCGAATATGCAGATGACTGTCCATCTGTGTTTGACCAATTCCATACTTATAATATTGACTCCTGCATCATCCTGGAAGGTGCGTGGGTTTTCTATGAACATCCAAATTACCGTGGCAGGCAATACCTCCTTGAGCAGGGTGTCTATGAGAAAGCTGGAGACTGGGGAGCAACTACTTCCAAAGTGCAGTCTTTTCGTCGTATCATCGAGTAGCTAAGCATGTACTGCAATTTTATCGATTCTCATCAATAAAAGTTATTAATAAATACGAATAAAAGTCCATCTCAAAAATGTGCAGATCGTCCACAGGCTGGATTTCCACTCTTAAGTACAAATGGAAAATTGTATCAATATGTGCTTGAAATTGCACTGGTTTAGGTTACACTTCATTTCAACTACAACTCATATGCAAAGTCACAAACACAACATCTTCCATGAACCAATTCAAGAGAATTGAACCAATTCTTCACCATTTTCCATTAAGAGGCACTCCTTTATCTATTGAAGAATGCTATCCAGATGGTTTTATACACTCAGCTGAAAATGAGTTTACCACAAAGAAATAAGCATCTTAACTAAGGATGACTTGTCGTTCAACTGATAATAACTAGATTTAAAATCCCTGATAATAACTAGATTTAAAATCTAGTTTGGTTTCTCAGTGAATGATTTTTTTTTAAACTAGTTACAACCCATACTTGCCACGGCTTCACATTTTGATGTGGGGGATTTGCTTCGTTCTGTGGGTGGGAACAAAGTGATGGTGTGCGGAAAACATATACACAAATGTTTTGGTTGCAACATACTCAGGTTAAAAATTCAGAGATGGTATCAGAGATAACAAGTAAAACAAGCTGAAACTCCACAATGAAGTTCTACTTGGAACATAACAGGATGGATTAGTTTGAGTTTTAATGCTTTGTAGTGCACAGCTGCTTATTTTATTAGAGTAAATCCTCGTTTTAACGGACCATAGGTGGGGTCATAGTGTCCGTTATTGCTGATTGTCTGAGTAAGGGATTACCGAGTAATAGAGTATCATTGTACGAGTAGTAGAGACAGAGAACTACAGATGCTGGTTAATACACAAAAGGACACAAAGTGCTGGAGTAATGCAGCAGATCAGGCAGCAGATCAGGCAGCATCTCTGCAGAACATGGATGGGTGACATTTCGGGGGCACGGCGGGAGTATTCCCGAGGAGATGGGGCCAGAAGGCCAAGGACCCACGCGGTAGTCCCAACTCACCTGCCGGAGACTGGAGACTCACCTGCCGTGGACCATTGCAGAAGGACGACCAACCCAGTAGATCCAACTCACCTGTCACAGACGGAGGACCTGCATAGAAGACTGGAATCTGCCTGGAAGGCCCAGCTCGGATCGCAGGCCTGTGCCGTGGACTGTGAACAGCCGCTCAGAGCGGAGTCCGGAGAGAGGGCCGGTAAGCAGACTAGCTGTGGGAGGTAGTGCACTGCCTCGACAGGGGAGTGGGTCGCTGGAGGCTGCCTGGGGCTCAGCTGGATCGGGCGCCGATCCAATAGGCTGAGCCCGTGAACCAGACGCGGCCTACAGGGGGACATCGCGGCTACACCTGGCCAGGCCGGGACCGTGAATTCATGTTTCATTGCATATGTGACAATTCTTCAGATTCCAGATGAGTGGAGGCGAGGAATGTCAGTCATTGGTCATGACCTGGGAGCGGGCAGACTGCAGGTAAGGAAGGGTTGGCAGTGGTGGCAGTAGGTCTGGCCTGGAATTCTGGCCCCAATGCATGCCGGCCCATTGCATCAGCAGCATGGCTGGGGGCGAGAGTTGGTAGATCCAGCCAGGCCAGGGGAGGCGTTGACAGCCTGGCCTGGTGAAGGTCAGTAGGTCTGTTCCTTATAACTGAAATCTGTTATAGAGATCGTAATAACAAGGGTTTACTGTATTGTCACATGTACCGAGGCACAGTGAAAAGCTTTTATTTGCGTACTATCCAAGGAAAATACTATACATGAGTACAATCAAGTTGTCCACAGGTGAGTAATAAAGGGTACTACAACATTGAAGTCTGATAAAATCTGATTGAAGATAGTTCAAAGATCTCCAATGAAGTAGGTAGGAGTCGAGGGATCCACTCCAGCTGATGACAGGACGGTTCAGTTTCAATTCAGTTTGATAACAGCTGGGAAGAAACTGTCCCTGTATCCGGAGGTGTGCGTTTTCAAGCATCTGCTACTCTTGCCTGATGGGAGAGGGGAGAAGACCAGGGGGAGACTGGTCCTTGATTATGCTGGTGGCCTTGCCCAGGCCTCGTGAAGTGTAGATGGATCAATGGATGGGAGATTGGTTTGTGTGATGGACTGGGCCATGTCCACAACTTTCTGCGGCCTTGGATGGAGCTGTTCCCAAAGCATACCGTGATGCATCCCGATAATATGCTTTCTACTACACATCTGTAGAAGTGCTAAACAAGTGATTAATAGCCTAATTAGTGTTAGAGTTACATTTATCAGGGAGTAAGGATACCTTAGTTAGTAATCTGGTGCCAAGTGTAATTGGAGGGAGGAAGTGGAACTCAAAGCAGGCAGTAGAAGAAGCACAAGGCATACTGAGGCAGACAGACATTGTTGCTAGGGTGCAGCAAGGGCAAGGAGGCTTAGTGCTCAGCACTGGTAAACCAGTGTAGAGTAAGGCAGGTCCAACAGAGTGGAGAACATTGTTGTAGAGCAGGTATGTTGTCAGGAGGAAGCAGTGAGATGTAAGGGCAGTAGCTCAGGTTAAGCGGGGATAGTGGATGAACTGGAAACTGTAGAAAAGAGGAGGTTGAGCTGGAGGGACCTGTGGTGCATGGAGGCGGGTTGTGTAAGTTTCCTTATAAGGGCTATTTATGATGTGCTGCCATCACCACAGAACCTTCAACATGGGTAGGTGGGGACCTGGCGTGTCCCTTGTGTACAAAGGTGGCAACGTTGAGGCATATTTTGTCAGGATGTAGGACTAGTCTTTCTCAGGGTCGGTATACTTGGCGGCTTAACTAGGTATTGAAATGCATCGCTGAGCAATTGAGAGGTGGATGAATTGTACCGGTGAATTCAGTAGCATCAGGACTGAGGGTGTAGCGATTCATTTTGTCTGTGAGGGAGAGAAAGGTAGAGGAGGGAAGTTTACAGACAGGTATGAGTTCGGCCAGTTACATAGGAGCCAATGTTTGGAACATGCTGGTAGATTTAGGAGGAAAGCTTGTTCTGCAGGAAATAATTACTACTAGTTTGAGGCCTGATATAGTGTTATGGTCAGTTAGTCAGCAGATAGTGTATTTTATAGAACTGACGGTGCCTTGCGAGAACTTAGTGGATGAGGCTGATGAAAGGAAAAGGCTTAGATATGTAGAGTTGGCAGCAGACGTTGGGCAGCGAGGATGGAGAGCAAGAGTACGTCCGGTCGAGGTGGGTTATAGACGTTTCATAGCGAGATCAAACACGTTGCTATCTGGAGAGCTAGGAATTCATGGAGAGAGTTTGCGTCAGGCCATGAAGCAGATGTCAGAGGCAGCAGAGCAAGGCAGTAGGTGGATTTGGTGGAGAAGAAATAGTGTCAGTTGGGGACAGACAGGAAACATATGACATACAGTAGGAGTGTTTCTTTGTAATTGTAGTCTACAAGTGTATCCCAGTCTTATGCAAGGGTTATATTTGTGATGTTACGAGTTTAATGGTGGGTTAGGATAAGTGGAAGATAGGATGCAGGTGTTTATCATCTGTTAGAGTGAGCTAATCGTCTGTAGTTTCCTTTATTTAGTAGATACCGGTAGCACAGGTGGTGAGAGCAGGTATCGAGGGGGGGTTGTTCTGGGACGCCAGAACCAACAGTTGAGCCTTCACGAGGTGTCGTTGGGCCCAACTGAACAAAACACCAGTGAAGGGAGATGCCCACTTGATAACCCCAATTATATACTTGCATCTACAGGATTCGTGTTTTTTTAAAAGAGAATTAATATGTAGGTAGCTGAGTTTTTTTTTCACATATGGGGTCATTTAATGTAAATTGGTGTATTTAGTTAGATAATACTTTGGTTTTGGACTTGGTTTTCTCAGTTAAGCTCTTATCCCGGAGTTATAGGACAAGTACTTTGTGTTTTAATTGTAATTTATAATCCCCTGTCAGCATCAGTGATACCACTAAACAGCAAATTATGGAACCATCTTATTTACACAAATGAAAATTTATTTTCTGAATTAATTCCTGGGCTTTATATTTTGTTAGGGTGAAATCAATGATGAGGTAGTTTCCATCATCCAAACCAAAACTGGACTGCTAGCATGGGAGCTTCACACAATCTTTCTGCATTTAAATTAATTCTCTGTATTTCTATTACTTATAAACAAAAAAGAATTACAGCTGAAATAAAAAATGTGTGAAGCTCTGCTTCAATTATAAAGTAGTTAGGAAACTACCTGAACAAGAACTCAAGTCAAAACGTCTATATTAATTTGAGTAAAATCTTCCATCACTCCCAGACATTTTGAGGGTTAAGTTCATGAGAAGTGTTTCAGACCGTATGAAATATTGTTTTCTAAAACATATCATCTAATTTTTATAATAAATTAAAGCAAGTTAATAGGATACATAGCCGAAAGCCAACAAAAGCATCACAAATCAAAATGTGTGGCGCCACCTGGTGGATGAGCCACTTATAGTTTGAACCCTTGTCAGCAGAACTGGGACGGTCACGTGACTGAGTTTGGCGGGAGTACAGCAGCAACAGGGACCATGCTTGAGCTCTCACTTAACGTGCGTGTGTTTAACAGGTGTATTTGCCAATAAAGATCGTTTTATTCACAACTTGTGAGTTACTACAGTGGTGACCCCGACAATCCAAAATGGTTTCTTTTGGATTTTTAAAATGCAAGCAGCCAACCCAGCCCAGCAGAAAGCAGTTTCAATTAAACTGCCCGTTTTCTGGACATCGCAGCCCCACGTGTGCTTTGAGTAGGCTGAAGTCCAGTTCCACATTCGGTGCATTACGGCTGACGAGACCAAATATTACTGTGTGGTCAGTGCGCTGGATCAGGACACTGCCGGTTGCCTCATCCATTACCTTTGCCAGCCGACGGCAAGTACGATGGCCTCAAAGCGCTCCTCCTGCGCACATTACAAGTCTGCTCCACCATTCAATCATGGCCAATCTATCTTTTCCTCCCAACCCCAATTTCCTGCCCTCCTCCCATAATCCCTTACACCCATAGTCAATAATTTACCCATCTCCACCTTAAAAATAACATTGATGGCCTTCTGTGGCAATGAATTCACAGATTCACCAGTTGGTATTGACAAGATACACAAATTAAAACCTGAATAATCGGTCAGCTTCCCTGAGCATTTTCTAGGCAATTAGGTATGTTGAAGTGGTCTCAGTTGTAGAAAACACTGGCGTCTTTTGTGTACAGCACAGTCTCACAAATGGAAATTAAATAAATGACCTGATAATTTGTTTATAAATTGGTTAAAAGATTTCCTTATTCCTTAATGACATCTCAGCCCATCATGTTTATACTGGCTCAGAGAGCGATTCTATTCCACGTTAAATGGCCAATTAACAAATCAACCCCTCTGTCTTTGAGATGTGGGAGGAGATTGGATCACCTGGAGGAAACTCACACGGTCAGGGAGAACATGTAGACTCCACAAAGACAGTATCAGAGATTAGAATTGAACCCAGTTTGTTGGAATTGAGACAGCAACTCTACTAACTGCAGTACTTTACTGCCCAGCTAAGTAATGAAGTCTGAAGAAGGGTCTCAACCCTAAAAGTCACATATTCCTTTTCTCCAGAGATGGTGCCTGGTGGGAATCCCAATTGGTCTGATCCTTTGAAGAATACTTTATGTCCCTGTTAGAATCTTAATGTCCCTGTTAGGTTGAAAGGAAATAGTAAAAATTGGAAAGAGCCATGGTTTTCAAGGGAAATTGGACACTTGTTTCGAAAAAAGAGAGATATCTACAATAATTATAGGAGGCATGGAGTAAATGAGGTGCTAGAGGAGTATAAAGAACGTAAAAAGAATCTTAAGAAAGAAATTAGGAAGGCTAAAAGAAGATATGAGGTTGCTTTGGCAAGAAAGGTGAAAGTAAACCCAAAGGGTTTCTACAGCTATATTAATAGCAAAAGGATAACGAGGGATAAAATTGGACCATTAGAGAACCAGAATGGACAGCTATCTGCAGAGCCAAAAGAGATGGGGGAGATATTGAACAATTTATTTTCTTCGGTATTCACCAAGGAGAAGGATATTGAACTCTGTGAGTTAAGGGGAAAAAGTAGAGTAGCTAAGGAAACTATGAGATTCAAAGAGGAGGAAGTACTGACACTTTTGAAAAATATAAAAGTGGATAGGTCTCCAGGTCCTGACAGGATATTCCCTAGGACATTGAGGGAAGTTAGTGTAGAAATAGCAGGAGCTATGACAGAAATATTTCAAATGTCATTAGAAAGGGGAATAGTGCCGGAGGATTGGCGTACTGCGCATGTTGTTCCATTGTTTAAAAAGGGTTCAAAGAATAAACCTAGCAATTATAGACCTATTAGTTTGACGTCAGTGGTGGGCAAATTAATGGAAAGGATACTTAGAGATAATATATATAAGCATCTGGATAAACAGGGTCTGATCAGGAACAGTCAACATGGATTTGTGCCTGGAAGGTCATGTTTGACAAACCTTCTTGAATTTTTTGAAGCGGTAACTAGGGAAATTGATGAGGGTAAAGCAGTGGATGTTGTCTATATGGATTTCAGTAAGGCCTTTGACAAGGTTCCCCATGGAAGGTTGGTTAAGAAGGTTCAATCTTTGGGTGTTAATGGTGGAGTAGCAAGATGGATTCAACAGTGGCTGAATGGGAGATGTCAGAGAGTAATGGTGGATGGCTGTTTGTCAGGTTGGAAGCCGGTGACCAGTGGGGTGCCTCAGGGATCTGTGTTGGGTCCACTGTTGTTTGTCATGTACATCAATGATCTGGATGATGGGGTGGAAAATTGGATAAGTAAGTATGCAGATGATACTAAGATAGGTGGTGTTGTGGATAATGAAGTAGATTTTCAAAGTCGATTAGAGAGATTTGGGCCATTTGGAAAAGTGGGCTGAAAGATGGCAGATGGAGTTTAATGCTGTTAAGTGTGAAGTGCTACATCTTGGCAGGACAAATCAAAATAGGACGTACATGGTAAATGGTAGGGAATTGAGGAATGCTGTGGAACAGAGGGATCTAGGAATAACTGTGCATAGTTCCCTGAAGGTGGAATCGCATGTAGATAGGGTGGTAAAGAAAGCCTTTGGTGTGCTGGCCTTTATAAATCAGAGCATTGAATATAGGAGTAGGGAAGTAATGTTAAAATTGTACAAGGCATTGGTAAGACTAATTCTGGAGTATGGTGTACAATTTTGGTCGCCTAGTTATAGGAAGGATGTCAACAAAATAGAGAGAGTACAGAGGAGATTTACTAGAATGTTGCCAGGGTTCCAGCAACTCTGTTACAGAGAAAGGTTGAACAAGTTAGGTCTTTATTCTTTGGAGCGCAGAAGGTTAAGGGGGGACTTGATTGAGGTCTTTAAAATGATGAAAGGGATAGACAGAGTTGACGTGGATGTGTTTTTCCCATTGAGGGTAGGGAAGATTCAAACAAGAGGGCATGACATGAGAATTAAGGGAGAGAAGTTTAGGGGTAACGTGAGGGGGAACTTCTTTACTCAGAGGGTGGTGGCTGTGTGGAATGAGCTTCCAGCAGAAGTGGTGGAGGCAGGATCGATTTTAACATTTAAAAGTAAAGTGGATAGGTATATGGACGTGAAGGGAATGGAGGGGTATGGAGGGAATGGAGCAGGTAGATGGGACTAGAGGAAAACAAATGGTCGGCACGGACTGGAAGGGCCGAGAGGGCCTGTTTCCGTGCTGTAATTGTTATATGGTTAATACTTACATACTCTCACCATTGGAGATATTGTGTTGGTTCAATGTGCCAATGAGATTTCACCAAACAAGATCTCTGGTTTTATTAACAGCATGAGAAAGTGCAAGGAATTATCTTATTAGGGAGTTCTTTTGAACTAAATGCTTTCAACTGTTATTTCCTTTGTAAATTTAAGTATTAAAGGGCCTGTCCCACTTTCACGACCTTTGCTGAGTTTGCCCTCGACTCATACTCGCAGCATGGTCGTCACGAGGTCGCAGGATGTCATAGGAGGTCGTAGGTAGGTTGTAGGTAGGTTGTGATGCTAGTCGTAAGTACTCGTGGCATCAAGTAGGTCGGGGCATTTTTCTAGCCTGATGAAAAATGTCCACGTAATGCACTTTTAATGCATGTTTTGGTACAGAATGTCACAAGTTATTAACAAATATTTAATTAATGTTAAGACATAACATAAATGGCAAAAACAAATCAATATCAGACAGTATCTAATATATCGACCGCAGCTAAACGTAATAAAAGATGTTCTCGATTATATTTGCACCTGGATAGCTACAAAATGGTCACTTTCTTCAAATGAATGAGCCCACTAATGTCGCGGATAACACTTACTGTGTTAGAGTACAGCTTAATATTATTCCAGAGATACGAAAGTATTGATTGTAAGAGTCATAGTTTAAAGAAAGTGGTGTTCATGAGTGAATTTATTTTGAAAAGTTATAAATATTTGGCTTGAGAACAGCACAGTTCATCGGTGGATTTTTTCCAACTTATATTCACCGGCTGAAACTCTTCACAGAATGGATCTGTGCCGGTGGGCAAACTTTAAGGCCATCACTTGAGGGTGCACAATGTTAGTATAAAAAACACTTCAAATGTAATTAATTACAGCGAATGTCGGGCCAGTTAAAAGACTAATTACATAAATGATTACGGAGTGACATTCCTTTCACCGTGCTTTGTGAGGATAGGGTGACAGTTCTGATCATAAATCTCCCATATAAATGGTGGTTTTGAAATCATGCAAAAAATAATTCAGTACAAAGTCAAGTTGTATTCCCATGGTGCCAAATTAAAAAAAAATGTATTGAAATTCAATTTGGGACCATATGATAAAATGTAAAAATGATGATTAAAAATGAAGAAATACACATAAATCTGGCAATGGCTGGTAATATTGCCAGGATCACTGATGATTTATGTTCACTATATTTCATTTGTCACTGTCACCAAACTCAGCAGATCCAGCTGTTGGCGGCTTCAGGCTTCCAGGGGCAGTAATATTTCACAAAGGAAGATACTCGCTGTACTGCGGTCGCACCTTGGGAGTTTTATGTGGTTGCCTCATCTGATCTCAGGTAGCTGAAGCAGAATTGGTTGTTGATTCAGGTGCGTTCCAAATGAGAAGCAGTTCCCTCCTCCTCCAATGAGCAGGACTTGCCTCTCCTCTGCCAGCAGTACACTGCTGTGATTGTGCAGCATCAGTGGCCACTTCACAGCATTCTGCAAGTACCGAGGAAATCATCAACATTACAACACAGCCTTGCATGTCATGCATCTTTTCCCCACATTTTCCCCGTTACCTGTGCAACTGAGCAATGTCACAAACATAGAAGAATCAAGGCTATCAGTTTGGTTGCCAATTCTGATTATGTTTCTGTAGCAAGAACTGCCTTTTATTTATTTGCTCCATATTCACTTCATTAATAATTGATCATTGGGTCATTCAATTCTGAGCTTTATGACAAACTGGTCTTTCTGCTCGAGTGGTTGAATCCAACATTTGCGTTTACATTTTATCTCTGTTTGCTTTGTTCTTACCTTCTGCTAGCTAACATTTTTCTTGATCTCCATCCCCTTTAAGTCGTCTTCGCACCTTACATTCTTATCTCTGCATTTCTCCCTCCTCCCTTTCCTGACTCAGTCTGAAGAAGGGTCCCGACCCAAAATGTCGCTCATTCCTTCTATTCAGAGGTGCAGCCTGTCCCGCTGAGTTACTCCAGCATTTTGTGTCTATCGTTGGTTTAGAACAGCATCTGCAGTTCCTTCCTACAACACTTTTGGCTGTTAAATCTCACACCTCTTTAATCCCTGACTCCTCCACAATTTCCAGACTACCAAATCTTCTCCACCTCATAGCTTCAAATCCTGTTTCCTTGGGACTTCCAATCTGCATGGTGATAAACTGGTACCCAGAGTACAAGTACACAGAGTTTAGTTTAGTTTAGATACCGGTCGGAAACAGACCCTTTGTCCCATCGATTCTGCACCGACCAGCGATCCCAACACATTTACACTACCCTATACTAGAATACACTACAGACACTATACTATATACTGGACAATTTACAATTATAACAAGCCAATTAACCTACAATCCTGCACGTCTTTGGAGTGTGGGAGGAATCCGAGGATCTTGGAGAAAACCCACGAGGTCACGGGGAGAACATACAAACTCCATACATCTCCGTAGTCGAGATGGAACCCAGGTCTCTGGCGCTGTGAGATAGTAGCTCCACGCTGTACCACCGTGACGCCCAAGTATTATATAAATATACAAATTGTCACTTTTTAATCTGAATTATATTACTGATTGATATTCTTTTGTTTGCTTATCTGACATGCTTTTACAAGTGTTCAGTAATCTCTGATAAGAATGTTGTTTACGCATTTGCAAAATAGCGCATTCCCCAAATTAGCACGAGCATTACCCTGGAAGACAAAGTCTCATTGAACACAAAGTCAAACTGCTGATATTTTCTCTGTTCATATTCCTCAGAATCATTGTGAAATGCAAGTTGATCAAAATTTGTACAAGTAATAAAATAACCAATTGATCTGTGCTTCAATTAGACTTATGGAACAACATTAAGGTCTTGGAATGACAAGAGAGTGCAGATGGTGGAATCTGGAGCACGAAGGTAGATGGAGCCAGGTTGGGGAAGGGGATAGAAGCAGGGGGGGGTTGGAGGGAGCTGAGGGAAAGGGGTCATAATGGATAGGAGCAGAAATACACCATTCAGTCCATCAAGTCTACTCCGCCATTTAATCACGGCTGATCTATCTCTCCTTCCTAACCCCATTCTCCTGCCTTCTCTTCATAACCCCTGACACCCGTACTAATCAAGAATCTATCTATCTCTGCCTTAAAAATATCCATTGACTTGGCCTCCACAGCCTTCCGTGGCAAAGAATTCCACAGATTCACCACCTTTCCTCCTCACCCCCTTCCTAAAAGAACGTCCATTAATTCGGGGGGCTATGGCATCGGGTCCTAAACTCTCCCACTAGTGGAAACATCCTCTCCACATCCACTCTATCCAGGTCTTTCACTATTCTGTACATTTCAATGAGGTCCCCTCATCCTTCTAAACTCCAGAGAGCATAGGTCCGGTGCAGTCAACCGCTCATCATATGTTAACCCACTCGTTCCTGGAATGAGGGGACTAAAAGGGGAGGTCAAGAGGAGGGTCAGAATGAGGGGACGGGGGGGGGGGGGGGGAGTGACACAAACGCACACACATTCCAGAGAAACAGGGGCTATCTAAACTAATTTCGTAGTCTGCACTTGGTCTCGGTGATGTTGAGTAAGTCACATCTGGAGCACCAAATGTTGTAGGCAATTTCGCCGGAGGTGCACACGTATCTTTGCCTTGCCTGATTTAATCGGCAAATATGGTTAGAGAGGAAAAGTAAGAATAAGTGCAGCACCTCCCGTGGTTGCAGGGGAAAGCGTCAGGGTTGAGGGAAGATGGAGTAGGAAATCATGAAGGAAGTAGTCCCCGAGCAAGGCGGAAAGGGGTGGGGAGGAGAAGATGTGGCCACTGGCAGAACTGATAAACAAATATCAAGGTTTTGTTGGAACGTAGCTGGAATGCAGAATTCTTGCTTTCTCTTCCACTGGTAAGTTACTGTGAAATGGTTTTGTATGTAGCCACATTCCTCTCAGCCTTTACTGATACCAATATAAAGGAAAAGCCATTGGCATCACAACCATGCGAGCTTTGGAGCTACAGTCCTTATTCATTTGGGAATTGATAGGACAGGTAGAAAAAGGGATAGTCTCCTCCAGCCACTAAAATGAATGAAAACAATCAGCAAGAGTATAGATTATCTACCATATTTTCATTTGCAACAAGTATAAATTAGGGAAATAAGGGTGAGTGCTTATATCAGATCATTAACATGCCAACATTGTAGGGAATCTGCTTCATTGAAACAATTTGCATCAGTTTTGCATCTTATGCCTCGCTTTTGATTATTACCAAAAGGACTAAAATAAGCAAATACTCAGGAGAGACAAATTCCTGGGTTAAATATAACATGGGTTTTGCTCATATATATACTGCTCAAATATTCATAACTTGCCGTGTCAATGTAGTAGTCAAAACTCCGTCCTGTTTTTAAGTCAACAAAAGTCACTTCAGGGATTGATTCAGAGTGGATTGACACACCTCCAAGTAAAATAAGTTTATCATCAAGAATGTGCATTGTGTGCGAGTACCTGAAAGGTAAATGAAGATGAACAATTTGAAAGTCATTTTAACCCCCCCCCACCCCCCGTCATATTGGTTTTCGACAGTCATGTGTACAAAGGCACAGTGAAAAACGTTGTGTTGCATGCTATCCAGGTAAATCATCCACTAATCATCTAATCAGACCCTCAGTCCAAGGAGGGGTCTCGACCTGAAACGTCATCCATTCTTTCTCTCCAGAGGTGCTGCCTGTCCTGCTGAGTTACGCCAACATTTTGTGTCTATCTTCGGTGTAAACCAGCATCTGCAGTTCTTTCCTATACATAAATTGGAATAGAGGTGAAGAGGAAATGACTGGGGTATTTCATTTTTGATTTTTTGCTGCCTCACCAAAACTGAAAGGACAGCAGACAATTTCTGATCAATTGCATCTGTTCTCGACAGGGTGGATTGGTAAACAAACCCAAGCAGTTTAATTGGTCTAGTTATTCTACCCCCCCCCCCCCCCCATCAAATATCCCCACGGTTACAATCAGGTCCTATGTGTATCCTTTTCAGCTTTCTGTTTTTCTCCATATTATTATTTAACAGGAAGCATTTAATTTGCTTTTTCCACACAGATGCATGAATAATGACAACTTATCTTTAAAGTGTAAAAATTCACACAGGTTACGACAAAGATAGCTAAACTCTACTTTTAACCAGGCTGGCGAAGGACAATTAAAATGTAATGTTAATATATATATGGCAATTAAAATAAGGATTTCCACATTTCTCCACATGGTTTCCCTTTTGAGATCGCACCTTCCCGAGCCAACAATGGGCCTACCAGGGCACCACCCGGCCTGAGGTCATTTGTGGCCGGCCCTGATTAGTCCTGGTCTTTTCTCACTTCTAGCTCTTCACCCTCCCCCCCCCCCCCCCCCCCCACCAACCTTCAGTCTGCAGAAGGGTCCTGACCCGAAACGTCACCCATCCTTTTTCTCCAGAGATGCTGCCTCACTTACTGAGTTACTCCAGCACTCTATCTTGGATTAAAAGGAGTACTCAGTTTATACTTTGCTTTGAGTTCAAAAATTCACTTCGTAGACAAGAGTCAAGAGTTCAAAAATTAACTTAGTATGCAGGGTAAATAGAATTTAGCTGGCATACTAAGTCTCTGGTACAGTGAGGTTGCAGCTCTATCCTTATCTCATTCTTTTGTCTTTTCATCTTTGACCTATGTCCAACCATCAGTCCATCAAAACCCCTTCACCTGTATCCACCTCAAGGCCGCCAGGCTTTGTCCTTCACCTCTCTCCTTTCCAGCGTATTCCCTTACCACCACACTCCGTCTGAAGGGTCCTGACCCGAAACGCCACCTATCCATGTTCCCCAGTGGTGCTGCTTTGTAAGTCATGGTTTTTAATGGATCAATCCACTATGTACTGAGGACATAGGCAAAAGTATGAGATAGACAGGAGATCCCAATGAAATATTTTCTAAACAAAGGATTTTTATCTTTACCGTGGAATGATGGAGGAAATCATTTCTATTCTTTCCCAAACAAAACCAGATGAAGTTGGTCTAAGATGGCAAATGGATCCCAAAGGGATCTGTGCTGATCCCAGTCCTCCAGTAATCAGAACACCCTCCTTCCATGCACAAGCACAGTGGGAATGACGACTTTCTGGAGGGGAACCATCCACTGGAATCTGCAAGGCACAAAGAGCATGCATCATATAATAGGTTAGCAGGATGGTCGATTTACTTTAATGATTTTGAACAGTAATTTCAAACTAACTTTTACTTCTGGGGAATTCTTACATTCCAATAGAGAACACTTAACAATTTAGCAAAGTACACCAATCTAGATATTTAATTACTCTCTCTAATGGGCCTGCCCCACTTAGGCGACTCTTTAGGCGACTGCCAGGGACTAGTTTTAATGGAATTCACCTACGACACCTGGTGACAACCTACGACAGCAAAAATTGTTGTCGAAAAATTTTCAACATGTCGCCCAAAAAATCGCCTTAAGTACAACAGGCCCACAAGACTGCCAGAAAATGCTTCATCCACAAAAGTAATTAGACATTCTAGCCTCCACTGTTCTGGTTATCCCTTGTTTCCTTTTAAACATCAATCTTTATATTAACAACTTACTAATCACAAAGGGCTTTTCCTATTCCCAAATCCCCAACATATCGTCAGACAGCTAACTATTTAATTAGCTACCTCACGATTTATCTTGTTTAAAGTCTATGACAACTGCCTTGTTGAAAATTATAGATCTAGTACAGAAACAAGCCCTTTAGCCCACTGAGTAGATACCAACCTTGGTGGTTAAAGAGGAGATTAATGCAATATTAAGGAGAGACATTAGCTTGGATGCTGTAGAATCCGTATGGATAGAACTGCAATATAGACAAGGGCAGAAAATGCTTGTTGGAGTTGTATACAGATCACGAAACAGCAGTAGGGAGGTTGGGCATTAAGCAGGAAATTAGGGATGTGTGTAGCAAAGGTACAGCAGTTATCATGGGTGACTTTATTCTACATATAGATTGGGCCAACCAAATTGGTAACAGCACTGAGAAGGAGAATTTCCTGGAATGTATACGGGATGGTTTTTTAAGCCAATATGTAGAGGAACCAACTAGAGGGCAGGCCATCCTAAACTGTGTTGTTTAAAGAATAAGGATTAGTTAGCGATCTTATTGTGCAAGGCCTCTTGGGCAACAATGACCATAATTCTGCATTAGTATGGAGAGTCTCATGGTTAATTCTGCATTAGGATGGAGAGTGTCATTGTTAATAGGGTCCTGAACTTTGAAGGTATGAGACTGGAATTGACTAGGATGGACTGGCAAATTATACTTAAAGGGTTGACAGTGGAGATTCAATGACAACGATTTAAAGATCGCATGGGTGAACTACAAAAATTATTCATCCCTGTCTGGTGAAAAAATAAAACAGGGAAGGTGGCTCAACCATGGCTGATGAGGAAAATTAAGGAACAACAAAACTGGAGGACTGGGAGAAATTTTGTTGTTCCTATATGAGGCATATAGGAACAACAAAACTGGAGGACTGGGAGAAATTTAGAATTCAACAGAGGAGGACAAAGGGGTTAATTAAGAGGAGAAAATAACGCATAAAAGAAAGCTTACGGGGAATATAAAAACTGACTGTAAATGCTTCTTTAGATATGTGAAGAGGAAAAGATTAGTGAAGACGAATGTAGGTCCCTTACAGTCAGAAACAGGTGAATTTATAATGGGAAACAGGGAATTGGCAGACCAGTTAAACAAATACTTTGGTTCTGTCTTCACTCAGGAAGACACAAATAATCTCCCAGAAATATTAGGGGACCGAGGATCTAGTGAGCGGAACTGAAGGGAATCCACATTAGTCAGGAAATGGAGTCAGGTAAACTGTTGGGACTGAAGGCAGATAAATCCCCAGGGCCTCATGGTCTGCATCCCAGGGTACTCAAGGAGATGGCTCTAGAAATCGTGGATGCATTGGTGATCATTTTCCAGTGTTCTATAGACTCTGGATCAGTTCATGTGGACTGGAGGGCAGCTAATGTAACCCCACTTTTTAGAGAGGGACAGAGAATGGCCAGGGGGGGGGGGGGGGGGGAGGAATGGGGGGAGAGGGGAAGAGGGGGGTGAAGTGGGGGAGGGAGGGGGGGGAGATGGGAAGGAGGGGGATGGAGTGAGGGGGCGAAGGGGAGGAGAGGGGGAGAGAGGTGGAGGGCGGGAGAGGAGGAGGGGGAGAGGTGGAGGGGGGGAGAGGAGGGGGGAGAGGAGGAGGGGCCAAGGAGGAGGGGCCAAGGAGGAGACGAGGAAGGGAGTGGGGAGCGGGGAGGTGCGACTGCTTGATCAGCGGCTTCAAACCAGAGCTGGGTGGGAGGGGTCGTCACAGGGGAGGACTGGTTCCTGAACGCAATACTCCCTCACTCCAGGCTGCAGACTCCAGGGCCTGAGTACGTGGGGGAGTGGTCGGGGGGGTGAATTCCCTCGCAGCACCTGGAACACAGCGCAGGCCGTGCGAAGCAGATCCATTGTGACGTCATCAGCCGGTTTTATTTTCTAAGTTATTTCAGATTTTTGAACATTTTGAGTAATCTCGAGAAATAATGCATGAATTTTTCAGATGAAGCAATTTTGGAGTTCACGGGAAATATTTCTACAGGAATATGCAAAAACGTTACCGCTAGTGCGTCTTTTTTTCGAGAAGATGTGATTATACACAAACACACACATCCAAGGTCAGAGTTTTATAATTATAGAGATATTAACGATTTAAACGAGGGAATTAAATGTAACATTGAGTTTGCGGATGACACAAAGCTGGGTGGCAGTGTGAGCTGCGAGGAGGATGCTATGAGGCTGCAGAGTGACTTGGATAGGTTGGGAGTGGGCAGATACATGGCAGATGCAATATAATGTGGAATAAATGTGAGGTTATCCATTTTGGTGGCAAGAACAGGAAGGAGAGATTATTATCGGAATGGGTTCCCTTTAAGTGGCTACTATGTGAGGGCGAAGGCAGTGGATTATAGTCTGTGTTGTTTCTTACGACACACAGGTTACCCCCAGAGGCAAGTGAGTATATTGGCTATTTTACTTTGTTCATTTTATTCATGAAAATAATTAATTATAGTGTTTAATTTTGCATATTTATATATTTGCATATTTAGTTTTGCAACACAAATACATTTATCAGAATGAGACAAAGGTACCACCCACTTTTTCATGAAACATATATATTATTGTATTATTAATGTTTAATGTGTCGTTCCTAACTGTCACTGTATGTCATGTTGTCATTTGCAGGCAGAACACTAAGGCAAATTCCTGGTATGTGAATACTTGGCCAATAAACTCATTCATTCATTCATTCATTAATTCATTCATTCATAGTGAAGATAAGTGTCAAAAATTGCAGGAAGATCTTGATCGATTGGGCAGGGAAATTTGATGCGACAAAATTTCATTTAGAATTGCATTTACTGATGTATTTCTGAATGACAATAAAGTTTTGATTGATAAAGTTTTGATTGAAAGGTGGTCTGAGGAATTGTTGATGAAATTTAATACAAAAAAAAGTGAGACGTTGCATTTTGGGAGCACTAACATGGGCAGAATGTATACGGTTAACGATCGGGCTCTGGGGAGTGTTGTAATGCAGAGGGATCTAGGAGCACAGGAACATAGTTTGTTGAAAGTGGCATCACAGGTAGACAGGGTGGTCAAAAAGGCTTTTGGCACATTGGCCTTCATCAGTCAGAGCATTGAGTATAGACTTTAGGAGGTCATGTTGCCGTTGTAGGCCATATTTAGAGTATTGTGTTCAGTTTTGGGCACCACGTAAGGATGTTGTCAAACTGGAAAGGGTGCAGAGTAGATTTACGAGGATGTTGCTAGGACGCGCGGATCAGAGCTGCAGGGAGGGGTTGAGCAGGCTAGGACTCTATTCTTTGGAGCACAGGAGGATGAGGGGCGATCTTATAGAGGTGGACAAAATCATGAGAGGAATAGATTGGGTAAACGTACAGAGTCTCTTGCCCAAAGAATGGGAATCAAGAACCAGAGGACATAGGTTTAAAGTGAGGGGGGAAATGTTTAATAGGCTGGCTTGACGGGCCGAATGGCCTACTCCTGCAGCTATTGTCTATGTATCTATGTGTCAGGTTAGGAAAAGGGGAGGTGTAACGAAACCTTGGTGTCATTGCGAGAGGATTTGAGTTTAGGAGCAAGGAGGTCCTACTGCAGTTGTACATGGCCCAGGTGAGACCGCACCTGGAGCATTGTGCGCAGTTTTGGTCTCCTAATTTGAGGAAGGACATTGCTATTGAGGGAGTGCAGTCTAGGTTCACCAGGTTAATTCCTGGGATGGCAGAGCTGACATATGATGAAAGAATGAGTTGACTGGGCTTGTATTTACTGGAAATTATAAGGATGAGAGGGAATCTTATAGAAACATATACAATTCTTCAGGGATTGGATTGGTCATGTTCTCAATGTTGGGGGAGTCCAGAACCAGGGGTCACAGTTTAGGAATAAGGGGTAGGCCATTTAAGACTGAGATGAGGAAAAACATTTTCACCCAGGGAGTTTTGAATCTGTGGAATTCTCTGCCAGTGGAGGGCAATTCGCTGGATGTTTTCAAGAGAAAGTTAGGTAGAGCTCTTAGGGCTAACGGAATCAAGGGATATGGGGAGAAAGCAGGAACGGGGTACTGATCTTGGATGATCAGCCACGATCATACTGGCTCAAAGGGCCGAATGTCCTACTCCTGCACCTATTTTCTATGGTTCTTCAGTCAGAGTGTAAGAACCAGGAATATTGTGCTTGAGACAACGGTTAAAGATGGGTTACTGACAGTATTTAAGAAGTGTCCAGCTGAACATTTCAATTGCTTCAGCATAGCAGGCTGGGAGATAGGCTTAATATGGAAGGATGCCCATTGGACAAAGTTGAACCAAATGGCCTGTTTTCTTGCTGTCATTATGAATGGGCTGTTTTCATGCTGTTTTCATTAATAAGAAAAAAAATCAATAAAATGGCAGACGTCCAAGCGGAAATAAAACAAATATCAAAATGCTATGGTGCAGAATTACCATTAGAATTGGTGAAATTGACTGTAATTTGTTTTAAAAAGATGAAGGAATAAAATGACATTTTAGACTGAAGTAATGATATTACCAGAGTGTTTCAACAGAATGGAGATGATTCAAGTTGTGTTCAAAATGCTATTCATGCCCCTTTCCTTAATTTCATCTGTTCCTTATTGTTCTCTTCACATAAACTCAGTGCAATGTTGATTTTTTTAAATTTCTGAACTTACATCTGTCCAGCTGTAATCTTGCAGATTGAGGAAATGCCAGTCACCCAGTACCATCTCTTTGGGAGAGCGACCACCATAAATGAACAGATACTTCTGATCTTTAAAAATAAAATCACGTTGACCTTGAGTTAGAGATTATAAATATTCATTAGATCTATTATTTTCTGAGTATATTAAAAATAATAAAAATAGAATCTGGAGGCATTTGGTAACAGTAAACCCTCAAGTCTTGCTGATCTTCAGTCAACCTGAATCCTGTCCGTTGACCCTGAAATTAAATAATCACCATGAGAGCAAAATACATTTACATTGGGACCCTTCTTCAGACAGTCTCAAGCGGAAATATTGCCTGACCATTCTCTCCCCAGATGTTGCCTGACCTGCTGAGTTCCTGCAGCACTTTGTGTTTTGCTCAAGACTTCAGCATCTTGGATTGTTCAGAATTCAGAATGTTGGATTGTTTTCTCCAGCAGACATTAACAATCGCAAGGTACCATTTCTAATGTAGCTGAGGCCACACTGATATTCTGGCGAATGTTTATTTCACAAGCCAAACCTCAAACAAATGGATTACATCATCATTTTCAATTTGAATTTAATGAGAAATTGCAGCGTGTAAACTGGGTGTTATGTTTCCTACATTTCCTACTTTCAAAAACATTTAATTGTCTGGAAAGCAGCTTCTGATACTCTGAGCACACAACAAAAGGCTAATTTTTATTTTAAAAATAATCTGCGGATTTGTGTTTTTTGATACAACAATCAATAGACAATAGACAATAGCACAGGAGTAGGCCATTTGGCCCTTCGAGCCAGCACCACCATTCAATGTGATCATGGCTGATCATCCACAATCAGTATCCCGTTCCTGCCTTCTCCCCATATCCCCTGACTCCGCTATTTTTAAGAGCCCTATCTAGCTCTCTCTTGAAAGCATCCAGAGAACTTGCCTCCACCGCCCTCTGAGGCAGAGAATTCCACAGACCCACAACTGTGAGAAAAAGTGTTTCCTCGTCTCCGTTCTAAATGGCTTACTCCTTATTCTTAAACTGTGGCCCCTGGTTCTGGATACCCCCAACATCGGGAACATGTTTCCTGCCTCTAATGTGTCCAAGCTCTTAACAATCTTATATGTTTCAATGAGATCCCCTCTCATTGTTCTAAACTCCAGAGTGTACAAGCCCAGCTGCTCCATTCTCTCAGCATATGACAGTCCCGCCATCCTGGGAATTAACCTTGTAAACCTACGCTGCACTCCCTCAATAGCAAGAATGTCCTTCCTCAAATTAGGGGACCAAAACTGCACACAATACTCCAGGTGTGGTCTCGCTAGGGCTCTGTACAACTGCAGAAGGACCTCTTTGCTCCTATATTTGATTCCTCTTGTTATAAAATCTTTCTGAAAGTTTGAGCGAGTCTTCTTTTGTAGATCTGTAATTAACTTTCCATTTGAAATAATGTTAAAATTGATCCTGTTCGACAATATATTAATATTTAGGATAATCATTTAGGGATTTTAATTATGTGTAGGAAAGAACTGCAGATGCTGGTTTACACCAAAGATAGACACAAAATGCTGGAGTAACTCAGCGGGACAGGCAGCATCTCTGGAGAGAAGGAATGGGTGACATTTTGGGTCAAGACCCTTCTTCAGACTGGGAGTCAGGGGAGAGGCAGACCAGAGAAATGGAAGGGTAAAAAGAGCATGCAAGGTGTGAAAAGGACAGATCAAAGCAGATGATGATCAAGGAAATGCTCAATGGTTCATTGTTGGCTGAGGTGAAGGTCACAACGAGGCAATCAGTAAAATTAGCCAGGAGGACAGTGAAACTAGGGTGAGGGAGGGACTGGGATTCATTCAATCAAAGCAGCTGATTTCCTTCTTTTGTTTTCCATTTGTCAGTGAGTATTTATAATAATAAAGAATGAGATAAGAAACAAACAGGATGATTTGAAACCTTTCAGCCTTTCGCCTGGCTGTTTTGTACATAACGGCCACTTCTGTCAACATGATTTCTTCTCGTCTGTTATTCTTACCTCTGTAAATCACTTCAGTGGCTGTGTGTCGCCAGCGTGGTGGCAGCATAGTGCCGCTACATTCGATGGCCTTTAATGACAAGCTGGCACCGATGCCTGCCTCCCATCTCAAACAGACAACACTTGTGACTGGCTTCAGTGGAGACATGCGGCCACCAACGAGCATGCAACGATGGTCACTCAGGGCAGTCAGACTGGGAAACATTCTCTCAGCTGAAAAGCAAGAACAAAAAGCACGTTTAGTTCACAAGATCGATTACAGGCCAAAGGAACATTTAATTTACCTCTCAAGCCAAATAAAACTCAATGTCCAAAAAACTGGCAGATTTGAGTAAACTTGACTGAATTTGCAGTCAAGAGTCAAGAGTGTTTAATTGTCATATGTTCCAACTAAACCATGAAATTCGTGCTTGTAGCTTACCATGGTTTCCAGATAGTTTCCCCTGAAATTTGCATTATTATGGACTTGGGTTTTAATTGTGTATTTTTACAGACATTTTCTTTTCACTGCCATGTGGAATGTATGTGTAATCATCTAATATTTACATATAATTGTGTTTTTGTGTGTAGTCTCAGTCTATGTGGCTGAGATCCTGCTGCAAGCAAGTTTTTCATTGACCATACTTGTGCATATGTGAATGAACTCGACAACCGTCTGAAGGTTTCTGACCTAAATAGTCACTGTCCATTCCCTCCACAGATGCTGCCTGACCTGCTGAGTTCCATTAGCACTT
This sequence comes from Okamejei kenojei, assembly GCA_035221665.1. Lineage (NCBI taxonomy): Eukaryota > Metazoa > Chordata > Chondrichthyes > Rajiformes > Rajidae > Okamejei > Okamejei kenojei. The sequence goes on along the minus strand of CM069137.1, from coordinate 101,612,058 downwards.
TAGAGAATAAACAATAGGTGCAGGAGTAGGCCATTTGGCCCTTCGAGCCAGCACCGCCATTCAATGTGATCATGGCTGATCATCCCCAATCAGTACCCCGTTCCTGCCTTCTTCCCATATCCCCTGACTCCACTATTTTTAAGAGCCCTATCTAGCTCTCTCTTGAAAGCAACCAGGGAATCTGCCTCCACCACCCTCTGAGGCAGAGAATTCCACAGACTGTAAACTCCAGAGTGTACAAGCCCAGCTGCTCCATTCTCTCAGAATATGACAGTCCCACCATCCTGGGAATTAACCTTGTAAACCTACGCTGCACTCCCTCAATAGCAATGTCCTTCCTCAAATTAGGGGACCAAAACTGCACACAATACTCCACTTTGTGTGCTTTGTTCCAGATTCCAACATCTGTGTTTCTGTTTGTCTCAATAGAAACATAGAAAATAGGTGCAGGAGTAGGCCATTCGGCCCTTCGAGCCTGCACCGCCATTCAATATGATCATGGCTGATCATCCAACTCAGTCTCTCCATCTCTCTTAATTATTTTAAGATCTTTTGATTTTAAGAGTAGTAAGTAAAAATATAGTGGAATCAGAAAGCGAAGACAAGAGAAACAACAAGGACTGATCTCGTCTCATGAGCAAGACCTTTTTCCTTCTTATCCACCACATCAGCTGCTGATGGCTTTGACTGCTTTGTTCAGTGAAGTTCATTGACTAAATAGACAGCAACAACTTGTTTGATGAGTTATTCACCTCTTTAACAGCAGGGGGCAATGCAGCCAAGCCTAACTGAGCTCTCCAACAATATCCACATACAAGCCACATACAGGTCTGAAGAAGGGTCTCGACCCCAAACATCACCCATTCCTTCCTTCCGGAGATGCTGCCTGTCCTGCTGAGTTACTGCAGCATTTTGTTGCATCTTCCACATCTAATGGCCCTGTCTCACGGTGCGAGTTGACCCACGAGTGACCCCGAGTGACAGACTCGTGGTTGTGCACAAGATCCCAAGTTGATATTCAAGTGTTTGAACCGAGTTCCCACGGGTATGGTAGTTTGCCGTTTACTGCGATGTTCCAAGTTCGTCTCCAGAGTTAACCAAGTTCGCCTCCCGTTTACTCTTGAGCTGCCAACGTCTCCTGACGTACTCTTGAGCTGTCAACCTCTCCTGAAAAGTGACACGGTGTTTCTAACGGGCCCTTCGGCCCACCAAGTCCGCGCCAACCAGCGACACTAGCACCACCCCACACGAAAAGTGAATTTGATTTTAGTAATTTGACCAAAAGAAAAATGGTGTATGATAAGTAGTGTTTTGATATGACACTCCCAAAAATAACTTCTAAAAATCTGCAGGATTGTACGATTAGGAGACGTGCATTCTGCGTAATTATATTAAAATAAAATACAGGAGAGATAACACTCCTTTTCTACATGCCTTTAGAAAGAAACTTGCATTTATATTTGAAGTCTTGAATTGATTTCCTCCTGAGAGTCTGTGCATAGTCTAATACTCTGAGCCATTTACAGCGCTGTGTGGAAGACGCCCTTACCCGCACTAGTTGGGCGGGTGTGTTTCCAGTGATAGTTAATCATACTGTTCCTACTTAATCGTACAATGCTACATATATTCAGTTGTATAAGGAAGCCCTCCTTTCACTGATTTGCTTTGTTTCCTGATTTCGAAGACTAGTGTCAGTACTGTGCCGTGTCACAGTTTGTACGTTTTAAATTGAAAGGCATGGCCATTTGAACCTTAATGTCTTTATCTTAGTGATAAAGGGATGTAACATCCAACTCCGATTCAATTCTAAAGCATTGAAAAGCATGTCAGAGCACGGGGATGGTAAAACGGTGGGTGAATAGATGAAATGTTGACAACGGATCCGTTGAAAATTAAATTCTATTATATTTGTACAGTTTCTTTATGAATCAGTTTGTGTTTAGTACTGAGAGATTTAATGATCGCAGATTTTTATCTCTGCATCTGAGGTCGATAGCAATTTTTTTTCTGTTAATGTCCACTAAAAGCTCAGGGTAATTTAGTAATTGATTCCAAACACAGCGACTCACCAATGCCCGGTCTACATTTGGGGTAATAACTTTGCTTATCTTATCTACCAGAATGAGATTACCATGCTAATTTACGGGCACCAATTGTCTTCAGGTCACAGGGGGGCACTGGGATCTCTTCGATCGCAACACCAAGGAAAACAAGAAAAATAAAATCACAGACGTCATAAATATCCAGGAAATCCCTTCACAAAATGACTTCAAATACAAATCTGCATGACATTGTCATGTTATTCCAAATGCTCTGTTGATTGAAACGATAAAATATGTGTCTTATATCAACAAAGGGGGACAATCATGATGAATAATGTTGAAAAATTAACAGGTGACAAGTGTTTAAAACCATTAATGCCGAGTTCAAAGTGCACAAGGGGTTAACACGTTAAACTCACAAGTTAATAAGGTCAACGCACGGGCCCCATGTTAATACTACGAGTTTAAATGTTTCAATTTTACACTTGAACAGTGAATTGGACTCGTGGAAAAAATCAAACATGTTTGATTTTTTTTTCACGAGTTATCAAGTTTCGCGTGTACCTGCCATTAGCGCCACGAGTGGACAAGTTGATCGCGCGAGTTCCGATGTTGCTGCTACGTTCATCGTACGTGATCACCACGAGTGAAAACTCGGGGTCACTCGTGGGCCAACTCGCACCGTGAGACAGGGATTTAAGTGACCAGTTGAAACTACACAGCCAACTGGAGAACCAGATTAATAAAGGGCCTGTCCCACTGTACGAGTCATCCTGACTATTTTTTTCCTCGTGGACATTTTTCATCAGGATGAAAAAACGTCCCGACTTACCTGATGCCCCGAGTATCTACGGCTGGCACAACGAGCCGCTATGAAACATCCAAAAACTCTTACGGCCTTCTACGGACTCGTTACGAACATTCTGAGAGTTCGAATCAGGGGAAAACTCGGGAGAATTCGTGAATTACCTCGTACAGTGGGACAGGCCCTTAACAATATTATTGGAAACATTCAGCAAATCAAGCAGCATTTGTGGAAAGAGAAACAGATAGTGCTTCAGAAGGCTTTCGACAAGGTCCCACATAAGAGATTAGCATACAAACTTAAAGCACACAGTATTGGGGGTTCAGTATTGATGTGGATAGAGAACTGGCTGGCAGACAGGAAGCAAAGAGTAGGAGTAAACGGATCATTTTCAGAATGGTAGGCAGTGACTAGTGGGGTACCGCAAGGCTCAAGGAGATTGAGGGGGGATCTTATAGAGACTTACAAACTTCTTAAGGGGTTGGTCAGGCTAGATGCAGGAAGATTGTTCCCGATGTTCCAGAACAAGGGGTCACAGTTTAAGGATAAGGGGGAAGTCTTTTAGGACCGAGATGAGAAGATCTTTTTTCACACAGATAGTGGTGAGTTGTGGAATTCTCTGCCACAGAAGGTGGTTGAGGCCAGTTCATTGGCTATATTTAAGAGGGAGTTAGATGTGGCCCTTGTGGCTAAAGGGATCAGGGGGTATGGAGAGAAGGCAGGTACAGGATACTGATTTGGATGATCAGCCATGATCACATTGAATGGCGGTGCAGGCTCGAAGGGCCGAATGGCCTACACCTGCACCTATTTTCTATGATTCCATGATTCAAGTCTATTTCCATTTCTACAGATGTTGTGCATCCAGAATTTTCTGTTTTTATTTCAGATTTCCAGCAATGCAATTTTATGATTTTAATTTACTGAAGAACCAAAAATGGGGAGATCACAAAATGAGCAGAACAGAGACTAAAAACAGAAGTTTATCCTGTTTACAGCTCAGTTGTGATCAGGATATATTTGCTATCCCATTGGGCAGCCAGAAGTAGAAACAAAAACAAATCTGTACATATGAGCATTAGAGATTATAGCATAAATGTACAGCAGCAACAAGTAATCAACATCTACATTTTAGGAGCATATGAGTTGTAGAGCAGAGGGATCTAGGAGTACAAGTGCATGGTTCCTTGAAGGTTGAGTCGCAGGTAGATAAGGTGGTCAAAAAGGCTTTTGGCACTTTGGCATCAGTCAAAGTATTGAGTATAGAATTTGGGAGGTCAGTTGCAGTCGTATAAGATGTTGGTGAGACTGCATTTAGAATATTGTGTTCAGTTCTAGGCACCATGTTATCGGAAAGATATGGTCAAGCTTGAAAGGGTTCAGAAAAGATTTACGAGGATGTTTCCAGGACTAGAGGGTGTGAGCTATAGGGAGAGGTTGAGTAGGCTGGGTCTCTATTCCACGTAGCGTAGGAGGATGAGGGGAGATCTTATAGAGGTGTACAAAATCATGAGGAATACATCGGGTAGATGCACAGAGTCTTTTACCCAGAGTATGGGAATCGAGGAACATAGGTTCAAGGTGAAGGAGAAAAGAGTTAATAGGAATCCTAGGGGTGACCTTTTCCACACAGACAGTGGAAGGTGTGTGGAACAAGCTGCCAGAGGAGGTAGTTGCGGCTGGAACTATCCCATTGTTTAACAAACATTCGGACAGGTACACGGACAAGACAAGTTTGGAGGATTATGGACCAAACGCAGGCAAGTGGGACTAGGGTAGATGTGGGCGTTGGGCCGTAGGGCCTGTTTCCACACTGTATTACTGTATGACTCTATATGCTTAATAATTTACACCACAATTAAAAAAATATATAATTTTTAGGATATGAGCATTAATTTCATCCATTGTTTCGTACTAATATACTTTCAGAAGGTGGTGATGTGGTGCCTTCTTGAACCACTGCAGTTCTTCTGCTAAGGGTAGTTTCACAATGCTGTTAAACAGGGAGTTCAAGGAATTAGACCGTGCAATGATGAAGGACCAGTAACACATTTTCAAATCAGTATTGTGTCTGACTTGGGGGTTACTTGCAGGTAGAAGTTTTCACATAGACTTATTGCCCTCGCTCTTCTTGGTGATAAAGTTGCAAGTTTGGAAGCAGCTATCTGCGAGCAGCCTGGGGGAGTAACTGCAGAGCAATTTGTAGTTGGCACAAACTATTCCCATTGTGCACACGGGATGGGCAGAATTAATATTTAGAGTGGATCAAGCAGGCTATTTTGTCCAAGCTGTTTGGACGTAGTTGGAGCTGTGTTTAAGTGGAGAGTGTATACCATGCTCCTGGCTTTAGCTTCACAGATGATGGAAAGGCCTTTGAGTGTCCGGAGGCGAATCACTCCTTGTACAATACCAATTTCTTGCCTGTTCTACTAGCCACAGTGGAGATACACACAAAAAGCTGGAGTAACTCAGCGGGACAAACTGACCTGCCGAGTTACTCCAGTTTTTTGTGTCAATCTTCGGTTTTAACCAGCATCTGCAGTTCCTTCCTACACATTTATGCTGCTGGTCCAGTTGAGCTTCTGGTTAAGGTTAACCTTGAGGATATTGATGGTGTGGGATGTTTGAAGATAATACCATTATTCGCAAATCACTACCCAAAGATTTGAGAAAAGAAACATAATTTGCTTCTACAGAATTTATGATAAAAGTAAATGAATGTTTATTTTTCCGTTTTTTGACACATGCGCAGATGACATGGTTTCATGTTATCAAAAATTGCAATACAGACCATTTTATAACAAGAGGAATCGAAAATAGGAGCAAAGAGGTCCGTCTGCAGTTGTACAGAGCCCTAGTGAGAGCACTCTTGGAGTATTGAGTGCAGTTTTGGTCCCCTAATTTGTGGAAGGACATTGTTGCTATTGAGGGCGTAGGTTTACAAGGTTAATTCCCGGGATGGCAGGACTGTCATATGCTGAGAGAATGGAGCAGCTGGGCTTGTACACTCTGGAGTTTACAAGGATGAGCGGGGATCTCATTGAAACATACAAGATTGTTAAGGGTTTGGACACGCTGGAGGCAGGAAACATGTTCCCGATGTTGGGGGAGTCCAGAACCAGGGGCCCCAGTTTAAGAATAAGGAGTAAGTCATTTAGAACGGAGACGAGGAAACACTTTTTCTCACAGAGAGTGGTGAGTCTGTGGAATTCTCTGCCTCAGAGGGCGGTGGAGGCAGGTTCTCTGGATGCTTTCAAGAGAGCTAAATAGGGCTCTTAAAAATAGCTGCTATAGTCAGGGGATATGGGGAGAAGGCAGGAACAGGATACTGATTGGGGATGATCAGCCATGATCACATTGAATGGCTCGAAGGGACGAATGGCCTACTCCTGCACCTATTGTCTATTGCCATGAACACAGTCCCTCTCCCTGTGGACCCAGGGGTCATCCGTTAATTTTATTTTTACTGATCCATTTCCATTGCAATGCTAAGCTCCTAATTGGAATCTCATAAGCTTAAGTACACTATGGAAAAATGGTAGTGACTGCTTCTTCTGATCACTGTCCAACAACTTCAGCATGATGGACGTGAAAGAAATTTAGCTCCAATGGTTCCAAAAGTAAATAGCTTCTGGGATCCATTGCCTGAGCTCGCAGATTAAGAACAAGCTGTCATAGTTTTGCAGACATCTGTGAAGCTGAGCCAACAGATACCTTCAAATGAAAAGGGCAAACAATGAAAGAACTATTACCGTTTAATGGTTCTTGCTACTTTTCTGATAATGTAACAGGAAACCATTAATTCCAAGCAGAGTGTGGACTGGGAATGGGAGAGAAAATATTATTTCTTCCAGCAGTTTAAGCTGTCATTGTGCCACATGCAGCAATAATTCAAAAGTTAACATTAATATTTTAAACCAAATTAAACTTACTCAATAAATTATCTTTATCCTTAAAGGAACTGGATTTCCAAACGTGTCCGGTTTTAACCAGCAGTGATATGTCTCTTAAACGACCGTGCTGACCGATGCTACTGCCAAATCCTCCAGTGGTAACAATTGTATGCGGCGCAACCAGTGCAGAGCGATGGGCAAATCTCCTGAGATGAGGACTTTGTGTTTCTGTCTCACAAACAGAGACAGAAAGTCGTAATGGATCAAGAACATCTAATTTGTCGATGCCGCAGTCTGCAGAGAAAACGAGAAAGTAAAGGCAGACTGAAAGAAAGCCATATGTTCAAAAATAAAGCAATTCCATGAAACATAGTGGTCTCAAACAGGTATTCACCAAGTTAAATCTTTCAACAACGTCAAATACGATTCCAGGCTACTAGCAATACATTTCTGTGAACATAATTACTTAGGTTTGTTCAGACATGTACATGGCAGATTAAATGTGTTGGAAGGAGCTGCAGATGCTTCTTTACACCGAAGATGGACACAAAATGCTGGAGTAACTCAGCATCTCTGGATAGAAGGAATGTGTGACATTTCGGGTGAAGATCCTTCTTCAGGACCCACTCCTTTTATCCAGAGAAGTCTGAAGAAGGGTCTCGACCCGAAACGTCACCCATTCCTTCTATCCAGAGATGCTGCCTGTTCCGCTGAGTTACTCCAGTATTTTGTGTCTATCTTGCATGGCAGATTAAGATATTTTACTAAACATAATTCCTAAAACAAATAATGAATTTTGTGTCAGTTGCACAGGTGTCATGCCATTAATGAAGATGTTGCCTTTGCTAGGTTCGATTCCTGCCAATGTCAGCGCTAATCCATTAACATGGTATTTTCAGTGATTACATTCTTACAACTTGGACCTATAGACCACTAGGTTCCTACAGCCATATTCTTACTGAACAGATTATTCCGTAAGAGTAAGACTATAGGAAACAAAAGGTCTAAATTGTAAGATTTGAATTATTTAAGTTGACGCCTTATTTTTTGTTGTGTTTTTGGCATCTTACTTTTTTAATCATTTTAACCATGGTATTAGAGGCAAGGTACTAGCATGGAGAGAAGATTGGATGACCGGTAGAAGGTGAAGAGTGGGAATAAAGGGGGCCTTTACTGGTTGGCTGCCACTGACCAATGGTGTTCTGCAGTGGTCGTTATTGGGCCCGCCACCGTTACACGTTATACGTTAATGATCTGGATGAGGGAATTCGTGGCTTTGTGGCCAAGTTGGTGGATGATGCGAAGATAGGTGGGGGAGCAGATGAAGGGGCAGGTAATGTTGAGGAAGCAGGGAGGCTGCAGAAAGACTTGGACATGTTGGGAGAGTGAGGAAAACAAGTGGCTAATGGAATACCTCACAGCAAAGTGATAAAGGAATAAAAGTGTAGTCTACTTTCCAAATGGGGAGAGGATTCAGAAATTGGAGGTGCAAAGGGACCTGCGAGTGTTGTAGCAGGATTCCCAAAATGTTAACTTACAGGATGAGTGGGCGGTAAAGAAGACAAATAGAATGCCAGCATTCATTTCGAGGGGACTAGAATATAAAAGCAAGGTTATAATGCTGAGGTTTAATCAGGCAGCGATAAGGCCACATTTAAAATAATGTGCTAGACACATTGCTGGGGTAACTCAGTGGGTCATGCAGCATCTCTGGAGACCAAAAATAGTTGAGGTTTATGGTTGGAACCCATAGAACTAGTGGCGCAGTCTCAGAATAAAAGGTTATAACTTTAGAATGGAGATGAGGAAGAATTCCTTTAATTCTCTTTAATTTCAATTTCAATGGTTATAGGAGCAGAATTAGACCACTGAGCCTACTCTGTCCTACAATCACCACTGATCTATGTCTTCCTCTCAAACCCATTCTCCTGCCTTCTCCCTGTATCATTTGACATCCTTACTAATCAAGAAAGCCAGAGGGGGCTGAATCTGTGGAATTCATTGCCACAGATGGATGTGGAGGCTCGGTCATTGGGTATTTTGACACCAGAGATCGATAAATTCTTGATTAGTAAGGATGTCAAAGGGTACAGGGAGAAGGCAGGAGGATGGGGTTGAGAGGCACAAATAGATCTGGCATGATTGGATGGTGGAGTAGGCTTGATGGGCTGAATGGCTAATTCTGCTCCGATGTCTTATCATCTTCTCTCAGACGGTTGTGTATTTTTGGAACTCTCTACGCCAAAGAGATAGAGGCCAAATTACTGAATAGGTCCAGATTAATTGAAACATATTTTTGTTTTTGAGGTGCTGGAGAACAGAAAGAGAAGTAGAATTGAGGCCAAGATCAGGTCCGCCATAATCTTACACATGGGATGATGGGTGATATTATCAGAGGTGTACAAGATCATGAGAGGAATAGACTGGGTAAATGCACAAAGTCGTTTGTCCAGAGATGAGGAATTGAGAACAAGAGGACACAGGTTTAAGGTGAGAGGGGGAAGAAGATTTAATAGGAACTCGAGGAATTTTTTTTTTAACACAAAGGGTGGTGGGTGTATGGAATGTGCTGCCAGTGGAGGTAGTTGCGGCAAAAAGGCGCAGCAGCGCCTTTACTTCCTGAGGAGGCTCAAAAATGCCCACCTGTCACCCCAGATCCTGACCGACTTTTACCGATGCACCATTGAAAGCATCCTGACCACCTGCTTTACGGTATGGTACAGCAGTTGCACCGTAGCAGACAGGAAGGCACTACAACGGGTGGTGAAAACCGCCCAGTACATCATCGGTGCCCCGCTCCCTGCCATGGATGCCCTCCACCGAAAACGGTGTCTGAGACGGGCTGGGAAGATCATCAAGGACCCCTCCCACCCTAACTATGGACTGTTTGCCCTCCTACCATCGGGGAGGCGGTACAGGAGCCTCAGGTCCCGCACCAGCAGGATGAGGAGTAGCTTCTATAATAACACCATTGCACTGCTGAACTCGGAGTCCCGCCGATAGATTTCCACCTGTATTTATTTATCTGTATTTATCTATATATTGCTATCACTTCGTACTGTCACTAAACTGCATTTTGTTGTACCCATACTTGTATCTGTGCAATGACATTAAAGTTGAATTGAATTGAATAGTTGAGGCAGGTACTATAATAACATTTAAGAAACATTTGGACAGGTATATGGATAGGATAGGTTTAGAGGGTTATGGGCTAAGCTTGGGCAGGCGGGACTAGCATAGATGGGCCATGTAGGTTGACGTGGGCAAGTTGAGCAGAAGGGCCTGTTTCCACGCTGTATGACTTTACGGAATAACAGATTAGATTCAATAGGACACATTCCTGCTCGACATGCACGAGTCGCCACAATATGGCTCCACTTACACAAAGTCCAAAGAACAGTCCTTGGCCCAAAGTTTTGTTGTATTATTGCTTTCTGAATAGGTTCTTCTCACCTATGATAAAAGCTGGTGCTTAAAACACAAACAGTTCTACTCCTTTCTCTGATAGTAAATGATCTAATTCGATGACCAACCCTTCCGCTCTAAAACAAGTCTCTGCTGCTTTGCTACGGGAGACAGGGGTCATGGGGAGAAGGCAGGAGAATGAGGTTAGGATAGACAGATCAGCCATTGAATGGCAGAGTAGACTTGATGGGCCGAATGCTCCAATCTGCTCCAATCACTTATGACCTTATATTCTTAATACACTATCGCTGATGATGATTAAATGCTCTTCCTTAAAACTTAGCATTATTCTAAGAATGATGATACATGGGATTTACAATGAAAGAATGTGGGTTCTTTGACTATTCCTGGTGACTTGGCAGAGATTTTATGAATGACAGCTGCGTGGCTAATATGGATCGGCAACAACGAGCACATATAAATTACCATCCTTCTGAATTTATTACATTAAATTTTGTCGTCCTTTAGATTAGATTAGATTAGATTAGATTAGATTCCTTTATTGTCATTCAGACCTTTCGGTCTGAACGAAAGTTTTGTTACCTTGCAGTCATAACATATACCATATAATTAAAAAAAATTAAAAACACATAATAAACACATATTTAACATCCACCACAGTGAGTTCACCAGGCACCTCCTCATTGTGGTGGAAGGCAAAAGTCTTAAAGTCTTTGTCTTCTTCCCTCCTTGTTCTCCCTCTGCGTTGAGGCGATCCAGGCCTCCGATGTTATCGTCCACTAGGCCCGCGGCCGAGCCTCCGAAGCCGGGCTGCCACCACCGCCATCACCGGAATGCTGGAACACCGCCACAGCTCTGAATCAGGGTCCACTGCTGGAATGATGGAGCACCGCAGCTCTGAAGCCGGAACGCCGCCGCCGCCGCTGGAACGCTGGAGCTCTGAACGCTGAACGCTCGCCACAGCTCCGAGGCCGCCAGCTCCGCCATTAGGCCTCCGCCATTAGGCCTCAGCACAGACGGAGACGGTGACAGGGGACATGACAAGAAAAGGTCACATCCCCCCAAAGGGAGAGACTAAAACCTTGTTTCTCCCAACCCCCCCCACACACACACACAAACGCAACCTAATAAACCAAAATTCTAACTAAAACAGACACAAGGCAAAAAAAAAGAAAAAAGCAGACGGACTGCAGGTGAGCCGCAGCTGCCACGCAGCGCCGCCACTTCCGGAAACTTACCTGGAAGAGGAGAAAATGGCAAACACTTTATCAAGTCTCCCTTTGATGCACACAGGATTATATAGTGAGAACACTTCAGCTGCCATTCCTTTAATAAAAGTTAATATTTGGGGGTTAGTGAGAAAGAGAAGAAAGTTCTATTCTTTCAACTGTCCAATTTATTATGTCAGCATTCAGCAAAATCATTGACATTTATAACACTCATGGGCCATTAGCCCCATTGTGTCGATGCTGGTACCTATTGTTTGTAGCAACTATTAGGTTTATGTAGATAAATGCTAATGATAGACCAGTTAGAGCTATATAATGTTTTTTTTAACAGAACTTTAATAGCATGAATTTATTTCTATGTCCAAATTTCTCCTAAAATGTGATAAAATAGCTCCAGCTCACTCCAAACAGAATATGGATTTATGTGCAAAAGCATAAATTGCCATAGATGCGTATGGGAAAAAATACATTGTCTAACAATGGAATGCAGTGTCAGAATGCACAAGATGGAAACTTTGCTACAACCGTGTTATATCGTGGCCAGAGTTAGTTCAATTATGGGCAACACATTTTGAGAAGAATATTCTGTGTTGAGAAAGCGGCAGCGAAGATTTATCAACATGCTAATTAGTCTCCAAAGTTTAAAATCCAAGAGCACATTATATAAATTATGCTATTTCCCTTTAATTTAGAATATTAAGGGTTGATCTGACTGGAGTTTTAAAGATATTTGAGAAGAATGGAAGATAAATAGATGGAGAGCCTGGGATGAGAAAACATGAACTAAAAATTAGTTAGGTCTTTCAAGAATGTATTAGTTTAGTTTATTGTCACATGTACTGAGGTACAGTGAAAAGCTTTTGTTGCGTGCTATCCAGTCAGCAGAAAGACAATTCATGACTACAATCGATCCATTTACAGTGTATAAATACATGATAAGGGAATAACATTTAGTGCAAGGTAAAGCCAGCGAAATCCGACCAAGGATAGACCGAGGGTCACCAAAGAGGTAGATAGTAGTTCAGCACTGCTCTCTGGTTGTGGTCGGATGATTCACTTGCCTGATAACAGCTGGGAAGAAACTGTCCCTGAATCTGGAGATGTGCGTTTTCACACTTCTATAACTTTTGCCTGATGGGAGAGGGGAGAAGAGGGAGTGGCCAAGGTGCGACTCGTCCTTGATTATGCTGTTGGCCTGGCAGGGGCAGCGTGTGGTGTAGATGGAGTCAATAGAATCGACGTTGGTTTGTGTGATGGTCTGGGCTGCGTCCACAATTTGCTGCAATTTCTTGCGGTCTTGGATGGAGCTGTTCCCAAACCAAGCTGAGATGCATCCGGATAAAATGCAAAAATGCATTCTGTGGTGCATCTGTTGAAGTTGGTGAGAGTTGTCGGGGATATGCACAACCTCCTAAGCCTTCCAAGGAAGCAGAGGCATTGGTGTGATCTAATGAAGTGAGACATTAAGGGAAGTGAGGAAAAGGCAAACATTTGAGTTTATTCACAGGTCAGCCATAATTACACTGAATGGCAGAGGAAGCACCAGAATACTAACATTGATCCTATATTATGCATGCAACACTTCAAGAAAACTCAAAAATGCTGCTTTAAAATTGGTTTATACAATCTCTGCCTTCCTCTAATTTTATTTTCAAATATTTTTATCACAAATTATGGGTTGGATTGATATATTTTGAAAGTTAAATTTCAGTCCTAGTTCTCAGACAGATAAATAACACATTTAATTGGAGTGTCATAGTTACCTCATATTCATCAAAAGGTTCCAACATTTCAATCCTTTGCCTCTCATGTTCTGGAATATATCTGACATAAAACTCATTCATGTCAATACAGAAGCATTCTTCCCAGCCCTAAAAGAATCATGTAAAGAATTGCAGACAATTCAATTTGTCACGTTGGCAACAGATTGCTTCTGTACATTAATAGTCATAAATTCTGAAGATTTAAATTTATTGCACATAAGACACAAAAAAACTCTACATCTCTGCTCTCTGTCCCTTTGATGATTTTATATTTACAAAACCTTGGAATTAATTTTCTTAACTTCTATCATGTGCTCCTTGAGGTATCAAATGCCATTTAAAACCTCATTTAAACATGAACTCCTTACCCTCTCTGTTGCTTTGCTCACAACTCAGTCAAGCTAGCCGAACATACCCATTAATCCTCTCACTAATTATTTTTTTTCAATAAGCTTCCCAGCTGCGTTATTCCTGCCCACTATTTCAAACAATACATACAAGTCTTATGGGTGCAGTAATCAATGTTATGTATTGGATTAGCAATACCAACATTTATATCCCATCAAGGCAAGTTATTGAGCTCAATTAAAGAAAAAAAAAGTGAAACCCACACCAGGAATCATGTTGAATGATTCAAGAACCAGACCATGAATGCTGCTGAATTACTGTGAAAGTATAAATGCTTCACATGACCTTCAGAGAAGGGGTCTTGTCATCCCTACTTTTTTTGGGGTTCAACACTGTATGGTCGATCCTTAATGTTCTTCGGGTGCCAAGTTTCAATTTGTTGGTGTTTATAATGGTCTAGGAACAAATATGAAGAAAATGCTCCCAAACGTTCAGCAATTTAAAACTAGCTGAGAAGCAAATTTTCTTTTTCATTTACATTTGGGGCGACATCTCCTGATCAATCCCATTAAATGAAATTTACAGAAAATGAGAATCCTCCAACCTACCCTTATATACCAATATGTATGGCAAAGTGTTAACCATGGCTCAGTTCACAGCTTTGTGTCAGGAAATCATAATTTCAAGCTTCACTCCAGATACGGTCACAGCGGTGCAGCGGTAGAGTCGCTGCCTTACAGCGGATGCAGCGCCGGAGACCCGGGTGCTGTCTGTACGGAGTTTGCACGCTCTCCCCGTGACCTGCGTGGGTTTTCTCCGACATCTTCGGTTTCCTCCCACACTCCAAAGACGTACAGGTTTGTAGGTTAAGTGGCTTGATAAATGTAAAAATTGCCCCTAGTGTGTGTAGGATTGTGTTAATGTGCGGGGATCGCTGGTCGGCGCGGACCCGGTGGGCCGAAGGGCCTGTTTCCACGCTGTATCTCTAAACTAAACTAAAAAACACAAAAGTATTGGCTGAGAAGCCAGAATCATACTGATGGAAGCACCAGGTTTTGGATGAGGCATTAAATTGAGCCTTTACTGCAGGGGTCCACGACCTACGGCCCACGGGCTGGATCCCGCCCGTAACTTGAAATCATCCGGCCCGCAGGCTTATTTTATTTCACTTAGTTTTCGTCACCTGGGAACTGCAGCTAGTCCCGGGGCACGCAGGCGACTTGGGAACTGCAGCTAGTCCCGGGGCACGCAGGCGACTTGGGAACTGCAGCCAGTCCCGGGGCACGCAGGCAACTTGGGAACTGCAGCTAGTCCCGGGGCACGCAGGCGACCTGGGAACTGCAGCTAGTCCCGGGGCACGCAGGCGACTTGGGAACTGCAGCTAGTCCCGGGGCACGCAGGCGACTTGGGAACTGCAGCTAGTCCCGGGGCACGCAGGCGACTTGGGAACTGCAGCTAGTCCCGGGGCACGCAGGCGACTTGGGAACTGCAGCCAGTCCCGGGGCACGCAGGCGACCTGGGAACTGCAGCTAGTCCCGGGGCACGCAGGCGACCTGGGAACTGCAGCTAGTCCCGGGGCACGCAGGCGACCTGGGAACTGCAGCTAGTCCCGGGGCACGCAGGCGACTTGGGAACTGCAGCTAGTCCCGGGGCACGCAGGCGACTTGGGAACTGCAGCTAGTCCCGGGGATTTGAGCTGATCTGGGAACTGCAGCCAGTCCAGGGGCACGCGAGGGATCTGGGAACTACAGAAAACTAATTGAAAAACACACGAAAACTAATGCGAAAAACAACATCATGTCACACTAGTTAGTATGTATTATTACTAATTTATGTATTATTAGTATGTATTATTACTAATTACTAATTTAGTTAGTATGTATTATTATTACCTCTATTTATTAACCATGGCGATAGATGTGGCCCGCCATCTGCTCACGGACATGGGTCCTGGCCCCTATGCAAAACAAGGTTGCCGACCTCTGCTTTACTGGTCTTGCAAATGGGCACAAAAGATCCCAAGGCATTAATCTGAAGAACACGAGGGAACCTAGCCAGTTGTCGTGGAATATCACTATGTAAGGCTACTTGTCTATTTTTGGATCACTGGTTTTGGGAGTTTGCTGTGAAAAATGATCTGCGATCAACCGAGTCGTAGTTCAAAGCTGGAAATGAGAGGTGGGGTGGGACAAAACCTAGTAAATGATAGGTGGAAATAGGTATTGGGGAGAGTTAGTGACAAAGGCTCGAGATAAAGAAGAGACATGAGGCTATCAAATAAGGAGAGAATATTGATGGAAGGGGACAAGGAAGAAGGCCAGGATAATTGGAGATAGAACAGGATAGTTGGATCGGTGGTGGGGGAACAGCAAAGAGACATGGAGTAGAGGGCTGTTACTTAAAATTTGAGAAGTCAATGTCCATACCCCTGGATTGGAAGCTACGAAAGTGAGGTGCTGTTCCTGTAATTTTCACTCTGGCAATGGAAGTCCAGGACTGAAAGATTAGTATGGGAATAGAGAGTTGAAATGGTTAGCAACCGTGTGATCGAGCGGGCCTTGGCGGACTGAGCGCTACTGTGTGGCGAAACAGACGCCTAGTCTACGGTTGGTCTCGATGTACAGGAGACCATATGTGGATATGAGCTTAGAAGGGGTGCATATGAATGTCTGTTTCAACTGGAAGGGCTGCTGGAGTCCCTGGATGGAGGTGAGGGAGGAAGCCTGGGGACAAGTGTAACATGTACTTTGGTGACAGGGAAAAGTACCAGGGGAGGCTTCAGTGAACCAAGTTGTGGAAGGAGGAAAGGGGTGGGAATGGGAAGGTGTGACAGGTGTTGGGATCACGCTGAAGGTGTCAGAAATGTCTGAGAATGATGTGTAGGATGCGGAGGCTGGTGGGGTAAAAGGCGAGGAACTCTGCCCTGAGGGGAGAAGGGTGGGTGGGGTGTGAGCAGAACTGCAGGACACAGATGAGGTACAGGTGAAGAATCCATCCATAACAGCAGAGGTGAAACCACATTTACCAAAGAAAGAGGAATCTTGGATGATGTTGAGTGGAAATCCTCATCTTGGAAGAAGCGGCAGAAACTGAGAAATTGAGAGCAAGGGACGGCGTCTTTGCAAGAGGCAGGATGGGAAGAGATGTAGTCAAGGTAACAGTGGATTTGTAATAGAGCTCATGTCCTCTATGACATGAGTCTCAGTTCATGTACTTCTGAAGCAAACTGCTTATGTGTACATGGAACAGGCTCTTCAACACAAAACACTATTCAAGTGTACATGGCTATAGATATTCTTCTTCTACTAGTTTGAACAGTTTGAGATTAAAAAAACTCTGCACCTAAGCCAAATTAAATAAAAGCGATTCATAATTAAATAAAAAGAGCGGGTGAGGCAGCATTCCTGGAGAGAAGGAATCAGACTGAAGAAGGGTCTCGACCTGAGACGTCACCCATTCCTTCTCTCCAGAGATGCTGTGTTACTCCAGCATTTTGTGTCTACCTTCGATTTAAATCCAGCATCTGCAGTTCTTTCTTACACATAATTAAATGAATTTGCTTTTAGAGCAGTTACACCACCATCGTCATGAGAATAAAGTGAAAGTCCACAATTCTCCACTAACCTCTTGCAAAAAACGTTTCTGCTGAGCTTCCTTTCCTGGAAATTGAACAAGTGCGTGCAGAGTGGAGTTCAATTGCACAAAGTGTTGGTGCATAACCTGACCAAAGGGATCGTTTGGACGTATCTGTTCATAGACAACAAACATTGCTGACGAAAACCGGTCCGCTGCCCAACGGATGACTGCCGAAGATCTAGATCATAGTTTAACTTTGTCAGAAAGCAGCCGAAAGCCATGACTCACATTTAATAAACCCATCTCCTGAAAATAGCATCACTTCAAACAAAGTAAAACAAATTAAATATTAATAAAGATTACCACTTAATTCACAATCGTCTGATATCTCTCTGAGTTAGGGTTTGGAATTGCTCAGAAGACATCGTTGAAATTGTCAACGATTTTCAACAACTGCAAATGATCTCTCCTAGATTGTTGCCAGAGGTGTTCAGGCATGGTGGGATGACATATTTTATACTTTGGAAGACTCAAAATGCTCAAATGCAAATATTCAATGTTTAAAATGAGTATAAAAAGGAATTACACTTGCCAAATGTTGATGTCACCCATTCCTTCTCTCCAGAGATGCTGCCTGACCCGCCGTGTTACTCCAGCTTTTTGTGTCTACCTGCGATTTAAACCAGCATCTGCAGTTCTTTCCTACATACTTTATACTTTTCTTTCACATGGGGCAAAATGTGGACTGAGTCAGTGGCAATAAAACAGAGATAGACACAAAATGCTGGAGTAACTCAGCGGGTCAGGCAGCATCTCTGGAGAGAAGGAATAATGGGTGATGTGTCAGGTCGAGACCCTTCTTCAATAAACACCATTTGACAAGTGTAATTTATTTTATGCTCATTTTAAACATTGAACATTTGCAGAACTTTAAAAGCAATAATATAATCAAAAGATTATGCCCTTACAACAAAGAGAGTTGTGTTATTACTTGTCTTGGAATCATTTCTTTTCCCTGGAATCCAGAATATTCCCTTTAATTGAGAAGTGGCAGGCTATAACTCCTGAAATATCAAAGCTATTCATCAACTGTGTTTTTATCTATTCCAACCGCATTTTTCCCTAAATGCTCCAATTATAACATTTTCATACATTAACTGAAGCAAACAATGAGCATTGACTTCAACTACTGACCAAATTTGATTTTTGATAAATTTGTTATCAACTCAATGCTTGAAAATTGTACATATAATTTCTCCACCTATTTTGAATAATATTTTAGTTGTCCATTAGCATTGATGCTGGCATAGTTTTATAATGAGAAGCACTTTTGCTGTTACACTTTTTGAAAGTAGCTGCATGGTCTTCAGTTTAAGATCGACACAAAATGCTGGAGTAACTCAGCGGGTCAGGCAGCATCCCTGGAGAGAAGGAATGTGTGACGTTTCGGGTCAAGACCCTTCTTAAGGTCTTCAGTTTAGTTTAGTTTAGAGATACAGCGCGGAAACAGGCCCTTCGGCCCACCGAGTTCGCACCAACCAGCGATTCCTGCACACTTACACTGTTCTATACACACTAGGGACAATTTACATTTATTCCAAGCCAATTAACCTACAAACCTGTACGTCTTTGGAGTGTGGGAGAAAATTGGAGATCCCGGAGAAAACCCACGCAGGTCACGGGGAGAACATAGAAACTTTGTGCAGTCAGAATGGAACCCAGCTCTCTGACGCGGAGAAGGGCCCGTCCCACTTACACGACTTTTCAGCAACTGTCTTCAACCTTCAAGCTCAAGGGCACTCGCCTGAAAAACCGCGAGCTGGATCGACCGTCAGCGATGAAACTGCGAGCTGGATCGACCGTCAGCACACACACACACAAGCACATCGCAAAGGCGGGGGCCAGGGAAAGCGGGGGAGCGCTGTCTGAAATTCACACGGTGCAAAGCCAAGGTGATACCCGCGATGAACAGGAAGGTAAAGGACAGCTGGCACAGTATACGGTAAATCCTTTAAAAGAGCGTGGCGGGGAGAAGGGGAGAGAAGGGGGGGTAGAAGGTGGGAGAATGGGAGAGAATGGGAGAAAAGGGGAGAAAAGGGGAGAAAAAGGGGAGAAAAGGAGTGGAGACACTTTGAAGAAGCCAGACAACTTTTAATAAAGTTTAGCGGGCATTTAACATTACCGGTCGGTTTTCCTTGGTTCTGAAAACTCGTGCTTACGTTTTTTTCCCCCCAATGAGCCAATTAAAATGCCTGGTCAGCAAAGGAGATTGCCTATGGCTGCCCTCGACTGCCTATAACTATATAGCGACCCCACTACCACTGCACTACGAGTTCAAAAGAACCATGCTGACCAATTCAGCATATTGAAAAAATTTCCTCGATCAAGCTGAGACTGCGAGTGTGCGGGAACTTCTCTCGTGCATGAAGGAAAGTTACAGTGATCTCCTAGGACCACGTGTTGAGCATGCTGCGAGTTTGTGGCGAGCGCAAACTCTTCTAAACTGAGGTCGCCATAGTGGGACAGGCACCTTAAGGCAGCAGCTCTACCGCTATGCCACTGCGCCGCTGGTTGTTGACAAGTCCCTAAAATAAACTTAGGAATTCATGGTAGTCACCTTTCATTTTTCATGTAGGTCAGCACTACCTCTGACAGCAGTAAAGTTGGGCAAGCAGGGTTTAGACCAATCTCCATCAGTGTGTCATCTAACTTCACTATTTCAGTTAGATCAATACCTAGCAACTTGTAGTCCGCACCACACAGACAATCTGCAAATCCAAATGAAATACAATTATAAAAAGGCCATCAAAGCACAATTAGACATTTAACCATATGCATTAAGAAAACAACGTACTTTTTGTAATATGCCGTTTAATGTGGATTGTTCTACTTTTATGATTCAGTTTTATTGCATCCACTGCAATATATTCAGGATCCATTATACACAAAAGACAAAATGAACTTTCATTCTGCAGAAGGTAGACAAAAATGCTGGAGTAACTCAGCAGGTGAGGCAGCATCCATGGAAAGAAGGAACAGGCGACGTTTCGGGTCGTGACCCTTCTTCGGACTGATGTCGAGGGAGGGGCGGGAAAAGAAAGGAAGAGGTGGAGGCTTGTGGGAGAGCTGGGAAGGGGGAGCGGAAGGAGGGAGAAAACAAGGACCATCTGAAATTAGAGGTCAATGTTCATACCGCTGGGGTGTAAACTACCTAAGCAAATTATGAGGTGCTGTTCCTCCAATTTGCGCTGGGCCTCATTCTGGCAATGGAGGAGGCCCAGGACAGAAAGGTCGGATTCGGAATGGGAGGGGGAGTTGAAGTGCTGAGCCACCGGGAGATCAGGTTGGTTAGTGCGAACTGAGCAGAGGTGTTAGGCGAAGCGATCGCCGAGCCTGCGCTTGGTCTCGCCGATGTAGAGAAGTTTTTTCATTATGCAGATATATTTTGTCAATTCTATTATACATTTTAACATTTTCTGTAACTCATGCCAATAAATTTGATAGATGAAAATATGAAATAAGCTGCCCCAAAGCGCTCTTGCTTTTCAAATAAACAAAGCTGAGTTATTGTATGATACTGACTATAAACATGTTTAGCAAGCAGGCCTTAAATCACTTGGCCATTGTATCACTGTCAAAAGCCGCGCCAAAGTCAGCAAGCATTTTCAATGAAGTATGTATTTGAAAATCAATCATACCCATTTGGGCAGGCCCCTTTTCATCAGTGCAGCCTATGAGCTCTACAAGCTCCTGCTTGTTTTTAATCAGCATGGCTTTGCGTTGAACGACATCTGGATAATCCACCTCATACATAATTACATTTTTCAGCTCCCCACTTGCTTTTAGCCGGAAGTACAAGGAATCAAAGCCAGCTCCAAGTGAGAGGATCTGCAGAACACATACCATGCTCTAATGAACTATTCTTAGTCACTGTCAGAACTCAAATGTTCAGATGATTATAATGCTGAGTTAAGCATACAGTTTCTCACTATTTAGTTACACAGTTACTCATTTAAAAATAATTAAATTGCACCAGCTGCTTGTACCTGAAAATATATGTGAATAACACATTCTGGAATATTTGGAATACTGGTTCTTGACATGAAGACTGTGCAAGTGACTGATTAAAAGTAAAAACATGTTGTTAGCACACAGCTAACAATGGCCTGTTTCCTTTCTCATCGTTACTTTTTTGCAAATCGTTCATTCATTTGTTCTATATTTCTCTACATCACCGTCTATATCTCTCGTTTCCCTTTCCCTTGAATAGTCTAAAGAAGCGTCTCGTTCCGAAACGTCACCCATTCCTTCTCTCCAGAGATGCTGCCTGTCCCACTGAGTTATGAGTTATTCCAACATTTTGTGTCCATCTTCTTGAATAGTTTCCCGTTGTAATAAAACGGCTACTCACACGGAGTCAAACCACAGTCAAAAACAGGATTCATGCTGCATGTAAATCTGCTCAACAGCGAGGTTAGAACTGTCTATTTGCTTCCTACTACTTTATTAATTTTCAGGGATCTGGGCATTCATCGCTAAGGACAGCATGTAATGAATTTCATTGTCCTATCTGGGACATGACAATAAACTATCTTGGCTTGACTTGAAATTGTGAATTGACCAGTGCAGTTGGTAAGACCATTTCAGAGGCTTTTATGAGACAATCGCATTGGTGCGTCTGGAGCCACAAAAAGGCCAGACAGGGCAGATTTCCTCAGTTGAAGGACATAAGTGAACCAGATGGGCTTTTACAACAGTTAAGTAGCTTTATGGTCATAATTTTATGGTACTTGCTATTAACTGAATTTTTAATTTCCGCAGCAGCCACAGTGGAATATGAATTACAAGCCTGGTAATTTAATCAGCAAGCTGCTACCCTGCCCTTAATTCTCTGAGGTGGCAAAACACTATTCACTGTAATAAAGTGCAGATTTGTGTTTGTGGTTCCCCTGTATCAAGCTCCCAGACTAAGATACATAGACAATAGGTGCAGGAGTAGGCCATTCGGCCCTTCAAGCCAGAACCGCCATTCAATGTGATCATGGCTGATCATCCACAATCAGTACCCCGTTCCTGCGTTCTCCCCATATCCCCTTGATTCCGCTAGCCGAAAGAGCTCGATCTAACTCTCTTTTGAATGCATCCAATGAATCGGCCTCCACTGCCCTCTGAGGCAGAGAATCCCACAAATTCACAACTCTGGGTGAAAAGGTATTTCCTCATCTCCCAGATGGTCTGAGTGAGCTACTTAGCAGAAAAACGGTTTTCTCTACAGGAACCAAGAAGGATTACCAGTACCTTGCAGTGTGAGGAGAACAATGCACATAACTCACACAGTTCACCTGCTTTCCGCCTCAGAGTCATAAAGTCTTACAGCATGAAAACAGGCCCTTTGGCCTAACATTCCCACATTGGCCAACATGTCCCTTCTGCACTAGTCCAACCTGTCTGCGTGAGGCCCATATATCCCTCTAAACCTGTCCGTACCTGTCTTAAATGTACCTTCTTAAACAATGCGATACTACTTGCCTCAACTACCTCCTCCGGCAGCTCCTTACATATACCCTCCGGCAGCTCCTTACAAATACTCACCACCCATTGTGTGAAAATGTTACCCCTCAGGTTCCTATTAAATATTTCCCCCCTCACTTTAAACCTATGTTCTCTGGTTCTTGATTCCCATACTATGGGCAAGAGACTCTGTGCGTTTACCCAATCTATTCCTCTCATGATTTTGTCCACCTCTATAAGATCTCCCCTCATCCTCCTGTGCTCCAAAGAATAGTCCTAGCCTGCTCAACCCCTCCCTGCAGCTCAGGTCCTCGACTCCTAGTAAATCCTCTGCACCCGTTCCAGTTTGACAACATCTTTCCTATAACGTGGTGCCCAAAACTGAACACAATACTGCAAATATGGCCTACAACGGCAACATGACCTCCTAAAGTCTATACTCAATGCTCTGACTGGTGAAGGCCAATGTGCCAAAAGCCTTTTGGCTACCCTGTCTACCTGTGATGCCACATTCAACAAACTATGTTCCTGTGCTCCTAGATCCCTCTGCATTATAACACTCCCCAGAGCCCTATCGTTAACTGTATAGGTTCTGCCCATGTTAGTGCTCCCAAAATGCAACGTCTCACATTTATTTGTATTAAATTTCATCAACCATTCCTCAGCCCACCTGCCCAATCGATCAAGATCCTGCTGCAATTTTGACACTCATCTTCACTATGAATGAATGAATGAATAAGTTTATTGGCCAAGTATTCACATACAAGGAATTTGCCTTGGTGCTCCGCCCGCAACTGACAACATGACATACAATGACAGGAATGACATATAAAACATTAATAATACAATAATACAGATGTTTCAGGAAAAAGTGGGTGGTACTTTTGTCTCATTCAGCTAAATGTATTTTGTGTTGCAAAATTAAATATGTTTAATAACACATTAATAAATTATTTTAATGAATAAAATGAACAAAGTAAAATAGCCAATGTACTCACTTGCCTCTGGGGGTAACCTTCTGTGTGTCGTAAGAAACAACGCAGACTATAATCCACTGCCTTCGCCCTCACGTAGTAGCCGCTTAATAGGGAAAATAATATTTCCATTTATTTTCATGAAATATATAAAACCCATTCCAATATATATAATCTCTTCTGAAATACAATTTACTTGTTAAACTCCTCTGATTTAGCTGACATGGACGCAGTAGAGAGAACAACCTCTTACTTGCAATAACCTTTATGCTTTTGCGATTCCGGAGCAAGAGAGGCTATTCTCCCTATAATTGGCAATTTGAAGCAAAATGCCAAGCTTCCACTCAAGCTCAAATTCACTTTAACAGCAAAGTAAATACAGAACCAAAACTGGCAGACTAACTGCTTAAAGCATTTCTCAGCTTGGTTCACATTTATCAAAAGTTTGCATGAGATTACAATGCATGTCTTGGTTATTAACAGTCTTAGCAGTGTTCTGAAAAACTTGGGTGGCACAGTGGTAGAATTGCTGCCTTACAATTGCAGAGACCTGGGTTCAATCCTGACTATGGGTGCTGTCTGTACGAAGTTTGTACATTTGTACTGTACGAAGTGTGTAGGATAGAACTAGTGTAAGGGTGATGGTTGGTTGGTGTGGATTCGGTGGGCTGAAGGGCCTGTTTCTATGCTGTATCTCTAAACTAAACGTCACATCTGATTTTTACTGCTATGTTTTTACTGGTACATCCTTGGTACATCCTATGACTGGCCCCTTTGCACAATGTTGGTAGGATGGTTCAGTTGCATGATTACAGCTGGAAATAAACTGTCCCTGAATCTAGTAGTGACGGGATCCATTGTTGCATGTTTACAAATTTAAATATCTGTTCTAATAATCCAGGGAATAACTTACCACATGTCTGCTTGTATCAAAAGACAATAGCAGGCACAAGCTTGTGATTATCATGAGGGGGAAACAAAATCCAGTTATGCTCAGCTTTGTATATTTATGGCTTATTCTCAAATATCCCATTCATAAGAACATTAATAGTAGAAGTGACTGTATTGCAAGAGGCTATTCTGCTCTTCAAACCTATACCTCCACCATTCAAAAACAATCATAGCAGATCTTCTACCAAAACCAATGTTCCTGCCCTGACTCTATCTCTCTTGATTCCTCATATATCGAACAATCTATCGGTGTCAATGTTGAATTAATCAATGACTGAGCCTTTGGAGTGGAGAATCTCAAAGACTCATCACCCCCAGCGTGAAAAATAAGAATTAATTTTGTTCTGTGCACCAAAATGTTAGCAAAGTAATACTCAAATAAAATTAAAGACTCAAATTGCATAATTACTTTTAACAATGTGACTAAAAGTATGTTATACAGCACCATACCGATTTATGAGTGGAGTTCTTCTGGTGGTTTTATTTACAAATCCTTTCAGGAATCCATCAGTGAAGTAGCCTAAATTGACCATCGAACACTTGCTAACAATACTGCTGTCATTTGTACCTTGGACCTGCAAAAAGATCAATAAAGTAGTGATCGTGTACATGGGCAAACATTTTAACACTGAACGCTAACATTCACACACACAGAAACATCTGCCGTGTACCTCAAAGTCAATTTTATATCTGTCTCTTTTGGAACTAGTTTTTATCAAGTTTGAATGATACAGCACTTCCACATTTTATAGAAGCTGCAAGCACAAAGCTTACAACAGAATGAATTATTACGTGGATCTTGAGATGCAGTGAATTGAGGATCAAAACCAGGCCACTGTTTTGGAGCAAAGAACAAAACCGAGAACTAATAAGACATTTTTGATACAGTCAAACTTATCTAAAAACACAGCTCACTATTAGCATATTGTTCCAATTTTGTTTGGCATCCTTTATATTGCACTAAATGTTAATGCTAAAAATATCCAAGTTAAGTGACTGTATTAACTAGTTCATTATAGTCACAATCTTTCTCTTTGCTAAGCACCTGTGCTCTATCCACTGTGGCCACCTGGAGCTTCCAGTTTCCAGCTATTTCAATTCCCCACCCCATTCCCACACCAACCTCTCTCTATAATGTGTACGAAGAAACTGCAGATGCTGGTGTACACAGAAGATAGACACAAAATGCTGGAGTAACTCAGAAGGACAGGCAGCATCTGAAGAAGGGTCTCGACCCGAAATGTCACCCATTCTTTCTGTCCAGAGATGCTTTTTTTTAAATTTCAAAGTATACTTTATTCAAATGATATATACAATACATTAACCTTGCAGAAAATCCATCCGACATTTTCGGGGGCTGTACAAATTGATCATACAGTTTAGACATTTCTTTTCCCCAAATTTCCACAAATCAGTCCCCCACTCGTGCCACTCATGTGGCACAGTGGCGTGGGATACCTTCCCTTATATTGAGGGGCGTCTCCACCATACCGTGCCCCCCATGTCCAGCGGCGGAAGGACCTTAGACTGTGGCCCTCCCCCACCGAGCCTTGGCGTTGGCTGCACCGAGCTTCAGTGCGTCCCTCAGCACGTACTCCTGCAGTCTGCAGCGGGCCAGTCGGCAACATTCCCTGACGGACATCTCGCTCTGCTGGGTGGTGAACAATGCTCGGGCAGGCCAAAGGGCGTCTTTTACCGAGTTGATGACCCTCCAGCAGCACTCGATGTCAGCCTCTGAATGTGTCCCTGGGAACAGTCCTTAAATCACAGAGTCCTCTGTGATGGAGCTGTTCGGGATAAAGCGTACCAGGGACCCTTGCATTTTTCTCCAGACTCTTTTAGCAAACCCACACTCTGTAAAGAGGTGGGCAACCGTCTCCTCTCCATAGCAGCCGTCCTGAGGGCAGCGTGCGCTGGCAGTGAGGTTCCGACGGTGCAGGAAGGATCTGACTGGGAGGGCTCCCCTCATCGCCAGCCAAGCCAGGTCTTGGTGCTTGTTGGTGAGTTCTGGCGATGAGGCATTTTGCCAGACAAGCTGGGCAGTCTGCTCAGGGAACCACGCCACCGGGTCCATAGAGTCCTTTCCCTGCAGTGCCTGCAGGACATTCTGTGCTGACCACTGCCCGATGGACATGTGGTCAAAGGTGTTGGTCCGGAAGAACCCTTCCACCGACAGATGGGGCGGCAATGTCCAGCTGGCTGGCACATTGCGTGGCACCTGCGCCAGGCCCATCCTTCTCAACACCGGGGACAGGTAGAACCTCAGCAGGTAGTGACACTTGGTGCCCACGTGCCTTGGCTCTACACTCCGCCTGATGCAGCCACACATGAAGGTGGCCATCAGGGTGAGGGTGATGTTGAGCACGCTTTTACCCCCGTTGTCTGCTGACTTGTACATTGTGGGCCGTCGCACCCGGTCCATCCTCGACCCCCAGATGAACTGAAAGATGGCCCAGAGATGCTGCCTGTCCCGCTGAGTTTACTCCAGCATTTTGTGTCTATCTGCGGTCAAACCTCTCTATATACTTGGCCTCCTCTACTGTTAGGGTGAGGAAAAACACAAACTGGAGGAAGAACACCTCATATTCTGCTTCTTTCCCAGATACCAACCCCTCTCACCGAACCCCTTCCCCTACCACACCACCTGCCCGTTACCACAGACATCTCCCACTGTTTCCATGCACCTCTCTTATTCGGTCTCATACTTCACTCTCCAGATTCCTTTGAGGGAGTGCAGGGTAGGTTCACGATGTTAATTCCCGGGATGGCGGGACTGTCATAAGTTGATAGAATGGAGCGGCTGGGTTTGTATACTGTGGAATTTAGAAGGATGAGAGGGAATCTTACTGAAACATATAAGATTATTAAGGGATTAGATATGCTAGAGGCAGGAAACATGTTCCCGGTGTTGGGGGAGTCCAGAACCAGGGGCCACAGTTTAAGATGCTGTTTAAGAATAAGGGGTAGGCCATTTAGAACAGAGATGAGGAAACACTTTTTCACCCAGAGAGTTGTGAATCTGTGGAATTTTCTGACTCAGAAGGCAGTGGAGAAAATTGAGTTGTCTTCTTTTTAACAATAGGATATTTTAATAAAGGAAATAGGCAAACCCGTCTGAAGTATTGAAAAGATAAGTAGCTAGGCAGAGATTAAAATGATTACCAGAAGAACCAGATTCATGAGGGTTTAAAAAAAAGTAAGAGTCTGGAATTCAAAATCAGATGGAAGCAACAAGAATGAAAAGGGAGTTGAATAGCTAAAGCGTAAACAAAATATAAACACATGGGGGTATAAAAAACTATTGAGTGTGATTTATTTGCTAGCAGTAGAAAATAACCAACACAAACACAGACCGAATGAATGCTTTCTTCAGTGCTACATCATTCTAAAAATTAATTGACTGTAAAAATGTAGGCAGAATGCAAGTCACCTGATTGCACACAGAGCAGCATATGATCAACAAGGATGAGAGGTGCTAAATCTACTTTAAATATACGCAACTATTACACCTGTCAATAGAGGCAAATAGTATATTAAAATGAATGATTGTTGCTGTCAATAAGTGTCTATTACACTAGTTTATCACATCTGTAAAGAGCTGGCTGGGCCACACACAGCTGTTTAAAAATTGTAATTTGTAAGCAACTTCACAAATCCTGCTGCATTGTTACGGCACTCACAAAGGTCACCTCACGAAATCCAGTTTGCCAATGTGTTACAGAAATACCACATTGTAGTTTATTACTATGTGTAAGGTTTCTCAAGAAATCTCTCAGCAAAACTGAATGTCTATGCTATTCATACATAAGAACACAATGGATAGGAACAGGATATGCACAAAAAGCAGATGTAACTCAGGGGGTGAGGTAGCATCTCTGGAGATAGGAATGGGTGGCGTTTATAGTCAGGGAAGGGGGTGACCAGATATATGAAAGGGTACAAAGAGCATGTAAGGTGTTAAAAGGACAAAGCAAATCAGAGTTGATCATTTGACCCCTCATTCCTGCTCAATCAGATTACAGATGATCTTTGACCTCAGTGCCAAACCTATATACCTCAATTCCTTTAATGTCTAAAGCTTCAACACACAGTAGTTATATTAAACAGATTTTTTGGTTTCAATGTTTTTATTGGAAGTATTTGTACAAAAAAACAGATGACAGATTTTAAATTATTAGCATCACATGTGTCTATTAGTCTTTGAGAGGAGGTGCTTCTGGAAGTGGAAAGGGACGGTATGCTAAATCATTGCAGCAATTTTAGATATTAAATATTGGGCTAGAGTGTAACTATTTCCTAATTACTAACTGCCAAAATTCCTGCTAAAATCCCAATGCAATTGATTGAATTTTTTGAGGAGGTATCAGAGTTGATGAGGATAATACAGTTGATGAGTGTACAAGGATATCCAAATGGCTTTTAGTAAAATGTCACATAATGGGCATCAACAAAACTGCAGATCAAGGCATAAAAAGGATATCTGGCCTATATTCCAACCATCTGCCTTTCAAAGCCACATCTTGCCTGTGTCCATGTATCACATGTTTTGCCCTGCCTCTACTCTCTCCCAGCTTTCTTCCCCTCCCCTCTCTGAATGAAGGGTCCCGACCTGAAACACTTCTTCTCCTTGTTCTCCAGAGATGCTACCTGACCCGCTGAGTTACTAAAACACTTGTGTCTTCTTATGTAAACCAGTATCTGCAGTTCCTCGTTTCCACATAAAAAGGGTATTCATTGCTTAGATACTAAGTTAATTGTGAAACAGGCAATAGCGAATCATAATGAATGGTTGTTTTCAAACTGTAGGAAGGCAAATTGTGGCATCAGTAAGAGTCATTGCTTTTTTTTGGGATCTATACTAATGAGCATTATTCAGTGCTGTCACCATTCCATGACTCTACTTGTGTAGGAGGGAACTGCAGATGCTGGTTTAAACCAAAGATAGACACAAAATGCTGGAGTAATTCAGCGGGTCAGACAGCAACTCTGGAGAAAAGGAATCAATTAAGTTTTGGGTCGAGACCCTTCTTCAGACTTGAAGAAGGGTCTTGACCTAAAACATCACCAATTCCTATTCTCCAGAGATGTCTGACCTGCAAGGTTACTCCTGCATTTGTGTCTACCCATGACTCTATTTGCCACTTTTCGTCCAGATGATGGCAGTTTGTGTGAGCTGTCATTATTACAGATATAATGCTAATTTAAGGAATTTATTTGGAATTATGACGGTTCATACCTTCATTTACATGGCTCATTTGTATTGTCATACATTCTTTCATTTTTTGGAATCAAAGCCAACTACACTCGAATCACAGGAAATGTTGGTAAAAACTCAGCAGGCAAGGCAGCATGTGTGGAAAGAGGAACAGAGTGCATCCTTTAGGGAGAAGGTCTGTTGTCAAAATAGTTCAATTACCCAGCATCTGCAGTTTTCTTACTGCTATTCTTAAAAACCTTAGAACCTTTGCTGATTTGATTCACTAACTTCCACCCTGTAAAATATTTTTCATTGCACATTTTCCTCCATCCTAAATCCCTACATTGCATTTTCCTTAATCTGACTGTTTAGGAAAGAACTGTAGATGCTGGTTTACACCATAGACACAAATTGCTGGAGTAACTCAGCTGGACAGGAAGCATCTCTGGAATCAATCAGGTGGCGTCAGCAATGGCTGCCCCGCCAACTGTCTGTCTGTCCTTTTCCTTCCTTGTGTTTAAATAGTATGTGTTATGTATGTTTTTAGTGTTCTTTAGCTTGTTTTGTGTGGGGGTGGAGGGGGAAACTTTTTCTAATCTCTTACCTCGACGGAGATAGGATTTTTTTCTGTATCGCATCTCCATCTGCACTGCGGCGTAACAGCGAGGAGTTGGCGACCTTTGCTGGAAGCCGACTTTTGAGAGCTCCACTGCGGGTGCCGACTGGACTTTAACATTGCTGAGCCCGCAATCCCTTTGGAGCTCCAACTGTGGGTGCTTATGGACTTGCATCACGGAACCCGCGATCTCTAGTCAGAGACCGACATCAGGAACTCCAAGTCGCGGGAGTTTCGACCGCCCCAACACAGGAGTTTCTATCACCCCAACACGGGAGCTTCGACCGCCGGCTGCGGGAGCTTTGATCGCCCTGACGGATGGTCCGACTGCCCCGACCATGGTAGAAATAAAGAGGAAGAAAGTTGGACTTTTTTGCCTTCCATCACTCTAAGGAATATGGGGAATCCGCTGTGGTAGATGTTTATGTTAACTTTTAGGTATTCGCATGGCATTTTGCTTATTTTCCGTATGGCTGTATGGTAATTCACATATACCTGTACCTTAATTGGTACATGTGACAATAAAAGACTTTTGAAACCTTTGACATGAATCACCCATACGTTCTATCCAGAAATGCTGCCTGTCCGCTGAGTTACTCCAGCATTTTGTGTTCACTGATGCAGATCTATGCATGTAAACTTCCGTATAAAATGTTTTAATGAATGAATGAATGAATAAATAAATAGGTTTATTGGCCAAGTATTCACATACAAGGAAAATGTTTTCCCACTGAATTACATTCAAACCAAACTATTAGTGGTATTCTCCGTGATCCTGTAAAATTTGAGGACGAGATCAGAGTGATGCAAGCTTACAGCTTCAGAGTCCCAGGGGTAATTCACCTGTCAGTGTGAATTTTGTACATATTATCAGTTTGTCTTTCATAAATCTGTGGCCATTCAATCACAGGTCATACCCAGCCAATGTTTTACCTCTTTATTTTTGACTTGCAGACATGATGGATCTTGTGACCGTGATTTTGATTAATGAATAGATATGAAGAAGATACAAAAAGCTGGAGTAACTCAGCAGGTCAGGCCCTTCCTCAAACCGAGAGTATGAGGAGAGAGAAATAATAGATATAGAAAGTTTATAGAACAAATGAATGAAAGATATGCAAAGAGCAATCATGATCGAGTAAGGGTGGAACCCACAATGCTTCATTGTTGGCTGTAGGGAAGGTGATGAGTGATACTATGAAACTCAGCAGAAGGGTCTTGACCCGAAACATCACCTATTCCTTTTCTCCCAAGATGCTGTCTGACCCGCTGAGTTACTCCAGCTTTTTGTGTCCATCTTAGGATGAATATGAAACTGGTACGACGACTATGATGGGGGGGTGGGGGGGTGGAGAGAGAGAAGTTGCAAGTGCTTGAAGTTAGAGAAATCAATATTCATATCACTGGGTTGTAAACTGCCCGAGCAAAATATGAGATGCTGTTCTTCCAATTTGTGTGGGACGGGGAAGGTGTGGTAAAGTGTTTGGAAAATGAGAGATCTGTGGCTAAGACAACTGAGCAAAGGTGTTCAGCAAAACAATTGGCCAGTCTACGCTTGGTCTTGGAGGTGGTGCCAGTGAACTTCTGCCTCACCTGAAAAGGCTGTCGGGGTCCCTGGACAGAGTCGAGTGGGGAGGTATAGGGATAAGTGTTTCATCTCCTGCGGGTGCAGGGGAAAGTACCCAGGGAGGGGGCGGTTTGAGATGGTTTAACGCGGAGGGAATGGTCTCTGCGGAAAGCGGTGGAGATGGGAAGATGTGACGTGTGGTGGGATACCATTGGAAGTGGCAAAAATGTCAGTGGATTATGTGTTGTATGCGATGGCCTATGTGGTGAAAAGGGCTATAGGGACTGTCCCTGTTGTGACTGGGGGGAGGGGGAGCAAGAGCAGAGTTGCGGGATTGTGAGAAGAGCGAGGGCCTCTTCTATGATAGAAGAGGGGAATCCGCATTCCCTAAGGAACGAGGACATCTTGGATGTCCTGGCATGGACCACCTCATTTTAGGCACATGCAGCATAGATGGAGGAATTAGTAGGGGATAGAGTCTTTAAAGGAGACACGATGGAAAGAAGTGTGGTGGGAACTAATACCATCTATACCAGTGGAGACACAAGCAACTGCAGATGCTGGAATAGTGCATAGAACACAAGTGCTGGAGGAACTCTGGGTCAAATGGCATTATGGAGGGAATGGACAGAATATTGCAGGTTTGATCCTTTTTTCAGATCAGGAGATGAAATATAATGCGAGAGAGGATACGATTGGGACAGTGAAGAGGAAATAGGGAATAAAGAGAAAATGGGGAACTCTGGGATGGAGACGAGTATATGGAGGAGGGGAAAGGAGCAGGGTAACTGGGGGAGTGAGAGAAATGTGTGGGCCGATACTCTTACAACATTTTAGTAGTACCTAGATGAGCACTTGAATTGCCATGGTACAGAAACTAAGGCAAGGTGTTTACATGAGATTAATGTAGATGGGTCCTTGATGACTGGCTTGCAGATGGAAGTCCAAAAGGCCTGTCCCAGCGCTGCATGACTCTATCAAAACTATTGCTCTGATACAAATCACATTGTAAATAAGCCACTATTTTCTTCAATGGAATAATAAGATCTTTATTTGGCCTGCCAAAAATTAAACACTATAATCATAACTTCCACTCATTTCCTTCGGCAGATGAAACTCCGTGTTTTCTGATCCAAAATTGGGCTTTGAACTGGACAAATTTCATCTTTTTACCTCATTGACCAAATATTTCCCCCATCTCACCAATCAAAACATCCCTACGTTATGATCACATCTACACTTGACTGGCCAGACCTATTCTAGATCTCGACCAGAGGAGCAACCCATACCCGTCCACTGACACCCTCCTCCGCCTAGCGGAGTTGGTCCTTACCCTCAATAACTTCTCTTTCGATTCCTCCCATTTCCTCCAAACACAAGGCGTAGCTATGGGTACATGCATGGGCCCCAGCTACGCTTGCCTCTTTGTCGGGTACGTCGAACAATCCTTGTTCTCGGCGTACCAGGGCCCCATCCCCGACCTCTACCTCCGTTACATCGATGACTGCTTTGGTGTCACCTCCTGCACCCACACACAACTGACTGACTTCATTCATTTCACCACCAACTTCCATCCGGCACTCAAATACACTTGGACCATTTCCGACATTTCCCTACCATTCCTTGACCTCACCATCTCTATTGCAGGTGATACACTCCTGACCGACATCCACTACAAACCCACTGACTCCACAGCTACCTGGACTACTCTTCCTCCCACCCTGCTTCCTGTAAGGACTCCATCCCCTATTCCCAATTCCTTCGTCTACGCCGCATCTGCTCCCAGGATGAGGTGTTTCACACCAGGTCATCACAAATGGCCTCATTCTTCAGAGAACGGGGATTCCCCTCCCCCACTATTGATGAGGCTCGCACCAGGGTCTCCTCCATACCCCGCAACACTGCCCTCACTCCCCATTCCCCCACTCGCAAACAGGGCAGAGTCCCCCTGGTCCTCACCTTTCACCCCACCAGCCGGCAAATACAACAGATAGTCCTCCGCCAGTTTCGCCACCTCCAACGTGACCCCTCCACCCTCCACATCTTCCCATCTTCCCCCGTCTGCCTTCCGCAAAGACCGCTCCCTCCGCGACTCCCTTGTCAATTCTTCCCTCCCCTCCCACTCTACCCCTTCCCCGGGCACTTTCCCTTGCAACCGCAAGAAATGCAACACTTGTCCCTTCACCTCCCCCCTCCACTCCTTTCAGGGACCCAAGCAGTCCTTCCAGGTCCGACAGACGTTCACCTGCACCTCCTCCAACCTCATCTACTGCATCCGCTGCTGCAGATGCCAGATGATCTATATCGGTGAGACCAAGCGGAGGCTTGGCGATTGTTTCGCCGAACACCTCCGCTCGGTCCGCAAAACCCAACCCGACCTCCCGGTCGCTCAGCACTTCAACTCCCCCTCCCATTCCGTATCCAACCTCTCGGTCCTGGGCCTCCTCCATGGCGAGAGTGAGCAACACCGCAAGTTGGAGGAACAGCACCTCATATTCCGCTTGGGGAGTTTGCATTTTGGGCTTGAACATTGAATTTTCTCAATTCTGTTAACCCCTGCTGTCTCCTCCCCTTCCCACCTCTCCCTCAGCCCTCGGGCCCTGGCATTCCCTCTATCTCTATCTCCCTCCCCCACCCTAGTCGCACTAGCTTCTCATTTTCACACCACAAACAGCTTACAATGGCTTGTACCCTTTATCATCGATACTTTTTTGCATATCTTTCATTCATTGTTCTTTATCTCTCACATCACCGTCTATATCTCTCGTTTCCCTGATCCCTGACCAGTCTGAAGAAGGGTCTCGACCCGAAACGTCGCCTATCTCCTTCGCTCCTTAGATGCTGCTGCACCCGCTGAGTTTCTCCAGCATTTTGTGTAACCCCCTATTCTAGATTACCCAGCCAAAATCCACAACTTTCATTATAGCTGCAATCTAAATCATGATTCAAAATCCTTGACAGAGACTGGAGCACATAACCCAAGGGGACAATATAGAGTCGTGCTGGAAGAGTGTTGTAACATTCAGAAACATATCTTTCACATGAGATGTTAAACAGAGATGCCCACACAAAAGAAATGGGCATCTCAAGCCTGCCTTCCCATTCATTTAAATAATGGCTGACCTTCTACCTCCACACCATTTACTTTCATTATCCCGAGATCCCTCACCTCCCTTAATATCAAGAAAAAAACTACTGGGATGGTGAAACTACAATATGACGGGAAATTATTGTCAAATTGATTTGTCTTCATTGGAGCTCAGAAAGATGGGAAGAAAGCTCAGGATGTGTACGTCCCCGTTGAGGAAGGGAAAAACAGGCAAACGTAAGGAAGCTTGGCTGACGAGGGAAATTGAGACGTTAGTCAAAAATAAGAAGGATGCACTGGACAGGTATAGGCAGCAGGGATCAAGTGCGTCCCTGGACGAGTTTCGGGAACTAAGTAGTAAACTTAAAAAGGAAATCAGATGGGCAAAAAGGGGCCATGAGTTAGCTATGGTGGGTAGCATCAGGGACAATCCCAAAAGATTTTATAAATACTTAAGAGAGAAAAGGATAACTAGAGTGGAACCTCTCAGGAATCTAAGCGGTCACCTCTATGTGGAGCCACAGGAGATGGGCAAGGTCCTCAATTAATACTTCTCCTCTGTATTTACTGAGGGGAAAGACAGTAGGACGGAGAAAATTGGAGCAGTCACTGGAAGTGTCTTGAGAGCAGTCAGGGCTACCGTTGAAGAAGTACTGAAGGTACTGTCACGTTTGAAGGTAGACAAATCTCCAGGGCCTGATCAGATATATCCGAGGACATTGTGGTAAACTAGGGAGGAAATTGCGGGAGCCCTGGTTGAAATTTATGAGTCGCCCTTAAATACAAGAGAGGTGTCGGAGACTGGAGGGTGGCAAATATTGTACCTCTTTTCAAGGAGGGCTGCAGGGGAAATGCTGGGGACTATAGGCCGGTGAGCTTAACATCTGTAGTTGGTAAATTACTGGAGAGTATTCTGAGGGATAGAATATACAGGCATTTGGATGGGCAAGGGCAAATTAGGGATAGTCAGCAAGGTTTTGTACGTGGGAGATCGTATCTCACAAATCTGATTGTTTTTTTTGAAGACGTGACCAAAAAGGTTGATGAGGGCAGAGCTGTAGATGTGTACATGGACTTCAGTAAGGCGTTCAACAAGTTTCCGCATGGTAGGCTGCTCTGGAAGGTTAGATCGCATGGGATCCAAGGAGAGTTGGCTGAATGGATAGCAAATTGGCTCCATGGAAGGAAGCAGAGGGTAATGTTGGAAGGTTGCTTCTCAGA
Organism: Okamejei kenojei; assembly: GCA_035221665.1. Lineage (NCBI taxonomy): Eukaryota > Metazoa > Chordata > Chondrichthyes > Rajiformes > Rajidae > Okamejei > Okamejei kenojei. The sequence goes on along the minus strand of CM069137.1, from coordinate 101,575,851 downwards.
CTGGAGGCCTGTGACCAGTGGTGTGCCTCAGGGTTTGGTGTTGGGCCTGTTACTGTTTGTCATCTACATCAATGATTTGGATGAGAACATACAGGGCAAGATTAGCAGGTTTGCTGATGATATAAAAGTTAGTGGTTTTGCAGATAGTGAAAATGGTTGTGAAAGATTGCAGCAGGATCTGGATCGTTTGGCCAGGTGGGCGGAAGAATGGTTGAAGGAATTTAATACAGGAAAGTGTGAGGTGTTGTATTTTGGGACGTCGAACAAGGGCAGGACCTACACATTAAATAGTAGGCCTCTGGGTAGTGTTGTAGAGCAGAGGGATCTAGTACAGGTGCATGGTTCCTTGAAGGTCGAGTTGCAGGTAGATAAGGTGGTGAAAAGGCTTTCGGCACTTTGGCCTTCATCAGTCAGAGTACTGAGTACAGAAGTTGGGTCATATTGCAGTTGTATAAGACGTTGATGAGATCCCATTTAGAAGGAAGAAGGGTCTCGACCCGAAACGTCGCCTATCGGAAGAAGGGTCTCGACCCGAAACGTCGCCTATCGGAAGAAGGGTCTCGACCCGAAACGTCGCCCATCTCCTTCGCTCCTTAGATGCTGCTGCACCCGCTGAATTTCTCCAGCTTTTTGTGTACCCTCCCATTTAGAATATTGTGTTCAGTTCTGGGCACTATGCTATAGGAAAGATATTGTCAAGCTTCAAAGGGTTTAGAAAATATTTACAAGGATGTTGCGAAGTCTAGAGGGTGTGAGCTGTAGGGAGAGGTTGAGTAGACTGTGTCTCTAGTCCATGGAGTGCAGGAAGATGAAGGGAGCTCTTACAGAGGTGTATAAAATCATGACAGGAATAGATCAGGCAGATGCACAGAGTCTTTTGCCCAGAGTAGAGGAATCGAGGATCAGAGAACATAGGTTCAAGGTGAAGGGGTAAAGATTTAATAGGAATGCAAGGGATAACCTTTTTCACACAAAGGGTGGTGGGTGTATGGAACAAGCTGCCAGAGGAGGTAGATGAGGCTGGGACTATCCCATCATTTAAGAAACAATTGGACAGGTACATGGATAGGACAGGTTTGGAGGGATATGGACCAAACGCAGGCAAGTGGGACTTGGCAGCTGGGACGTTGTTGGCCGGTGTGGGTGAGTTAGGCCGAAGGGCCTGCTTCCACACTGCATTCCAGTCAACATTCTGTCATCATCGGAAAGGTCTTTAACTTTGGGGCAGCAGAGTGTGCAATGCCTCATAGCGACAGAGACCCGGGTTCGATCCTGACCTTGGGTGCTGTCAATGAAGAGTTTGCATGTTCTCCCTGTGACCACGTGGGTTTTCTCCGGATTCATCTCACATCCTAACAGCATGTGGGTTTGGAAGTCAATTAGCATTTGTAAATTGCCCATAGTGTGTTGGGGGTAGATGAGAAAGTGGGATAACATATAACTAGTGTGAATGAATGATCAAAGGTCATCCATGGACTTGATGGGATCAACACAACTGTGACTGGGCTGCACCACCCCCCTCCCTTCCCTCTTCTTCCTCTCCCTTCCCTCTTCTCCTTTCCCTCCCCCCCTCTTCCTTTCCCTCCCCCCTTTCCCCCCCCCTCTTCCTTTCCCCCCCCCCCCCCCATCCCTGCTCCTCCTTGAACAGAACATTGTCAGCCGGTGGTGCCTCTGTGGAATTCATTGCCTGGCGTGGGGGAACCACCGTGAGTGAGGGGGGACAAGGGAGGACCTGGCATTGGATAACTTTGTAACATTGTCAGCGTCCTTTATGTGGCTCCCCTTTGTATACCTCGGGTATTCAAAACAAAGAATATCACAGTGACAATAAAGCATTCATTCATTCTGTGGAGGCTGAGCTAATGGATATACTTAAGGCGTAGACTGACAGATACCTGATTAGTGCGGGTGTCAGGGGCTATGGGGAGACGGCAGGAGAATGGGGTTGAGAGGGAGAGATAAATCAGGCATGATTGAATGATGGGGTAGACTTGATGGCCCGAACGGACTAATTCTGCTCCTATCAGTTATGAACATGAGTGTCGGCTCAAACGTGGGCTTCGTGGAAGGAGTTGTCGTGTGTCGCGGAGAGTCAGTGCCATCACTCACAGCTGCATCTTTCCCGGCCTGTCTCCTCCTGCTGCACCGCCCGTGTGCGGGGCCGGGGCCGGGGCCGGGGCCGGGGCCGGGGCCGGAGCCGCTGCTCGGACCGCTGCCGCTGCTGGGGCCGCCGCTGGAGCTGGAGCCGGGACCGGGGCCATCTTCACCCATCACCGTGGCCGCTCCGCGCCTGCGCACGGTCAGGAGGCAGCGGCCGACCGAGGGGTCGGCACATGCGCACTGACCGTAAAACCCTGCGCCTGCGCACTGATAACAAACAGGCAAAAAATTCTCAGCGTATGGGCACTTACCGCCAACCCTGCGCATGCGCATCGATTAGGGAAACCGCCAACGAGAACAGCGCATGCGCGCTGACAAGAGACCCACCGATCCCCGAGGGTCGGCGCATGCGCATTGCCCCGCGAGCCCCGCGCCTGCGCAGTGGTGAGCCGGCGGTCGCCCCGGCAACGCCTTGCGGCGGCGGTGTGGGCGCCACACGGCAGCGTCTCGGCTTCACTCCACTCGCAGGTTGTTCCAAGCGCTGATCGTGTATTTGTCGCTGTTGCGTAATTGTGTTTCTCTGCACACTTTTAACGGAGAAACATACCAAGTGAGGACGCCGTCTGTATCTCTCTCCCTCTCCCCTCATCCTCTCAGTCTGAAGAAGGGTCTCGCCTCGAAACATCGCCCGTCCCTTCTCTCCAGAGATGCCGCCTGTCCCGCTGAGTTACTCCAGCTTTTTGTGTCTAGCTATTCCTTGACCAGCGTCTGCTTGGATCGGTCTACTGTCTTTTTTCCTGTCCATCTTTGATCTGTCGAGTTCAAGTTCAAATTTATTGTCACATGTCACATTGGTACAGTGATATTTGAGTTACCACACAGCCATACGAATAAAAAGAACACAATACATGATCGAGTTTAACATAAACATCCACCGCAGCAGAATCAACATTTCCCACTGTGATGTGTTAAAGAAGGAACTGCAGATGCTGGAGAATCGAGGGTTATACAAAAGGCTGGAGAAACTCAGCGGGTGCAGCAGCATCCAAGGAGCGAAGGAGATAGGCGACGTTTCGGGTCGAGACCCTTCTTCCCACTGTGATGGAAGGCAATAAAGTTCAGTCAACTTCCTCTTTGTTCATCCATGGTCGGGCCTTGAACCCTCCGCAGTCGCCACTACGGGCGACCCAATGTTCAGGCCCTCTCTGGGATGATCGAAACTCCGGCGTTGGAACAGATCGGAACACACTCGCGGCTTGGAGTTTCCGAATTGGTCGCTTCCTACCGGAGACCGCGGTTTCCGAAGTACCACAGGCTGAGCTGGGCGGAGCTCCAGCACTGGCGGCCCTCGGCAAAAGATCCCAGGACTCTGCGATGTTAACGTCAGCGTCGCCCGCTAATAGGAGCTCCGCAAACCACAGCTCTACGATATTAAAGTCAGTAGGCCCAACAATCCATGGCTCAAACACTGGCGATCCCCGGCATGGGATCACCACGCTCCGCTGCGCCCTCAGTGCTGCGCCGCTGCTGGAGCTCCGGCCAGTCTCCGGTAGGAAAGACCGCGCCAATCCGCGTCAATCCAGTTGGTAGGCCGCGAGGGGGGGGGGGCGAAGATGCGTCTCGGAGAAAAGATGCATCTTTGTCCAGGTAAGTGACTGAGAAATGGTTTACCCCTATTCCCCTCCATCACCCCACCCCCCCCCCCCACCCACATAAGACACACTGAGAAACATTTAAAACATACATTTAGACACATTAAAAATAACAAAAAGGGTGTAAGGACTAACAGCTGCTGGCGAGGCAGCCACCCCGGTGGCGCCACCCGATGGAACATATCACACCTTACTCTTCCTTATCTGTACTCTCCCTCTCCCCTAATCTCAATCTGATGAAGGGTCTCGACCTGAGACGTCACCCATTCCTTCTCTCCAGAGATGCTACCTGTCCTGCTGAGCTACTCCAGCTTTTTGTGCCCACATGCGAAGTGAAGAGTCGGCATGACGCCGCTTGCCCACCCCATATTCCACAGAGCCATGGGCTTCGCAGGGAGAACAAAGGTCTGAAATGCACAGAAATGCCAAAGGTTGGGTGAGTGGGCAGATGCTTCGCAGGTGCAATTTGGTGGCAAGAACAAGAAGGCAGATTATTATCTTAATGGTTCGTGGGGGCGCTGCAAGACGGCAGCCCTGCAAGCAGCGTGCTAGTAATTTCAACTTAAAATTTTATTTTTTTGTGTGTTTTAATGTATGTTTTTAATGTTTCTTTGTGTGTCTTGTGTGGGGTGTGGTGTGGGGGTTAAGGGGGAAACCGCTTTGGTCACCTCCTCCACGGAGAGATGACTTTTTCCATGTCGCCTCCCCTGTGGCCTAACATCGAGGATTGGGCGGTCCTTTCCTGGAGACGCGTCCCGAGGCTTCAGCAGCGGGCGCCGAGCGGACTCTCGGCACGGAGCGGGTGAGCTCTGGCTGGGGCTCGCCGGAGGGGAGCGCTCTGTTCGCTGGCCCGCGGCAGCCTGAAGCCGCGGTCTGCAGAGCTCCGGCTGGCGCGGCGTCCACAGCCTGGGTCCCTCGTTGGGGACCCCGGGGGAAGAAGAGCTTCAACTGCTGGCCTGCGGCCAACATCTACCGCGGGCGCAGCAGCGACCTACTTACTATCAGGAGCGGGGTCCCTCACTGGGCATCCCTGGAGGGGAGTTTTGACCGCCGGCCCTGCGGTCTGCGGTGCTTCTGGCTGCGGCGCGACGGGAACTTTAAATCTCCGGCCGCCGGCCTGCGGCCTACACCAACCTGAAGCCGCGGTCTCCGGTGGGGAGGCACCGATTCAGGACTTACCTGGACTTTTTACCTTGTCTGTACATCTGGACGCCTGCAGCGATGGTTGCGCAGGGTGAGGTCCCGACCACTGGGGAAAATGGAGGAGGACTGGCCAATTTTTGTGCCTTCCACCACAGTGATGAATGCTGTGGTGGATGTTTGTGTTACATTTTTATTGTGTATTGCGTGTTCTTTATCATTGTACCACTGCTGGCAAATTCATTTCACTTGCACTTTATGTGCTATGTGATGAATAAAACCGTATTGTATTGTATTGAATAGTGTCAGATTAGGAAAAGGGGAGGTGCAATGAGATGTGGGTGTTCTTTTACATCAGTCACTGAAAGTAAGCATGCTGGTATAGCAGGCAGTGAAGAAAGCAAATGGCATGTTGGCCTTCATAGCGAGAGGATTTGCGTAGAGGAGCAAGGAGTTGAACAGGGCCCTGGTGGGACTACACTTGGAGTATTGTGTGCAGTTTTGGTCTCCTAATTTGAGGAAGGACATTCTTGCTATTGAGGGAGTGCAACGTAGGTTCACCAGGTTAATTCTTGGGATATCGGGACTGACATGATGAAAGAATGGTTTGACTGGGCTTATATTCACTGGAATTTAGAAGGATGAGAGGGAATCTTATAAAAACATATACAATGCTTAAGGGATTGGAAAGGCTCGATGCAGGAAAATGTTCCCGATGTTGGGGGAGAACCAGATGTCACAGTTTAAGAATAAGGAGTAGGCCATTTAGAACTGAGATGAGGGAAAACATTTTCAGCCAGAGAGTTGGGAAATCTGTGGAATTCTCTGTCACAGAAGGGCGTGGAGGCCAATTCACTGGAGGTATTTAAGAGCGTTAGATACAGCTCTTAGGGCTAACGGAATCAAGGGATATGAGGAGAAAGCAGGAACAGTGTACTGATTCTGGATGATCGGCTGCGATCATTTTGAATGGCGGTGCTGGCTCGAAGGGCCGAATGGTCTTCTCCTGCACCTACTTTCTATGTTCTATGTTTCTATGAATACTAGAAAACAAAATAGAGTCGTGTTTTCAGGTTTTAGAGTTCTGAAGAAGGGTCTCCAACCTGAAATGTTTACTTAGCCCCTCTTCCCACAGATGCATCCTGACGTTCTGTGCATTTCTAGCATTTTCTGTTTTTTAATCTAACTAAGCTTTAAATACATTATTCAGCATCCACAACTCTCTCGGGTAGAGAATTCAAAAGATTCACAACCAGCGAGCAAAGAAATTCCACATCTTTGTTGATGGTGAAGCTAAATGGGTGAACCCTTATTCTGAAAATACATCCCCTTGCTCTGGGCTGTGCTACATTTTTTCTTTAAAAATCATATATTTTATCTGATCTCCCAATGACCTGTGTAAATACTTCTGAAGAAGGGTCTTGACCCAATCTGAGAGCAGTGCTGAATTACCATCTTCCTCTTTGGTGACCCTCAGATTACAGATACAGGTACAGATACAGATACATTTTATTTGTCATGTGTGCCAATTGGCACAGTGAAATAAAATCACCATACAGCCATACAGGAAAAAAATAAAGAACACAACACAGAGTAGATAGAAATTCAACATAAAACATCCCCCCACAGCAGGATCAAAGCTTCCCACTGTGAGGGAAGGCACCAAAGTCAGTCTCTTCCCAATGTTCCCACTGTTCACCCGTGGTCAGGGCCTTCCTGAGCCCTCTGCTGTTGCCGCTACGGGCGGCCCGATGTTCAGGCCCACTCGCCAGGGTGATGTAAGTCCAACGTCGGGGCTGGGGGCCCTCCTCAGCGGCCTGGACCTCGAGTCGGCCCCCTCCTACCGGAGTCCGCGGCTCCCAAAGTCCACAGGCCGCGCCGGGTGGAGATGCAATGCTGGAGGCCCTCGGCAAAGGGCCCCGGGACTCCATGGAATTCAGCGCCGCCCACGTTGGAAGCTCTCCCCAAAACCAGAGCTCCATGACGTTGGAACAGCGGCCCAACACTCCGGAGCTCCAACGACGACCCAGGTAAGCATCGCGCGCTCCGCGGTGACTCCAGCGCGGCGCCGCCGCTGTTGCAGTTCTGGTCCGGTTCCCGGTCCCCGGCAGGAAAGGCCGCTCCAATCCAGGAGGTAGGCCACGAGGTGGGAGGTGAGGACGCGACTCGGAGAAATAGTCGCATCCCCGCCAGGAAGCGACTGGGAGTTAGTTTCCCCCTAACTCTGCCCCCCCCCCCCCACCTAGAAAAGTTAAAGATTCCCCCAAAAACACACTTTTAACGGATTATGCTTGCTCGGACTTTGCTGACTTTACCTTGCACTCAACGTTATTCCTTTATCATGTGTCTATACACTGTAAATAGATTGATTGTAATTATGTACAGTCTTCCTATTAACTGGATAGCACGCAACAAAAGCTTTTCACTGTACCTCTGTACGTGACAGTAAACTAAATTGTAACTGTAAAGGTCACCCATTCCTTCCCTTGTGAGATGCTGCCTGTCCTGCTGAGATGCTCCAGTATTTTGTGTCGATCTTTGGTGTAAACTAGCATCTGTCGTTCGCTCCTGAAAGTCTCATATTCATTTTTTTAAATAATGGGAAGTAGCCAAGCAGGGGAACAGAAAGAGAGTGGAACTAAAGATTAGTATTTTGATTTTCCCAAGCTTTGACTATAGCTCATCCAAAAGTGGGTTTTGGACTTGAGATTACAAAGACCACTGAAGGGTCGCGGGAGATAGTGGAGATGAAGATAGAAGGAATTGCAGATGCTGATTTACAAAAAATACACAAAGTGCTGGAGTAACCCAGAGAGTTAGGCAGCAGCTCTGGAGAACATCGACAGAGTCAGAAAAAGGGTCCCAATCTGAAATGTCATCTATCCATGTTCTCCAGAGATGCTGCCTAATCCACTGAAATATTCCAGCACTTTGTGTCTTTTTTTGGTAGATACTATAAATGTAGACCCGTTGGGGATCTGATGAAACTGTTTTTGAAATGAGGCCCTCCACCTGACGTCACTGGAAGGTGGAGGAATATTCTGTTTCACTGTACCGTTGGGGGGGCATTGCGGCATCACTGGAAGCTGGTGTTTTATATACCTGGTGTTTTAAAAGGTGGTTTTGCCTTTCTTTGAAACTTTAATCATGCATAACCCAGGGGGGAGGCTTGTGAATAACCCGGGAGGGGGGGGGGGGGGTCCGAATAAACCTGGGGGGGAGAGAGGGTGGGGGGGGTGTGTGAATATTCTGTGGGGGGGAGGGTGTGTGAATAACCCGTGGGGGAAGGGTGCAGGGGATGTGAATAACCAGGGAGAGGGGGGGAAGGGGTGGGGGGGTGTGGCACTCGGCAGCTTGAGCGCCCATTGTGATTATCGTCCTGGAAAAAAGGCTGTTTGTGAGAAGCTGTGGTTAGCATTGACAACGTCCAATTGTGATGTCATTGTGGCACTCAGCAGCTTGAGATTGGTGCACTGTGAGTGGCATTGTGACATCATCAGTGAAAAGTCCTGGAAAAAGGATGTGTGTGAGAACTGTTTTTTGCCTTTTTTTTAAATCTTGTGAAATATAGCATGAAATCTTAAATTAACCTGATTATTGTGTGGAGGGGAAAAATGTGAGTCTGAATATGTAAACATTTAAGTGCTACCGCGTAGCGTTTTGACGAAGGTAGAAAAACACATACAGACACACACGCACATATACATACATACAAGATGCGTATTTTAATAGTATATAGATAGATGGAGAGCTGGTCAGTGCAAATACACATAAGGAATCTGACCTTTTATCAGCAGTTGATGTAGTGTGGGTGTAATGTGTAGGCAAAGAGATCGAGGATAGATTCCTAGGATGCTCCAGTGATCCTATGCATGTTAGGAAGAGAGACATCCACAAGTGCTACTACAGTGCAAATGGATAGGTAATGGTACCAGACCATGTGTGACTTTGGTTAGGTTGTTTGGAATCTCCGTGACGATGTCATGGTTCTGTACAGAATAGCGAGGGCAGTACACAGTGCATGGTCGATTTCTAATATTGAAAGGAATAAAGTGAAGACATTTTTGAAATGATATTGTCAGGCTATGAAAGAACCTTTTCTGTGTGTGACCATGAAGATGTTGTTAGTTTCATGATCATATTGAAATCAATCAAGGTTAAAAATTAAAACAGAATTTAGAAGTATATAATTACTGCAACAATTGTTTTCCATTACATGTTTCAGGCCGGTGTTTCAGGCAGATTAATTTTGGCTGTTTGTGATACCAAAGCTGCATACATTCCTATAATACTCTGAGGAAAATATCACATTTTAACCTTGATTTACTTTAGTGAAGAAATGCCATTGCTGTCTTTGACATATTTAATTATGTGGATCCCCTGCTGGTTCCTTGCTATAAAGCAACAATACCAAAAGTGGAGTGTAGGGAGCAAGTGGCCCATTAATTGCTACAATCTGTGACATTTAAATCATACCCTGTTGCTTTGTCTTTTATACCACATTAAGTTGCATACTAGTCAGCCTTGCCAGACTCTTGGGAAATGAATTTCAATCTAAAAGGCAAATCAACTATGCTTCTGAGCGTACATCATCTAACCATAGTTAAAGGTTGCATAAAAATGCATGGGATTAAAATACCATAAAATCTGGATTAATAAATCACACGTTCAGATAAACTTTATATAGCACCGCAATATGTAACATGCAATTTCTAAGCTGTTTTAACAACAAAGTAATGAAAGTGGCCAAGATGGAGGAGAGACAAAGGAGAGTCAGTAGATGTTGTTTACATCAGAAAGCCTTTGATAAGGTGCCACAAGTGAGGCTGCTAAGGTATATGAGAGCCCACGATATCAAAGGGCAGATACTAGCATGGATAGCAGGTTGGCTGGATCGCAGAAGACAAAGAGTGGGAATAAAGGGAGTATTTTCATGTTGTCTGCTAGTGACTAGCGAAGTTCTGCAGGAGTCAGTGCTGGGGGTGCTACTCTTCACTTTGTATATTAATGATTAGAACCAGGAGATTGATGTGGGAGATTGCAACCTTAATATGGTTCACCCTGTTTCGATTAATGCAATCAACCTGACATGCACAAACAAATAGATCAAATAGAACAAGTTGACCAACAACTTTAGGCTGTGCACGCCATACTCAAGAAGAAGAAGAAGACCAGGAGATTGAAGGCTTTGTGCCCAAATTTGCGGGATGAAACTAAAATAGTTGGAAGAGCAGGTAGTGTGGAGAAATCAGTGACTCTGCAGAAGGACATGGACAGTTTGGGAGAGTGGGCAGAAAAGTGGCAGATGGAATATAGTGTAGCAAAGTGTGGAGTTTTGCATTTTGGTCGTTGGAATAAAGGCATAGACTATTTTCTAAATGGGGAGAGATTCCAGAAATCGGAGGTGTAAATGGACTTTGGAGTGCTGGTGCAGGATTCCCAAAAATCTGCAAGTTGAATCGGTACTAAAGAAAGCAAGCTCAATGCTAGCAATTATTTCAAGAGGGCTTGTATACAGAAGCAGGGATGTAATGCTGAGGCTCTATAAGGCACTGGTAAGGCTGCATTTGGAAGATTGTGAGCAATTTTGGGCTCCATATCTGAGGAAGGATGTGCTGGCTCTGGAGAGGGTCCAGACGAGGTTTACAAGAATGATCCCAGGAATGAGCAGGTTAACCTATGATCGTTTGTTGGCACTGGGCTGTACTCGCTGGAGTTTAGAAGAATGAAAGGGGTCCTCATTGAAACTTACAGAGAATAGTGAAAGGCTTGGATAGAGTGGATGTGGAGAGGATGTTTCCACTAGTGGGAGAGTCTAGGGCTAGACGTCATAGCCTTAGAATTAAAGGACGTTCTTTTAGGAAGGAGATGCGGAAACGTTTATTTAGTCTGGGTAGTGAATCTGTAGAATTCTTTGCCACAGGAGGTTGTAGAGGCAATGTCAGTGGGGATATTTTTAAGGCAGAGATAGATAGATTTTTGATTAGTACAGGTGTCAGAGATTATGGGGAGAAGGCAGAAGAATGGGGTTAGGAGGGAGATATAGATCAGCCATGATTGAATGTCGAAGTAGACTTGATGGGCCGAATGGCCTAATTCTACCCCATTCACTTATGATCATATGACAGCACTGGAAGCCGAGATTAATAAAGTTAACCCCAAAAAATTCACAAGGAAGACTCATCATCCAAATTCCCGACTTCCATCCCTTTCTGTAAGGCATTGCTCTCGAATGCTAAATCATGAACCATACATGAAATCCATGTGTGTTTTCCCTGCTTTAATCCTGTTGGCGGTATATCACTCGATCTTCCATGTAATTGCTATTTCACCCAAAGAGGCTATGAGGGTTCAGGCAGATTTTTCAACTAGATTATGAATGGGAGTTCCATTCATGTGGGTCACTACAGGGATTAGCATTTGCTGTCTTCTTGTTGATTTAAAACATAGAGTTGCTGCTCAAGTAATTGTTTAGCAAGTGTGCCAAGAGCCACAGGTGTGTGGAATAGCATTCAGGTTAACAGATGTATTTAGTAATTTCTCCTCTTTTCAGTAATGAAGTTCAATGTTGGGATATTGTGCAGCCACTCTTATTTGTTCATATTAATCTGAAGTGATAACCACAAACATTATGTTTATGTTCTTGTTCACTTGTTTCTCTAGAGAGCTTGGGGTAGATAATGGTATTGGTTAATTATTGTCATGTTACCAAGATACAGTGGAAAATTTTGCTTTCTGTGCTGTTCAGGTAAAATAAACCAAACACGAGTACGCCAGATTGTGCAAAATGGGCAAGGAAACAGAGTGCAGAATATAGTGTAATAGCTACAGAGAAAGTGCTTGTTTATTTGTTTGTTTATTTATTTGCACCATGTTTTAAAAGAAGACAAATGATCAATTTATAATACCATACAGTGCTGAGAGGGTAGGGAAGCCCAGAGGGCTTATACAAAGTCCGCTCCCATCTGAAAATGTGCGTTAATGGCAAATCAGGGGGTAGGAGAAATAAAAAAGACAATAATAAACAATAATACAGTTTAAGAATGAAAATTAAAAATATGAAATTAAAAATATGAAAATAAATAAAATAATAAGATAAAGTATGAGATAAGAGTCAACAGAAGTAGTTTGAGCTCATAAATAGCATTACAAAACGCTGGAGGTCAGAACACAGGACATGATGAGAAACTTTTTAAGCTCAATCTTAAAGGTGGCTAAGGAGGTGACAGAGGCAGGGTATTCCAAAATTTAGGACCTTTAAAAGTAATGCAATGTTGGTGCTTGGATGTTCGACAAAACGGAAGATCATTTCTTCTTCTGGTTGGGTAATGGTGAATATTAGAAGAAAGGGTGAAAAGATCATGAAGAGAAACAGGCAAATCAAATACATTTAAGATTATTTGAAAATAAAAATTACATATTTGGAATGCATTCGGTTTGTCTACAGACAAAATTGAGTACTTCTTGAAGAGAGGGGCAGAAGGTTCTTGTGAATTTGAATGAGAAATTAATCTCATAAATTTCTTCTGTATGATGAGTAGCTTAGAAAGATAGGAAGGATAGGTAGAACCCCAAACAATATTACAATAATTGAAATAAGGAAAAATCAAACTGTAATATATTGTTAGATGGGAAGACGGGTGAATAAATGCACAAACCTTTCTCAGAATACCAAGCATTTTCATTGATCTTCTACAGACTATATTGATATGTTCTTTCCAAGTTAAATTTTGATCAATGGTTACTCCTAAAAATTTTGTTTATGTTACTTCAGGAATTTCATGTCCATTGATAAAAATTTTAGATTTGTCTTTGGGAAAAAATTTGTTTTTATTACAGAGAAAGTGCAGATGAATAAAGTACAAAATCTGCAGTGGGAAATCGGGACTGCATCTTTAGATGATGAGAGGTCCATTCAAGAGGCTTAACATTGGGGAAGAAGATGTTTTAAATCCGGTAGTATGTGCTTTAAAGCGTTTGTATCTTTTGCTGTACATGAAAGGTGAAAAGAATGAATGACCAAGGTGTGAGTGGTCCTTGATTATGTTTGCTTTTTTCTTGAGGTCGTGGGACGTGTCGAAAGAGTTAATTGCAGGAAGACTGGTTTGCATAGCGGACTGGGCTGAGTCCATACCTTTCTGCAATTTCATCATTATCAGGCCTGAATTCAGCACAAAGAAAAGGCCTTAGGATTGATAGGAACTGGTTCTTGAACCTAATCAGCACAACCCTGCGAAAGCCGCTGCCACTACTTATTATCTCGGGGATTAGCTCCAATAGCTTGAAGTTAGACACTAAAAGCTGTAGTAACTCAGCGGATCAGACAGCATCTCTGAAGAAAAAGAATAGGTGACGTTTCGGTTGAGACCCTTCTTCGGACTGAGGATAAGTGATGTTTTGGGCGAAACCGTTCTTCAGACTGACGATAGGTGATGTTTCGGGTTGAGACCCATCTTCAGTCTGAGCTCCAATAGCTCCTTAATTCTCAGGCTGCCTGCCCTACATGTTACTGGTTAGAATAATAGAGGGATTTGGAACACGCTTTTAAGCTTGGATGGGAACTGGGAGGAGAAATGACAAAATCTTATATATCCATGAATATTGAATCATTTTATCATTATTTTTCATGGGTTTCTGCATGGAAACGTAAAGACACATTTTATAATTCTGTGGACTTTTTATAGTCCTGAGGATTTCCACCAGATGTATTCAATCAGCTAAAGTCAGACTTAAGACTATTTCATCATTTTTCTTCGAAGAACATGAACCTCATTACTTGCAATGTCTCCTTCTGCCTTGGAAATTCTGTGTTAAAGGTAATAACCAAGAATGCAGTAGAATTTAAACCCTCCCGTGGCCTTGGCCTTTCTATCTCTGTAATCTCTGCAAACCCTCCACTGATTCCTGGTCAAATTGTACCTTGATTTAAAAAATCTCATTCTTGTTTTCAAATCCTTCAATAATCTTCCCCATTACAAACTCTATAATCTCCTCCAGCCCAATAATCCTCGGGGATATCTGTGTTCTTCCAATTGTGGCCTCTTGAGTATCGTTGATTTTAATTGCTCTGCCATTGGTGGATGTGCTTACAAAGGTTAAGACTCTAAAATCTGTAATTAATCAACCTTTCTCTGCGACCCTTCTCCCACGCCCCACCCACACTATCACTAAACTATTATTCCCCTATAAAATCCTGCTTAAAGTCCACCTCTGACCAAGTTTTATGATGTCTGCAAAAGCAAATCTTTCTGTGGCATGCTTTCTCAATTTGATGATGCACCTGTCAAGTGCTTTGGTACATTTTCCCTTGTTTAGGTAAATCAAGGGACTTGTACTTTTGAGAAAACGTACTTTTGATCCAAATAATGAAAATTAGTCACACTTTCCCACCCTCCACTCTTGTTTCTGTCTTAACAGTACTTGGATACTCGCATTATTTTCGGTCAAACGTGACTGAAGAAAAGAGGAATATTGTTTGGTATCATATTAAACAAAGTTCAGACGTTTGCCTACCGGTTGCAAAACACTTTAACTCCCCCCATTCTCACACTGACCTTTCTGCCCTGGGCCTCCTCCATTGTCAGAGTGAGGCCCAGCGCAAATTGGAGGAACAGCACTTCATATTTTGCTTGGGTAATTTATACCCCAGCGGTATGAATATTGACCAGTAACTTCAAGTAACCTTTGCTTACCCTCTCTCTCCATCCCTCACGCTTCCAAGTCTCCGTCCAGTCTGACTGTCCTCCAGATTAACTTTTGTCACTGTATGCTTCGTTGTGATCTTCCCCTAGCTAACAATGATCTGCTCTACATTTTCCTTGATCCTATCTCTTGATGTCTCATTTACCCTTCCTTATCTGTGTGTCTCCCTCTCCCCTGATTCTCAGTCTGAAGAAGGGTCTCGACCCGAAATGTCACCCATTCCTTCTTTCCAGAGATGCTGCCTGTCCTGCTGAGTTACCGACATTTTGTGTCTATCTTTAGACGTTTGTCCCAGGTGATGCTGTATCCGGTGCACTTGAATTGTCATTGCCTTAAAGATCCTTAGGCAGTTTTTAATACATAATCTTACTCTTCTGAATAAATGCTGACTCCTGTTAACCAAACAAACTGTTGCACCGTCGTCATCAAGTTGATACAACATAATCGATCCTGTTTATTTATTTTCTATCTCCAAGTTAACTTTCAATAATCACTGGTTCATTTTTATGCAATGGAAACAAGATCAATGGATCTGTAATTGGCCATCTCTGTTCTGTCATCCTTTTTGAACGGGGTGGAAGATTGCAACCTTCACGTGGTCCGCCTTGTTTCGACGAATGCAATCAATCTGGCGTGCACAATCAAGTATGATCAAATAGAACAAGTTGTTCTACAACTTTAGGCTGTGCTCACCATACGCAAGAAGAAGAAGAAGAAGAAGAAGTTCCTTTTTGAACGTGATAATTTGTCCTTCAATACTAATTACATAGGACCCACAGCACAGAAACAATTCATTTGTCTCCATGCCCTCACTGCTCGATACTAGCCTGCTCCCATCTTACATCACCTTGAACAGTTTATTTCTTTGGCCTTAATGAGCTTAAAGGTGTAATCTTAGTTTATTGTATTGCATTTTTGTTGTTTAACATGCAGTAATATTGTTATTATTGTTGCTATAGTTATTGCTATATAACTACTAATTGTATTGTTATTGTTATTGTGTGGGTTTTGGTAGTCTGTCTCGCCCCACTCTAATTTTGGTTCCTACTGGCAATTGTTGCCTTGGAGAGCACAAAACGTTCCCTGTAGGACATGTGGATACTGCATGTGTTGGAAGGAACTGCAGATGCTGGTTTACACTGAAGGTGGACACAAAATGCTGGAGTAACTCTGCGGGACAGGCAGCATCTCTGGAGAGAAGGGATGGGTGACTTTTTGGGTCGAGCCTTCTTCAATAAATACATGAGGAGTCTGCATGTTGAGTTACCTGCTCCTGTGATTGCCCGTGATTAAAGTAAAGAACTGAACCCAATTATTAACCACAGCCGAGTGACTTGACCATTTCAAAGCCAAAAAAACTAGGGTTACAAACCTAAAAGTTTCTTTAAAACCTATCAATTTGTGTTAATTTTCTAGTTTGGGAACAAAATCAATAGTATTTTGATCAAATATGAGGTCAGTATAGGGCTTGAGTATTGATTGCAGTTTGGGCTCTAAACAGTAACATCATGCTTTTCTCATCCAGGCCACACGGTGCAGCCCTCAGACCACATCAACAAATAGACTGACTGTTTCTCATGCTCGACACCGTGACTGGATTTCAGTCTGTTTGCGGATTTAGCCAGGATGAACGCAGTAGATTATCCATCAATGCCAGTCTGTGAGGTTCTTGATTCAATTTATGAAGAGTCTGATAGGTTTACTTAATTTCCTAACCAGGTAGTTCGCTCTCCAAATAATGAAACAGGCAAAAGGTAAAAATAACTACCTATGGGAAAATTTCACATTTTCATTCCAGAAGTCTAACCTAGGATCAGACTAATTATACAGCTAATGCTCCAAACACTCTGCGTGTTCTGGAACAACAATGCTAGCCAGACGGACATTTCTACTTTTCCAGACAGGAAGGGAATATCTCTGTCTCCCTCTCCCCTGATTCTCAGTCTGAAGAAGGGACTCGACCCAGAACGTCACCCATTTCTTCTATCGAGAGATGCTGCCTGACCCGCTGAATTACTCCAACATTTTGTGTCTATCTTCAGTATAAACCAGCATCTGCAGTTCCTTCACTGAAGTCTCTGCATCCCTCATGGAATTTTTTCATTCTTCTGCTTCCACTTCAATTACTTTTTTGTTTCATTTGCATTTTTACTATGTTCCCAAGGATGATTTATTATTTAGTTTCTTGTTATCTAAGTCATCATAATATAATATCCAATATATATTAATTAACATAACATACTTGCATGCTGAGGAAATAATACATGGTTGCAAATGTTAAATTGAGGTTGCATTAAATTGTATTCCTATCTGCTCTCTAAAAGGGATATCATAAGTGATAGGAGTAGAATTAGGCCATTTGGCCCATCAAGTCTACTCCGCCATTGAATCATGGCTGATCTATCTCTCCCTCCTAATCCAATTCTCCTGCCTTCTCCCTATAACCCCTGATACCCGTACTAATCAAGAATCTATCTATCTCTGCCTTAAATATATCTACTGTGCCTCCACAGCCGCCCGTGGCAAAGAATTTCACAGATTCATCACCCTCTGACTAAAGAAATTCCTTCTCTAATTCCTAAAAGAACATCCTTTAACTCTGAGGCTATTACCTCTAGTCCTAGACTCTCCCACTAGTGGAAACATCCTCTCCACATTCACTCTATCCAAGCCTTTATAACATCCCATGACATTATTCTGAAATTGGATAAGAAAATTATGACATGATCAGTACTAATATTTGGCCTCCAATCGCCACCAAAAACCGCTCATTATTATATTGCTCCATATGATCTTGCTGCAAGTAAATTACCTTCTGTGTTTCCTTTTAATGATGACTTAATTTTAAAAATATTGGAAAGAGAAATAGTGGAATTTGAAAGAGTAATAGTGGAATAGAAACCTCCTGAATGCAGAATTAGTTGTTTAAGAAAGAAATGCAGATGCTGGAAAAATCGAAGGTAGACAAAAATGCTGGAGAAACTCAGCAGATGAGGCAGCATCTATGGAGAGAAGGAATAGGCGATGTTTTGGGTCGAGATGAGAATGCATTATTGAGAAAGAATGACGCAAAGCACTGGAGGAACACAGCAGGTCAGGCAGCATCTCTGGACAATATAGATAGGTGATGTTTTGGGCCCTTTTTCAGGCTGAATTATAATCGCATGTTTTCATGTCTATCTTTTAATGTCTATAGTTTTCCTTCTCACTTTATTCTTTTACATGAGTTTCTTTATCTTAATGCATGATATTAGCTTAGCATATTGAGCTACCTAGTCACTCTTGAATAAGCCAATGAGTACTATTTAGAACTAAAAATAAATGTAAATCGTCCCACATCTATATAATTAAAAGTTTCATCTTGACCACTTCCTGTCTGCGCTGTATATTGATTTTAGAAAAAACGCTACCCTGTATTGCTGTGATTTTTGCCCATCTTACTCAGTCCTCCTCCGCTGAGCCTACCCCGAGGGTTTTTCCCATCGATGAAATATAAAAAAGTTATGAGTGTTTAAAAACCCTTGAGATCAGCTGATTGGTCCTCACGCATTTCAATCACTGTGATGAAGGAAATGCCCCTTTCCGGGGGTGGGCAGGACTATAAAACCCTGGATGCCTGGACGTGAGTCAATCACTCTGCAAGAGTGACTTCCTTAGTGGACAGGTCACACTGATTGTGTAATTTCCAGTGAGTGCAGAGGTCGTGCTGATTGAATAATTTCCGGTAAATGCAGAGATCACACGGATTACGGAAGTGCCAATGACGGTGGAAGCCCCACAGTGGAGAGGCCACGCTCAGCCGTGTGAGAAGATTCAAGAAAGTTTACTGTCATATATATGGTGTGTGAGACTGTGTGTGTGAGTGAGAGTGTGTGTCTTCTTCTTCGAGTCCGTTGCAATCTCAGATGTCGTTCTGCCAGTATCTGGCACAGGTCACAGCTGGTCGGGTCGGTTCAGCCAGGTCCTGGGGGCTGCACTGGGGGGTCGTCGTCACACTCCAGTAGGTGGGACATTGTCTGTACTGCTCCACAACTGCATGTGTCTTCTGCCTGGTAGTTCTATGCTTCCATGCAGTGTGTGTGTGTGCATGTGAGTGTGTGAGTGTACAGTGGTCAGAAATGGGCCTCATCCAATGATCACAAATGCATAATTTGATCATGGAGATTATGGTTCAAGGTCAGGAAGTGAAGTTTCAACGATAGCGATATTTTTTGCTAATCATGATAATAATTTAGTTGGAAACTGAACCTGAGGTAATCAGAGAAAAAAGAAATAAAGTGGTGGAGGAACTCATGGGGACCGGCATCAACTGTGGGCAGGGGACAGGACCCTCTTTAACACTGATCAGAGTTCAGATCAGAGATAACCAGAGTTGGAAAACATTGCCGATGTCCTTAATAGGCAGAATAAATGCTATAAAAATTATCTTTTTACCACAAATACTGTACCTATTTCAATAATTACCAATATATTTACCAAAAAAATTATTTAAAAAGCTAGACTCTGATATTACAAATTTCATATGGGACTATAGATCACATAGAATCCAAAGAAAACATCTAAAGAATTCGGGGGACTGACACTCCCCAATTTGTTGTACTACTATTGGGCAGTGAATATTGAAAATATAAATTACTGGTTGGACAGTTCTGCCCAACGAGTAGACTGGATAAGAATGGAGAAAGAGGATTGTTCCCCCTATAATATAGGAGTGATGCTTCTTTCTCCGATGAAACTGAACAATATAATATATAAGAAGAATCCAATTATTCACAGTATAATACGAATTTGGAAACAAATAAAATTAACTTTAAAATTAAGAAACTTATCGCTTCTTTCTCCAATAGTTAACAATCCCTCATTCAAACCATCTATTATTGATAAAACGTTTATCCATTGAGAAAGAATAGGAATTAAAATGATGGGAGATATGTATGAAATGGGAAAACTTCTATCATTCCAACAACTACAACTAAAATACAATCTGAAAAGTAATAGTAAGATTAAATGAGAACTTACCAGTTTGAAGTTTGATCCTTATTTTATGAGGAGTTACATTGAGGGATTACGTGAAGAAGCCCCGCCAGGCGCATGCGCGTCATACTTCAAAGCAGAGGCGTGAAAACACAGAAACAAAGAGCCGAAGTAACATAGTAAGGCTTTTAGAAGACTAGAACTACCAGATGATCTCTTAGATTATGAGGGTGGGAGCGGAGGGCAAGTAATCCCTCAACGTAACTCCTCATAAAATAAGGATCAAACTTCAAACTGGTAAGTTTTCATTTAATCTTACTATTTTACTTCTGAGTCACGTGAGTGACTACGTGAAGATTTCAAAGCTCTGTGTTTTCATGCCGTAGATGCACTCCATACGACAATCTGCTTCGGTTGACATAGTAGTGAATAAATAATATATTGAACATTGCTTCGAATTATTCAATAACTATTTTGAATAATAACACAAAACAGTAATAACCCCTCTGTCCCAGGGGGAAATTACAAACAATGATATAAAACAAAGCAAATGAATTAAATGGAACCCAAAACAGCATGCCCAATCTGTGGCACTGTCTGTACAGGTTTGTCATAAAATTGTGAAAACGTTGATTCTCTAGACCATCCTGCGACCGCGAGGATTTGATCTAGCGGCACGTCCTGAGCCTTCGCCGCGGATGTTGTTGCCGCCCTGGTGGAGTGAGATTTAAATACATGAGTGTCTACTCCAGCATAATTCAGAACCTGTTTCAACCATCTAGAAATAGTTTGTACTGACACTCTTTTATATGGCTTTTTGTGACTAATGAGCAGTCCTGTCTCAGAACCTCTGAGACTCCTTGTTAACTCAATATATTGGCTTAAGTGTTTAACTGCACATAACATTTGGTCAACAGGATATGCTTTAAAGGTCACCTTGGTTCCTGCCATTCCTGGCCTGCTTTGTTTGATTAAATCATAGACTTAAAATGTAATGTCATCTACAGACAAATGCATACAATCTATTTGTAACAATTGTAAAGTTTGTACACGTTGTGCTGAAACCAGCGCCATTAGCATAACCACTTTAAGAGTTAATCTCTGCATAGATAATGACGTAATTGGAGCCCATTGCCGAAGCAGTGTGAGAACTATACTGATATCCCAGATTTCTGTATATCTAGGTTTAGGAGGGTTTTTGTTAAAAATTCCTCTCATAAATCGGGATACTAACGGATGAGACCCGATAGGTTGTTGTTCTGAAGACTGCCCTAAATAGGAGGACAAAGCACTCCGAGCACTGTTAATGGCACTATAACTCAAGTGCTCATTAAAATGCAACTTAGCAAGGAACTCCAACACATCACATATGCTTGCAGTATGATAAGATATATTTGATTGTACACAGAACATCTCCCATTTCTTTATGTGAACCACATATTGTTTTTGAGTGCTATTTTTCCAGGCAACAGTGATAACCTCCATGGTCCTGTTCGACAATCCAAGGCCTTGGAACGGTCTGGTCAGAACCTGCAGACCAACAAATTAATACGGTCATGTAACGGGTGACTTTCTCCTATAACCGGATGCACCAACAAATTACTGCAGCTGGGAATCATTATGAATGGCTTAGCCATCATTCTGAGTACTAATGGGAACCATGGTTGTGTTGGCCAATCTGGGACCACCAAAATGCCTGTGGCAGAGTCACGTTCTATTTTGGTGAGGCATTTCGTGATCAGACAAAATGGAGGAAATGCATAAAAGAATGAGTGCCCCCAATGTAACGAGAATGCATCCACGGCTACTGCTCCTGGATCTGGCTCCCATGAAACATATTTAGGCAACTGGTGATTTAATCTGGATGCAAACAGATCAATATCTGGCAACCCAAATCGAGTGATAATTGTTTGACAAATTTCAGAATTCAACATTCATTCTATATTGTCATTAAACTTTCGCGACCTATGGTCTGCCACCACATTGTTTATACCTGGTAGATGGATGGCTGAAACCCAGGTGTTCCTTGAAATACACCAATGCCACATGAGGTTAGCCAAGTTATCACAAGATACTGATCTTGCTCCTCCCATATGATTAATATATGCCACTGCTGTGGTGTTATCAATCTGGAGTTGAACGTGTAAATTATTCATTGTGGAGCAATATGCCTTTAACCCATAAAATGCCCCCCATAAATCCAAATAATTTATTCCTTGTGTGTGGAGAATCAAACCTTCTTGTTCATTCCATCTACCCCCACAGCTAGACTCGGTGTCCGTAGCCCCCCATCCGAGAGCGCTTACATCAGTCTGTAGGATCACTGAAGGTTCTTGTACCAAAATGTTATTGGTAGCTTGACTAACATTAACAATCCACCACTGCAATTCTGCTAGGGCTGTGGTTGGTAACTGCATAACCCGATCAAAATGGCCTGCATGCTCTTTTAGTGCTTGCTCTCTTGCTCTTTGCAAATGTTGATAATGCAAAGGTCCGAACTGTACTGCAGGGAAAGTTGCTACCAATTTCCCAATGACCTTAGCGACTTCTCGGGTGGAGGGATAAAGTTTTTGTGTGAGGCAAGTACAGACATTAGCAATATCCACAACCTTGGCTGTTGGTAATTTTACTGTCATATCAACTGAAGCAATAAGAAATCCCAAATACTCAATATTTTGGGTTGGCTGTAACTTGGACTTAGTTGGATGGAGCAAAAACCCCAATGTTTCAAACATATTTTTGATTGCTGCAACCGACTTCAGCTGACTCTTTAGTGTTGCTGATAATTAAGATATCATCTAAATAAGCCATGACAATGTGATTATGGGCCCTCAATAGCCCCAGCACAGGTTTTAACAATTTTGTAAATAGCCTAGGGGCTGAACTTAATCCATTAGGCAATGCTTTGTATTGCCACAGCTGTCCCATCCAATTAAATTTCAAGTACCTGCGATAATGAGCATGAATTGACACTGAATAATACGCATCTTACAAATAAATAATTGCCATATAACAGCCCTGTGATAATATAAGGGCTGTTATATTGCCATATAACAGCCCTCTGATCCCTGACCAGTCTGAAGAAGGGTCTCGACCCGAAACGTCGCCTATCTCCTTCGCTCCTTAGATGCTGCTGCACCCGTTGAGTTTCTCCAGCTTTTTGTGTGCCCTGTGATAACAGCTGTTTAGCAGTAACAAAGGTGTCCATTTTAAAATGCCTATAGAGAACAGAAGAATTTAAGTGAGTGAATTAAGTGAGTGAGTCCAGAATTACTCTACAACCCCTCATCTTTTTTAGGTCTGGGGAATATATTAGACACAAATTGTTGAGGAATGATAATGGTTCTCTCAATCACTCCTTTTTGGCATAAATTCTTAATCTCATTGTTTACTTGTTCAGTCTCTGGAGCAGAAAACACCAACATTTTATTAGGCTTGTGCCGTTGAGGTGGATCTATTCCTGAGATAAACTCAATGGTAGCACCTGACACAGTATTTAATATAAACATATAGATGTTATGCAGCACCATTCATTATAAAACAATTGTAATATACCTCCAATAGGAGGTTGTCCACCAGAAACGTTATCCTTAACAAAAATTCCCTGTACCTCTACAGTTGGCCTGTAAGTTTGCTGTCTGCCCATATTGGGGTTGTAGCTGGTCTGTCTCGGTGGGTAAACTCGTTGCCCCACTGGCCTCCCCCTGCTGGGCCCAGCACCTGGATCCGATCTTCGGTACATTAAACCAGGCTTTCGTATCGGTGGCCTTGAGATGTTTGGCTTCATTAAACCATTAGCCTCATCATCGATTTCTCGAATTTGTTTGACGAGGTCTGCTCCAAATAGGAATTCAGGTGTTTGCACATTAGTTGCCTTACATAAAGCAGCAAATGTTTGATTTAGTGTTGGCCTGATGGCGATTTTCCTGATGCAATTCACCTCAAAAAATGCATTGCATAAAAGGACCAAAATATCTTTCTGGGTTTGTGTGATCATTGTCCCTTTGACCATTTTGCCAAATGCAGTAATTGCTGCAGCCACCAGTTGGAGGACGTGTTGAAACCGAACCTGCTGTCCCCTCAGATGCACTCATGGGTGCCCAGATTGCTGGGTTCACCGTGGGCACCTTGAGTGATGCACAATTGACAGGTGTTTTATATTTACCAGTAGTCTCTTGCATCATAGTTTGTTGGAGCTGGTGAGGCACCAAATAATTTATATTATTGGCAAGATACTCGTTCATTGCCTCACCAGTCCCTTCCGGAATAGCAAAACTCATTGCTATTTCCGGGATACCCGGAGCATGGCTCTTGTGCTCTGGTGTATGCACATGAGCAGAGACACCAGAATCAGGGTCAGCTTCATCCTGCCCTGCTTTTCCCAAGTCATACTGTAGGGAGGCATCCTCCAGTCCTATACAAGGCGCTGGAAGGAAATCCCCTTGCTGATAATCCACATATTCTTCCTCGTATGGGCCTTCTTGACCAGCTCTCTGGGGAATCAATGGGGCCTTTGACCCTTGGTTAATCAAGTTTGTAGCATCTTCTCCATGTTTTGCATTCTCCCCCACATTCTTTTATTATCCGGAGGGGAGTCTCCTTCTTCTTCAGACAAAACGGGTCTGATAGACTTTCATTTAGCTTTCCTATGGCTATCAGTGGCCTCAGGCTCCTGAGTCCCTGGAGCTGGTGTGGAAAGTTCACTAGCTGGTATAACGGCTGTCGGTAAAACGGCACCCGGTATCGGAACCGGCGTTGCCTCTCTAATCTCCCGACCCGATCTAATTTGCGAATCTGCATCGCTGGATCCACGTTTGTTGCGAACTCTCCTACCTGACCGCTCCATACTACCGACTCCTACTGACTGCTCGAGCCAGCTTTACGGAGTTTAAATACTTCTAGGCAAAGTTTTTAAAACACTTACCTGTGAAGTTCCTACTTACCGCTGGTGGAGCTGCGCTCTCCAGCCCGTTCGGTGCGACATGCGCGGATGTAATGACGCGCATGCGCCTGGCGGGGCTTTTTCACGTAGTCACTCACGTGACTTCGAAGTAAAATCAATATTTCAAATATCTTCAAATTCGAGATTATTTGAAAAAACACATACAAGGATATCAAACTCTAACCTCAGATTTATTAGATGAAGGAATGAGAAAGACAGAATCAAGCAATTTAATATCATATTTATATAATATAATTTTAAATATAGAAACACCAACGACAGAGGCAATTAGAAGGGACTGGGAACAAGAATTATTGATAAAAATTCTGAAAGACAGATGGGAAAAAAACCTATTATATGTACATAAATTTTCAATTAATGTAAGGCATAACTTAATTCAATTTAAAATTTTACATAGATTATATTACTCGAAAACTAGACTGAATAAAATATTTCCAAACGTTTCCCCCATTTGTGACAATGTATAACTCAAAATGCCACTATAGCACATTCCTTTGTCTCCTGTACAAAACTTCATAAATTTTGGAATGAAATCTTTGGAACTTTTACAAAACTATTTAACATAAAATTGAACCCCAATACAGAACGGATTATTTTCGGATCAATAGAAGAGGGACGTAAGCTAACTACATTCCAAGAATCTCTCTTTAATTATGGTTTAATAACAGCAAACTAACGTATACTTAAATTTTGGAAAAACGCTTCCATGCCAACGTTTAAAAAGTGGATTTCAACTATGTCGGAAATGTTACATCTTGAAGAAATGAGATTCCTCCTACTAGGCAAAGTAGACCAATTCTTAAAGATTTGGTCTCCTTTTATCGACCTTACAAGCATATGGTGCAACATAACCTTAGAAATTAAATGGTTCAGAACCGGGTGACGGGTGGGTAGACATTAAATAGGTATATCTCTCCTAATTTATTGTCCTTCTTTCTTTTTTTAAAAATCTCTTTAGCTTCTTCTTTCTTCTTTCTGTCTCTCTTGCTATTCGTTTCTACTCTCTTGTCTATCTATCTCTTTTTTGGGCTCTTCTTATTTTTCACATATTAACACCGTCACCATTGCCTACGACACTCTCTATTTTCTTCTTTCTATCTGCTCTTTTATTATTAAATTAAAAATAAGAAGTTGTACAAGAACTGTAATATGTCTGTATGCATCAGGTACTTAGGAGCCACATTACTGTATTTACTTCTAACAAAAAAAAAGAGATAACCAGAGTTTGTATCATTGCAAGCTAACATCATCAGAGAAAGGGCTGTTTTAGATTCACCTCTTCTTGGCAGTACTATTTGTCACCACCTCTGAATCACATAGAATTTTACCAACATTACATTTGAAATCCAATTACATTGCTCAGAATAAATTGGTGGTAGTTTGACATGATGGTGCTACTTTTATCACTTGTTTGAACTTCAGTTACATGTGAAACCTTGATAAGCTTGCATATTTTGTAGCAATGCCGTTGGATCAGAGAATGATGTTGCTTTCATCATTTATTTCTATAGTATGACACAAAAGGAGGCTGTCAACCTATTGAGTCCATATTCCCATTGCCACTTTTTCTAATTTCCCGACAGCTTTCCAATTCTCTCTTTGCCACATGCCCATCAACCACCTTTTGATTCTTGTGCTACATATCAGTTTAGTTTATTGTCATGTATACCGAGGAATAGTGACCAGCTTTTGTTGCTTGCTGTCCAGTCAGCAGAAAGACAATACATGATTCCAATTGAGCCATTTACAGTGTATAGATACATGATAAAGGAATAATGTTCAGTGCAATGTAAAGCCAGCAAAGTCCGATCATATCAAGGATAGCCCAAGGGTCACCAATGAGGTAGATATAGTTTTTCCACATGAAGGATAATTTACAGTGGCCCATTAATCTACCAGAATAGATCAGAGGCTGTGGCACCAATACAGATGGTTACAGGGAATGTACACAAGCTCCGCACAGACAATATCTAAGGTGGAGTTCACTAGAACCTGGAAGCGACAGCTTGAGCTGTTGTGCATTGTGATTCATAAGTCGTAAAATCTTAGAAATTTACAACATGGAAGGAGATGATTCAATCCATTGTGTCCATGCTGGCCAGAAGTACACCTTGCTTTCCAGCTATAGTTATGTCTCTGTTTAGGGGCTACTGTGTCCAAAGCTAGGACCTGATGCCTGAATTAGCGGGTCTTAGCTGCATGGAGAGGTTGGACAGACGTGGATTGTTTTCTCTGGATTGCTGATTGTTGCAGGGAAATCTGACAGAATTATATACATTGTTTAGAGGCATAAATAGGGTAGACAGTCATAACCCATTTCTCAGGAAGAAAAAAAAAAACACTAGAAGGCATAGAGGAAGGAAGGGCAAATTTTAAAGGAGACTAGACCAAGTGGGACCAGTTTGGGCCACGTTCCCCCAACGCAACCCGTTCCCCCACTCACCCGTTCCCCCAACGCAACGTGTTTCCACCACTCACCCGTTCCCCCAACATAACCCATTCCCCCAACGCAATATTCCACCACTCACCTTTAGCCCCCACGGGAGGCCTGGTCCCCCAATGCAACCTGTTCCCCAACGTAAGATTCCACCACTCACCCATTGAGTATCTGTCACATGGGAGGCCTGATTCCCCAACGTAACCCGTTCCCCCAACGCAACATTCGACCACTAACCCATAACCCCCATGGAAGGCCTGGTCCCCAATGCAACCCTTTCCCCAATGTAAGATTCCTCCACTCACCCATTTCCTCTGATGCAACCCATTCCCTCAATGCAATATTCCACCACTCACCCAAAGCCCCCAACTGTGCAGGTTGGCTCATTTTTAACACAATATTTGACCACTCACCCATAGCCCCCATGAGTGGCCTGGTCCCCCAATGCAACCTGTTCCCAACGTAAGATTCCACCACTCACCCGTTCCCCCAATGCAACCTGCCCCATTTCCTCCGACGCAACCCATTCCCTCAATGCAATATTCCACCACTCACCCATAGCCCCCAACTGTGCAGGTTGGCTCATTTTTAACACAATATTCAACCACTCACCCATAGCCCCCATGAGTGGCCTGGTCCCCCAACGCAACCCTTTCCCCAACGTAAGATTCCACCACTCACCCGTTCCCCCAATGCAACCTATTCCCCCAATATAATATTCCACCACTCACCCATAGCCCCCAACTGTGCAAGTCGGCTCATTTTTTCACCCTCTCTCATTTTAAACTAAAAAAAATGCAATTGCACTAAGATTTAATGTGATGTAGATGCCACTGACAAGGCCATCTTTTGTTACCCAAATCTAATCATTAAACTTTGCTGTGCTGGGTTAGGCTGGCAGATTCTTGCCCTGAAGGACATTTGCTGTGCAGGACTCAGTGTTCTGGGATAGCAACATTGTAGCTGGCTGGGCATTGTTACGTAATCTAGCTTCTTTATACTTATAAAATCTGATCTTGGTTGTGTGTATGTTCATGTGATGTTCATGTGCGTTTCACATCTCCTCAAAAACACAACGCGCTAATGGTGAAATTTTAACATATTCTGATATAGATTTAAGCCATGATGTCAAAAATCACCTTATCTGAAAATGTCATGCATTATTTCTCGAGTTATTTATGAAGATGTTCAAAAAATTTCAAATAACTTGGAAAATAAACAAGATGGTCTTGCTGATGACGTCACAATGGCTCTGCTCCTTGCAGCCTGCTGCCCTATGTTCCACGTGCAGCGAGTGATGTCACCCCCCCTCCCCCCCCATCACCCCTCCGGT
Source organism: Okamejei kenojei (assembly GCA_035221665.1). Taxonomy (NCBI): domain Eukaryota; kingdom Metazoa; phylum Chordata; class Chondrichthyes; order Rajiformes; family Rajidae; genus Okamejei; species Okamejei kenojei. Next base: position 101,547,550 of record CM069137.1, on the reverse strand, counting down.
TCTTCAAAAGGCGCAGAAAGAATGAACTAGTGGGCTCTGTACTGCAGCTCTCTCTCCTCCCCCCCCCAGGCTCCCTTCCTCCCCCCCGGCCTCTCCCCCCCAGCCTCTCTCTTCCCCCCCCCGGCCTCTCTCTTCACCCCCCAGCCTCTCTCCCCAGCCTCTCTTTCACCACCCCACGGGCCTCTCTTCCACCCCCCCCTTCCCCCACCTCTCCCCCCTCCCCCCTCCGTATGGAATAGTGCTACGATTTTTCGCCAGCTCACTTACCGTTCTCCTGTGCTACGAGTGCACCAAGTTTCATTTGGATTGGTTGACTGTTGTAAAAGTTAGCGAGGTTTAAAAATCGTAAAAAACGCTCGATCGCAGATCGATCTTCTCTCCTGCCAGTCAGTGCCGCGCGGATTAGTCACTTCTCCTGTCACTCCGCGGGATGGCCCGCCCCTTCCTGCGCCATTGCGCCTTCACTGGATCTGAGGATGCCCGGCGGAGGTCACTAGCCGGAAACAATTTTTGGAGGGACCGGAAGCGGCCCAGCCCAGCCTGGCATAGCCGGGCCCAGCCTGGAGTCTGAGATGTCGCCAAACAGAAAGCGGAGACTCTGATCCCGACGGAGAAGAACGTTCAGCGACCAGTGCCTGCCGTGAGTTCCCATCACACCGCTGCTACCCCTCTGGTCCCCCTCGCTGGCTCCTGCCCCCCTCCCCATGATACCCCCTTCTCCCCATGGCTCTGACCCCATCTTTTCTCCGAGCACTCTCCTCCCACAACCCACCCCCGCCCACACACCACCCCTCCCCCCACAAACCCCTCCCCCTACACCCCCTCCCCCCACAATCCCTCCTGCCCATGCACCTACCCCCCCAAAAACCCCCAGCCCACACACCCCCTTTCCTCCACAACCCCTCCGCACACACCCCCCCTCCCCCACAACCCCTCCTGCCCACACACCAATCCCCCCACAACCCCTCGTCCACACACCCCCTGCCCACACCCCATCCCCCAACAACCCCCCAGACCAACACACCCATCCCCCCACAATCCCCCAGCCCACACACCCCTTCTCCACAACCCCCATCTCCCACACACCCATCCCACACAAACCCCCCGCCCCATCACACCTCCCCCACAACCCCCTGCCGCACAATCCCCCCCCACAACATCCCCCCGCTCACACTCCCCTCCCTCCAACAACCCCCCCCGCCCATCCCCCCTGCCCACATACATGCCTACACACACCCCCTTCCCCACACACCCCCCCACATCCCTGCTCCCCCTCTCCCACACCTTCCCCGCCCACATACTCACCTCCTCTTACACCCCACAACCCCCCGCCACACACACCCCCTGTGCCACACTACCCCTCCCTCCACACCCTCTCCCCCCATACACCCCTCCTCCCACACCACCCCTCCCCCCCCCTACACCTGCCCGCCGACATACACCCCCCCTTGCCTCTTCCCCTGCCACCCCACACCCCCCAGCATACACCCCACTTCCTTCCCCCCTCCCTTCCTTCACCCCCTCTCACACATGAAGAGGAGGAGGAGGGAGTGCTTGGTCATGAGGAGAAATGCGCCACACCTGCGCTGTTGTGTTGGGGGAACGGTTGCGTTGGGGGAACGGGTGAGTGGTGGAATATTGCATTGGGGAATGGGTTGCGTTGGAGGACCAGGCCTCCCGTGTGACTGGGACCCAACGGGTCCCACTCAGTCTAGTAATTGCCTAACTGCCAGTGCAGATTTGAAGAAATCCAAAGTTTAAATGTCACTTTAAAACTTTTAAATCTCCCCCACTATGTCCCTCTCCTTACAACAATGTAAAAACACTCTCATAGCTTGTGTATTGGCAGCTGAGATCACAATGTGATCCCATTGTGATAGGAGGACTGTGAGATGCCATTGTGATGACATCACTGGAAGCTGCCAGAAACGTCTCCCTCTCACAGTCAATTATTATTCTCGAAGTTGGCTTTTTTAAACCTTTAATAAACCACCACTCACCCGTTCCCCCAACACAACCCGTTTTCACCACTCACCCGTTGCCCCAACATAACTCGTTCCCCCAACGCAATATTGCACCACTCACCCACAGCCCTCAACTGCGCAAGGGCTGCTCATTTTGCCTTATTCATACTCCCTCATTTTAATCATTAAAAACATTTGAGTGTAATGTGACTAAGAAAAATGCATTTGCATCTGCTAGAGCTAGCAGGACTTAGTGTACCTGGATAGCAACAATGATGCGAGTAGGGCTACAATCCCATTGTGACGTAATTGGCAGCGTATGTAAATGAGATCCCATAGTGATTGGAGGACTGTGAGATACCATTATGATGTCATCACTGGAAGCTGTCAGAAAATCAGTTATTCTTCTCAAAATTGGCTTTTTTAAACCTTTAAATATCAATAACGTGAAATATAACAAACATCACATCTGAAGGAAACTGGCAAGATTGTGACGGGAAAAAGCTGAGTAAGGCTCAGCCCCCACTCCAGCTCCAGCACCAGGCTCAGCTCAATAATACTCAAGATAGGCAGTCAGTCGGCTTAAAATAAAAATAAAAACAGTAACAATTCAATTTGCCCAAGGCTTCCTAGTCTCCTTTATTCTGAATTACTAAATGGGTTGGGGGGGGGGGGGGGGGGGTAGGGTGATGGCAGGTGGAGAGATGGTTGGAAAAACAGGAGTACAGGGAATAGTTGAATCAGTTGTCATCTAATTGAATGACAGCACTTGTTCAAGGGACCAATTGGGGGGAGAGTTCCTTTCAATGCGTGTGGAGAGTCTGTGCCGGGGTAAAGTTGTGGGGAGGGCAGGAGCGTTGAGAAGGAGGGGGTCTGGGATACTGCCAGTAACTAACTCACTCACTGCTGCCGCAGCGCTCCGGGCGCGGAGCCACCGCACTGTGGCCGGGGATAGAAGCAGCACGGGGAGCTGCAAGTGGCTGCCTGGACCCGACAGCAGAACTGGCCCCCACTTCAGCGCCTTCTGCCGGCCTGCTCACCTTTGGCAGTGCTCTCCGTCGGAACATCTCTCACCTGCCACTTGCCAACTTCGGCTAAGCGGCTTCCTTAAATTTTCACAGCCGAGTAACCTCAATCGCGCTGTCGGAATTTAAGGACATGAGTGAGGCCAGCGAGCAGCAGGAGAGAGGTTTTTAGATGGAGAGCTGCCAGAGGTGAGCGGGGACTGGCAGAAGGAGCTAAGGTGGCGGCCGGTTCCGCTGTCCGGCCCGGCGGCCGCTCAACCACCTGAGCTACTTCTCCCCCCGCCCCGCCTCAATGCGGTGGCATTGCACGCCTCCGTGCAAGGAGCGTCGCAAGTGGCATGCTCCCGATCCCCTCCTTCACAACATTCGTGCCCTTCCCGCAACTTTACCCCAGGCCAGACACCCCAAACGCTGTGAAAGGTGCTCTCCCCCCACCCCCACACCCCGGGAAATACGGTATTTAAAAACATCACCAAGAAATGTATTTACCACATCATTGGTACACAAACTCCATTCTTCTCTCCCTGTTTCCTAAGATACACTTAAAATAATGCCAATCCATATTTGAAAACCCCGCCAAGAAACTTGCGCTGCAGTAGGCTGCTGCGTCTGCGTAGTGCTGCAAAGGCAGAATTTCTGCTGCGTTCAGCCCAGCTTGAAATTGACGGCTTCAGGCAGCGCTGATGGTACGTGGGCTGCAGAGAGCTTCCCGTGTTACAAGTGCTGCGGATGAAAGGCACAGAGAATTATGCCTACCTAACAGATCGTTCTCTTACATAGGCATAATTCTCCCATGCCTTTACTATTTATATTTAGTAATTATGTTATAATTTTAGTCAGGGTAGGCAGTGCCTACCTTGCCTACCCTGACGGCACGTTCCTGGCTCAGCTCCATCCCAGGCCCAGTCCCCGGACTCGGCCCACGGCATCACCGTCCCCACCAGGTACCGGGTGGCCGTCGGGAGCCAGCAGCCGCTGCCACTCCTCTTTTACCGCGAGCGCTGGTGTGCCCCTCCGTCCCAGAGTGTCCCGTCCTGCCTTGCAAGTGCATTGTGACGTCACTCGGATTTTTATTTTCCGAAATGAACCACTTGAGATATTTAGCGAATTTCTCAAGAAATTCCTCATTTAATTAGTTATATGCAATGAATTGCAGATCATAATAGTCTCTGCAATATAAATCCTCACATTCCTGTTTCATGTTTTGCTCATTCTTCTCCCCTGGACTGTAACCATCTGCCACTGGGAACAGATTCCCTCTATTAACCCTGTCATGATCTTGTACACCTCTATCAAATCAACTGAATGTTCTCACAATATTATTATGAAAAGATTGTGTTGAACACAATCTATGACCTATTTTCAAGTAAGGATGCATTGTCGTGGTGTTTCCACATACCTGCTGTCCTTGTTCCTAAGGCCCAAAGACATGCTGGTTATTAGATTAATTGAGTCCACTATGGGTGGATGGTAGGATAACTAGTTAGACACATAAAGCCGCAGTAAGGGTCAGACAGCATCCCTGGAGAAAAGGCAAAGGTGATATTTCAGGTCGATATCCTTCTTCAGACTAAGAGTCCGGGGGAAGGGAAACGAGAGATATAGATGGTGATGTAGAGAGAAATGATTGGCCTAGGAATCTGCCCGGAGGAATTCTTGTAGTAATGTTTAGGAGTTACAAAACTCTGTGGAATGGGTGTACTCTGAGCCCGCATAAGACATCCAGGCGGTAAATAAAATGGTTCACTACTTTTTTGCAATATTCTTCAGTTCTTGGGCATTCGAGTTGCCAAACCAGGCCGTGATGCAACCATTCATTATGCTCTCTACCATACACCTGTAGAAGCTCAAGAATGTTTTCGGCGAACTATCGAATCTCTGCAATTTTTTAAGGAAGTAGAGGCATTGACGTTCTTTCATTCTGATTGCATCAATGTGCTGGGTCCAGTGCAGATATTCAGAGATATCCACATTCAGGAATTTGACGTTTTTGACTCTCTCCAACACCGACCCATCGACGAAGACAGATTTGTGGATCCTCTGCCTTCCTCTTCAAAAGTCAACAATCAGTTCCTTAGTTTTACCAACTTTGTATAACCATAATAGTGAGTATAATTGACAAACTTGTGCAGGAAAAAAAACTTTGATACTTGGACTCAAACAGAATGATACATTTCTCCAAGGATTAAATGATGACAAAAATTTGCATTAAGCTGGGGTTGTAATCCATAGATTTTAAAAGTTAAGTTTATGTTTTACGTGAAGTTGTCGTGATATTTGTGGAATTGATAGATTAGAAAGAAATCCAGATCAAAATGTAAAATTTAGTCAGACCATTCAGGAGTGAAGTTAGGAAACATTTCTACCTGCCCAGGGGTAGCAAACATTTGAAACCTCCGTGAATTACATTAGTTATTCATTTAGAAGTGAGACTTTTGTTTATCAGGGGATATGGAGGAAAGGTGATAAATAGAGTTGGGTAATACATAAACCATGACTTCACTGAATGAAATAGACTTGAGGAGCTAAATAGTCCTCATTGGTCCTATTTTGCTAATAATAGATTTAATTTTACAGATCTGCAATACATGTAAATAGGAAAGTGAGACAGATGATCCTGAAATACCAAACACAATGAGAATGACAGCATATAAATAGCCTCCCCCCTCCCCCCACTTCTGTGCCACCCTCCATTCCACAATCTGCGTCTGATTTGTTGCCAAGCGTATTTTTAAACCCAGTGCTCTATAGTGGACTGGCGATGACACCGAGTCACTCACTTTCAGCAGATGGCATTTGATTGTTGTTCGGAAGAAGACTGACTCATTGCACTTGCCGTTTTTAGTGATAACAAATGAGCAAATGGACAACGGTTACGCTTAAAATTGAGAAGATGTGACAGCATCTGGGTGAATCGAAGCAGGTCCTGACAGTAGAAATAGCAGGCTTTTCGAGAGACTTTAGACTTATTTTCAATCACCAATTCTAGTCCGTAAAACACGGGTTTGAAAATGGCGGTGATTGCAGGATCAAAACATAACATTCCATATTGTTGCAGCTGGTGGAAGGTAGGGAAACGGTGGTGTGCAGGGTGATAGAAATCAAAGCAGATGGGAAATCCAATATTTTCTGTGCATATGTCAGATTACTTTAGTGTAGTTGTTCTTGACATATATCTGTGTTTTTCAAGCAATGAAGCTTGGCAATACTCACAAGCTAAGATACTTAAGATTCAAGAGCATTTGCAAGATTCACATTTTGGATCCCAGAACTAGCTGCATGACCAAACTAACTGCCAGATTTGATTGTGAGATGGGCAAAGACTGTTCCCTGGATATCCCAAGGTTTTCGGAACCCTTGGTGCAGCTTGTGGTGGGGCCAAGAGTATAAAGACCAAGCTATCCTCATCCCTGCTTCTTGGAGGAATAGGCCAAAAATTGACGTGAACAAAATGCTATAAATGGCAGCGGCAACATGGTCCTGCACTCTATAATTCAATGTTACAAGTAGTTTCACGATTTCATCGGGTCAGATATGATGAGTTACACGATTACCGAATGTACCTATGATTCTAGCTCAGTCAATCCACCTCATAATTCTACTTCAACACATCAACACTTCAACACATCACAACATTTTCATTCCTTTCAGTCTATGCACTTCCTTACATTTCAGAATGTTAACAGGGTGAGGGAGTATATATAAATAGGAAACTATTTATTACTAGGGAAACATGGGATCTTGGACTGTATACCAGATATTGCTGGAAGTTAACAAGACAGGTAAATAAGGTCAAACTCAAACTTCATTTCCATGCAACACCACAACTCTCCAAACTTGTATAGAAAGTCCACAATGGAAGTTGTGGAATAATACTAAACCGGCCACTGGAAGAAGTATTAAATGCGGCAGTAACAAGAGTGCATATGCCCTTGAACAAGGATGTGTGTTTTGTGATTCACAACGGGACCAAATCACCCTTACCGGTCCACCAAATTATCTGAGCTGGATTATTTTTGGTATGTATTTCAATATAGTTTCCAGATGGTAGACTCACACTTGGGTGAAATCCAGAGAGGTCATAAGTGATAGAAGTAGAATTTGGCCTTTCGGCCCATCACATCTACTCTGCCATTCAATCACGGCTGATCTGTCTCTCCCTCCTAACTCCATTCTCCTGCCTTCTTCCCATAACCTCTGACACCCGTACGAATCAAGAAACTATATACCTCTGCCTTAAATATATCCACTGATGTCCTCCACAGCCCTCTGTGGCAAAAAAAATCCACAGATTCACCACACTCTGACTAAACAAATGTCTCCTCATCTCCTTCCTAAAAGAACGTCCTTTAATTCTGAGGCCATGACCTCTAGTCCTAGACACTCCCACTAGTGGAAACATTCTCTCCACATCCACTCTATCCAAGCCAATCCAACCTCCAGAGCAGTAATATTGCACAGAATGTCTTTGGTCATTAGGGATAGGGCACCTCATATTCTGCTTGGGCATGGTATGAGCATTAAATTCTCCAGTTGCAAGTAACCTCTAACAGCCCCCCTCACTCTCCCCTTTCTCCCCCGCACCCTCCCTTTCTCCTCCCCGACTCCCCTGTGCTCCATCTGGACAAGCACCTATTTCTCCCCTCCACCTGCATTCCTTCTTCTAACTTCACAATTTGCCACTCAAGTTCTTTTGTCTCACACCTTCTGTTTTTTCAACTCAGTTCTTTGTCCAATAATCTGCCAATCAGCCAACCCTTCTCGCCCCCCCCCCCCCCCCCCCCCCCGCCACCTTGCCTTCCTCACCAATTCCCTGCCACACCATTTCCAGCTTTCTCCCCCCCCCCCCGCCACATACACAATCAGTCTGAAGAAAGGTCCCAACCCGAAACATCACCCATCTATGTTCTCCAGGGATGCTGCCTGACCCGCTGTCCAGCACTTTGTGTCCTTCTAAGCCTTTCCCCAAACCCACCTTCTCACAAGGGTTAAAATTGCCCGTCTAGAATGTCGAGGTCCTGGGGAAGGTTATTTAGAAGTCACTTCTACAGTACTATTGGGTTGATAATTCCTCACGTTGAACCCAATGATGATGAAAAAATGGTGAAGTACTTACAAGTCAGGATGGTGTCTGACCTGGAGGGGTACATGCAGATTGTAAGATTTCCATTAGTGGCAGCACGGTGGTGAAGCGGTAGAGTTGCTGCCTTACAACATTGCGGCGCCAGAGACCCGGGTTCAATCCCGACTACGGGTGCTGTCTCTACTGAGTTTGTACGTTTTCCCCATGACCTGTGTGGGTTTTCTCCGAGATCTTCGGTTCCCTCCCACACTCCAAGGACTACAGGTGTGTGGGTTAATTGGCTTGGTATAAATGCAAATTGTCCCTAGTGTGTGTAGGATAGTGTTAGTGTGTGGGGATCACTGCTCAGTGTGGACTCGGGCCGAAGGGCCTGTTTCCGTGCTGTATCTCTAAACTAAACAAAAAATACTACCCTTGACTTTCTTGATGTTGGAGATAGTGCATTTGGGAGGTACTGTAGGAATAGTCTTGATGATTACCTACAGTGCATTAGTTGTTGGTGCACACACTGTTGACAACCCTTTCAGCTGTGCACCTCATTCCCTTCCCCCCCCCAACCCCCCAACCCCCCCCTAACCCCCCCTCCACCCCACCCCCCCCCACACCATCCTTCACCACACGTGAACGACCCAGGTATGAATGAGTAAAAAATGGGAATTATAGAACATTCTCAGGTAGATTGGAATATCTGTGAATGGACAGCAAAGTACAATAATAGATTATCTGGTGTTTTCATTTTAGATGTGTTGCTAATCTGAGCACATCCTGTTGAATATTGCCTATTTCTAGTCCTCTGGCTTATACAAGGGGGACTAAGTTCCGTCATTTTATTGCCGCTCAAGTGTTTTCCGGTAAATAATCTGTACTTCCTTTCTGAGAATATGTTCTTCCTTTCTGAGAAGCCTCAAGTGGTTGCCAGAGCGAGTGGCTTTAATGAAGCACAGATAGTGCTGTGCTGTTTTTAAACTGTAATTCAATCTATGAAGAGCATCTGACCAACACAGCTCATCTAAGGACCAGATGACAGGCAGCTTTAGCCACTGCCTAGCAGCTAATGTTGTTTCACACACAAAACTAAAGTAGCTTGAAGACAGACACAAAAAGCGGAGTAACTCTGCGGGTCAGACAGCATCTCTGGAGAAAAGGAATTGGGTCGCGACCCTTCTTCAGACCTGATGTTTCGAAACGTCACCTATTCCTTCTCTCCAGAGATGTTGTCTGACCTGCTGAGTTACTCCAGATTTTTGTGTCTACCTTCAGTTTAAACCAGCATCTGCAGTTCCTTCTTACACGAACCTAAAGTGGCTTGTTCATTCTGCTGGACCTCTTGGGCTGGAAAAGTTAGAAACCGATATTCGACCCGAAACGTCGCCTATCTCCTTCGCTCCTTAGATGCTGCTGCACCCGCTGAGTTTCTCCAGCTTTTTGTGTACCTTCAAACCGATATTCTTGTTCCTTTCACCGTCAAGAAGTAAGTGAATAAAAACATGGTTAAACAAGAGCTAGAGCTCAGCATGAGAACTTCTTCTGAAGCTAAATGCAGGTTGATTTTAAGGTTTAATTAAAACAATAAAAATACCCCCTGAATGTCTATCTGGATACATTACACCATTCCCTAGTCAATTAGTTTTCATTTATTTTCATCTTTAAATACATTGGCAATAAATACAGAATTTGTGTTGTCATTCATTTTGCCTTCAGAATGCCATGTGTAATTTTAAAAGTGCCTATGGCAGCCAATCCGTGGATAGCCACAAAATTGTGGAGTAATTCAGCGGGAAAGGCAACACTCTGAAGAAGGGTCTCGATCCGAAACATCACCCATTCCTTCTCTCCAGCGATGCTGCCTGACCCGCTGAGTTACTCCAGCATTTTATGTCTATCTTCGGTGTAAACCAGCATCTGCCGTTCCTTCCTACACGTTACTTATCTGTGGGATGTGCTGCTCAGTAGAAAAGCAGTGGTTAAAAAAAGGCAGGGTTAGTAAAAGGACTGAAATGGGATGAGAAACAAAGATGTTTGAGATTCCTTTAAAAAAAATTGAAGGCTTCATGGAAAAGGTAGTGAAGACAAAGCCATAACAAACCTGTAATTTTCTTATTACTGACCTTGATTTAGTTGTGATTATTGGGACATATATCCCTTCAGTATTTTTTTGAATAAGTAAAATACTTGATTTTCCTGAACACTAATAAAAACTGAATAAAAGTAATGAGCTGAACCTAAAATAATAGCTCAAGTAGGAAGGAAAAGCCTACACAATTTATGAAGCATTGAGCCCGGGGGGGGGGGAGTGCATCTCTGTGGCCTGGTACTCAGCACAACTTTCACAACTAAATCAGAAAGAGCAACCCGATTCCACAGCGCACACCAAAGTAGCATTACCAAGATTATCAATCAAAAATATTAAAAGTAAATGCATTTATTGACAGTTCATTGAGCTAGATGACAAGCCGAGGCAGCTGTACTGCTAGGTTACACAGGGAAGTGACATTGGTTTGTGTAGAGATACAAGTGATTGCAGACGCAGGTATCTTGAGCAAACACAAAGTAACTCAGCGGGTCAGGCAGCATCTGTTGAGGGAATGGATAGCTGATGATTCGGGTCGGAACCCTTCTTCAGACTGATTGTAATAGAGGGAGAAAAGTGGAAAAGCCATGTGGCGGGGAAGGCAGGACAAAGCCTGACAAATAATAGGTGGAGGAAGGAACTTCAAATGCTGGTTTAAACCAAAGATAGACACAAAACGCTGGAGTAGCTCAGCGGGACAGGCAGCATCTCTGGAGAGAAGGAATGGGTGACGTTTCAGGTCGTGACCTTTCTTCAGGCTGGTTAGGGATAAGGGAAATGAGAGATATAGACGATGATGTGGAGAGATCATGAATAAAGATATGCAAAAAAGTAATGATGATAAAGGAAATAGGCCATTGTTAGTTGTTTGTAGGGTGAAAACGAGAAGTTAGTGCAACTTGGGTGGGGGAGAGATGGAGAGAGAGCGAATGCTGGGCCTACCTGAAGTGAGATAAATCAATATTCATACTACTGGACTGCAAGCAGCCCAAGCAAAATATGAAATGCTGTTCCTCCAATTTGCATTTAGCCTCACTCTGACAATAGAGGAGTCCTAGGACAAAAAGGTCTGTGTAGGAATGAGAAGGAGAATTAAAGTGTTTGGCAACGGGGAGATCGGGTAGGTTCAGACGGGCTGAGCGAAGGTGTTCAGCGAAACGATCGCCCAGCCTATGTTTGGTCTCGTCGATGTATAAGAGTTGAATCTTGAACAATGGATATAGTAGATGAGGTTTTCGAGGAGGTGCAAGTGAACCTCTGCCTAATCTGGGCTATTCAGTCATTGTTAGGCACAGCTACCAGTAAACTATAGTCTGGAGCTGTACATTTCCTGAGCAAAAAGAAAGCCAAGTATTTGTTCCTGCTCCTCTGTTTCATCTATCATATCGGTAGTCAGTCGAAAATCACTATCCTGCTAAGGATGTTATTATTGAGTCATATAACAGATATTGGCATTTGAAAATGATCATGACATACTTCCTCCTAATGGATAGATTAGCAAGTCAACCTTAATCTTATTTGTTCAAAGACAAAAACAAAAAAACGACAAACAAATACTGGAAATCTCAAATAGAAATAAAAATGTTGGTAAAGTTAAGCAGATCAGGAGTATCTGTACCATTAGGTGGGGAATCTGTGGAATTCATTGCCACAGATGGCTGTGGGGGCCAAGTCAATGGATACTTTTAGATTGATCAGATTGATCAGTAGGACTGGGTGTTATAATCCCTAAGATTTCACTACAATTAACATTCTTGGGTATGACCACTAGGTGAACTTGCTAACAATCAGACACATCTTCAGTTGTAAAATAGATTCTTGAATAGTACGGGTATCAGAGGTTATGGGGCGAATGCGGGAGAATGGGGTTAGGAGGGAGTGATAAATCAGCCATTATTGAATGGGGGAGTAGACTTGATGGGCTGAATGGCCTAATTCTACTCCTATGAACATTTAAGGAATTTTATGTTTACTTACAAAACTAGGAAAACATAAAACACTGGGCTTATGTGCACTGGAATTTAGAAAGATGAGAGGGGATCTTATAGAAACATATAAAATTCTTCAGGGATTGGACAGGCTAGATGCAGGAAAAATGGTCCCGATGTTGAGGGAGTCCAGAACCAGGGGGTCACAGTTTAAGAATAAGGGTTAGGCCATTTAGGACTGAGATGAGGAAAAACTTTTTCCCCCCACACACACTAGCTACCCCTCCCCCAGCATGCTAACTACCCCCCTTGGTCATATATTAATATTATTAATTTGCTCCTTTTACCCCATAATTGCCCTATCTACTGACACATAGCCCCCAACTCGCAGGCGTGTCTAGAGAGGGACGGGGCGTAGAGAGCGAGGGCAGAGAGAGAAGGGGGGGAGGGAGAGGGAGGGGGAGAAAGGGGGGGGCAGGAGGGGGGGAGAAGTGGGGGAGAGGAGGAGGGAGCGGGAGGGAGAGGGAGTGAGGGGAGGAGGGAGGGGGGAGGGAGAGGGAGGGGGGAGGGAGAGGGAGGGGGGACATGAGGGAGACGGGGGGGGGGCAGGGAGGGGGGATCAGGGAGGGGGGAGAGAGAGAGTGAGAGGTGGGGGGGGAGAGAGAGAGAGGTGGGGGAGAGAGGTGGGAGAGAAAGGTGGGGAGTGAGAGAGAGAGGTGGGGGAGAGAGAGGAGGGGGAGAGAGAGAGAGAGAGAGAGAGGGGGAGGGGAGAGAGAGAGGGGGAGGGGGTCGCAGGGTTTTTATCAAAGGACTTACGAGAGGCGCGACTGGCAGCACGTTAGGTTTGCAGCGGTAGGGAGGGAGGGAGTGGGAGAGGGAAGGAGGATGTGGAGAGGATGGGGGAGAGAGAGGGAGAGGGCGGACTTGAACTTGGTGAGTGGGCGCTCGGACGGAGCCGACCTCGGGCGGCGTGGAGAGCCTCGGCAGCTCTCGCGTGACGATTCCCCGTGTCCCTGCGAACAACGGAGGAATTTCAGGTTTCCCAGAGGGAGTAATGCCCTGCGCGACAATAACTGCCGCCGCCATGTTCCAGCTGAGAATGGGGGGGAGGGTTGGAGTGAGCGGGAGGGCGGGCGTGGGAGTCCTGCTGCGGGAGGCGTGCTGCGAGCGTACTTGTGCTGGGCGCGGGGCTTTAGTCCACAGTGGGCCACGATTGGTGTGAATGTGGGCATTGTGACGGCCGCACAATGGGCAGCGGTCTGATTTAAACAAAACAGTAAGTTTTGTGAAGAATTCTATTGAAAATGTGTACAGATAAATGACCAAATTTGATGAGGATATCCGAATTCATGTTAAATCCCTAGTGAAATTGTAAAAATCTCCGCGTTTTTGCGTCTGGTTTTCACGGAGAAATGTTTCAAATGCAAAATGCCGTACACACACACACACACACACACACACACACACACACACACACACACACACACACACACACACACACACACACACACACACACACACACACACACACACACACACACAGTTTTACAGGTATATATAGATAGATAGATTCTTGATTAATATGGGTGTCAGAGGTTATGGGGCGAATGCAGGAGAATGGGGTTAGGAGGGAGCGATAAATCAGCCATTATTGAATGGGGGAGTAGACTTGATGGGCCGTATGGCCTAATTCTACTCCTATGAACATTTAAGGAATTTTATGTTTACTTACAAACTAGGAAAACATAAAACACTGGGCTTATGTGCACTGGAATTTAGAAAGATGAGAGGGGATCTTATAGAAACATATAAAATTCTTAAGGGATTGGGCAGGCTAGATGCAGGAAAAATGGTTCCAATGTTGAGGGAGTCCAGAACCAGGACTCCCTCAAACAGTTTAAGAATAAGGAGTAGGCCATTTAGGACTGAGATGAGGAAAACCTTTTTCACCCAGAGTGTTATGAATCTGTGGAATTCTCTGCCACAGAAGGCAGTGTAGGCCAATTCACTGGATGTTTTCAAGAGAGAGTTAGATTTAGTTCTTAGGGCTAATGGAATCAAGGGATATGGGGAGAAAGCAGGAACGGGGTACTGATTTTGGATGATAAGCCTTGACCATATTGAATGGCTGGCTCAAAGGGCCGAATGTTCTACTCCTATGTTTCTATGGAATTGCAGATCCTCATTATTCTGTTCACAATCAGCACAAAAGACGGTATCAGAAATCATTTAATTACACTTAATTGACTCTTCATTGTATGCAGCCTGTGTCATCATCGGCCCTCACTTGAAACAAGTATGACTGTCCTCTCCTATGGTGGACTCCTGCGTATGACTTTGTTTAACGTGGGGAGACTGATGCACAGACAGCCACCACACGGTCCTTGACAGATCTGGGTCAGGATCCAATGGCATGGAGTCCAAGATGACCGGGGACCCTTTTCTGCTGCAGCCTTCATCCGCCTTCCCTGCCGATGTGACGCTCCACTAAAGTCAGCCATCGTCCTCCGCCTGTTCCACCGTTGAGGTCTTGGTTGGATTGCTCTTTGTCAGGGACCTCCCCCTCAACCTTACTGCCATGGGTGGCCCTACCAGCAGCATAGCTCCAGACAGCATCGCTCTCAGGATGTCGGGACCACACAAGTTTCTCCACCACAACAAGGTGACAAACTACGGAGAAGACCTGTGATGGTATTGATATCCCTTTATGTCAATTTTTTTGTTGATACAAACAGCTAAAGGAAAGTAAAGCTAATCCATCAATTTAGTTTAGTTTATCGTCACCTGTACCGATGTACAGTGAAAAGTTATTGTTGTGTGCTAACCATTCATCAGAAAGGCAAAGCATGGTTCCAATCAATTTTACTTCGGAGTCACGTGAGTGACTACGTGAAGAAGCCCCGCCTGGCGCTAGAACGGCATTACGTCGACGCTGACGGCTGAAGCAAGAGCTGCAGAGCGCAGCTCCTCGCAGCGGTCGGAACGGACCCGCAGGTAAGTGCAAGGAAAGAGGGGACGTTCTGAAAAAAGACGCTACGCTGGTAGAACCAGCAAAAGCGAAAGTAAAATCAGAGTCACGCTGGCATAATGATTAGCCAGATAATAAAAAAGGAAAAATGGAGAAGTCTCAAAGAAAAATTTCACGGGTAAAAAGATCGTCCCGGGGTGAAGCTAAAGAGTCGGGACAAGAGTTTAGTGCGGATCCGGTTCCGATACCGGTGGCCGTTGATTTACCCGTTAGTGAGACTATAATTTCTCCAGAAATACAAACCACGGAGGAAAATGTTCCTAGAAAAAGCAAAAAGAAATCCGTGAGGCCCGTGGTTTCTGATAATGACTCTGATAATGAAAGTCCTCCGGATAATAAAGCTATATGGCTTAAAATGGGGCATATGGAGAAAGTACTCCAGAATATAATGAGACAAGGGTCACAGTACCCAGAAGTTTCCCAAAATGACCCTGAGGGGTTTGAATATACAGAATATGGCTATGTGCCAAATTGGGAATTTGAAACTCCAGACCCAGGATTAAGGGCGGAGGAAGTCTCATTGGATATAATTCCAAGTGTATCAGGGCTGCAAAGGTGAGACCCTGCAAGTGGTGATGTGGATTATGAGTGCACACCACGAATAAAAAAGAAAAGGCCAGATGTGCCTGATGTGGCAAAAGAATTTGCTATACCGGAAGGAAGTGGTGAGGCTATGGAAGAAAACCTAGCTGCCAATATTAACTATATGGTATCTCACCAACTTCAAGATTCTGTGATGGTTGAAACAGCAGAATTATATAAAACACCGGATAATTGCACCTCATTGAAGGTACCTACGGTTAATCCGTCTATATGGACGCCTATGTCTCCAGGCATGAGAGGACAAGAAATACGATTTCAAAGAATCCTCAAACTGATTTCAGCTGCCATTACTGCCTATGGAAGGCAAATGGAAGGGTCGGAAATGGTTAAAATCCAAAAAGATACTTTGGGCTTATTGTGCAATTCCTTCTATGAAATTAATTGTATGAGGAAAATTGCGATTCGGCCCATATTTCATCCAAGGTTTGCAGGTCTGTGTCGATCAAGTGGTGTTCAAGCTCCTGGTTATCTGTTTGGAGAGAACCTGCCTAAACAAATAAGAGAAATGGATGAAGAGGCTAAATCTATTAGCCACATGAGACCTTTCGTTTTTGGACAAAAAAGGTATTTTTCGTCAAGAAGGGGATTTGATTTCGGAAACAAAGGCAAGAATATGATAAGAAAATATTACCATCCGACACAGCCTAATGTTCACCCGTATACGGGGAGAAGGAGACCGCCACGTTCATATGGAGAGGTACAAAATTTTTTTCAATTCCTGAAGAAACTGTGGACGAATCTCCAGTTGGAGGGAGATTACAAATGTTTTATGATGAGTGGCTTGCCATCACATCTGTTACATTAGCCACTAAAACGGTTTATTTTACAAACAGTTTCAGGAGCTATTATAACATTTAAAGAAGGTGTTAACTCTCCGGTACAAAATAAACCTGCTTATGGTTTCATGTTTTCTGCAATTGAAGAGGCAGAGATTAATGTGGAAATTGACAAATTGTTTAAAAAAGGTGTTATTGAAAAAACTGTTGAACATGAACATCAATTTGTGTCAAATATATTTCCAAGAAGTAAAAAAAAGATGGTGGTTGCAGAATTATTCTGGACCTTACAAATTTTAATACATTTGTTGAGTATAAACATTTTAAGATGGAAACATTCAATACTACAAGACATTTGATGTCAGCAGGTTGTTATATGGCCACAATTGATTTAAAGGACACGTACTATTCAGTACCGATACACCAATTTTTTTGAAGATATTTAAAATTTAATTGGCTGGGACAGCTGTGGCAATTTAAAGCTTTACCAAATGGGTTAAGTTCAGCTCCCAGGCTCTTTACAAAGCTGTTGAAACCAGCTTTAGCACAATTAAGAGCACAAAAGCACATATTTATGGCTTATCTGGATGACATTTTAATCATCAATTGTAATCAGGAATCAGCTGAAAAATCAGTTTCAGCAACTAAAACCTTATTTTAAGAAATTAGGGTTCTTGATTCATCCAATTAAATCCCAGCTGCAGCCAACACAGTCAATTAACTATTTGGGGTTTGTGATCAACTCAGTTACTATGTTAGTAACTTTGCCAACAGATAAGATTGATGATATTATAATGACCTGCAGGGGTCTTATGCACAAACCTGCATCCGGCAAGTAGCAAAAGTTATTGGGAAATTAGTAGCAGCATTTCCTGCAGTGGAATTTGGTCCATTACATTACCGAAACCTGCAAAGAGACAAAATAAAAGCTCTAAAAAAGAGAGCAGGCCATTTTGATAGGCCTATGCAATTAACAAAAAATGCCTTATTGGAATTGCAATGGTGGATTGAAAATGTCCCACAAGCTGCTAAAAACATTGTGATACAACAGCCTGAAGTAATTTTACAAACAGATGCTAGTGCTCTCGGATGGGGGGGGGGGGGGGGGGGGGACAGATTCATTTACCAGCTGTGGGGGCAGATGGACTGTCCAAGAGGAAATGTTTCTCCAAACATATGGTATTAACTATGTAGAGTTATTGGGGGCATTTTATGGATTAAAAGCCTATTGTTCTATAAAAAAGAATCTGCATGTACTAATACAATTAGACAATACAACAGCTGTTGCATATATTAATCACATGGGGGGAGTCAGATCAGTATCATGTGATTGTCTGGTCAATCAGATATGGCAGTGGTGTATTGAGCACCAAATTTGGATTTTGGCGAATTATATCCCAGGTAAATACAATGTGGTGGCAGACAATAGATCAAGGGTGTTTAAAGATAACACAGAATGGATGTTGAACCCAGTAATTTTCAGTAAAATTGTGATTCAATATGGGTTACCAGACATTGATCTATTTGCATCAAGATTAAATCATCAATTACCTAAATGTGTGTCTTGGGAACCAGATCCAGATGCAGTAGCAGTAGATGCTTTTTCACTGCATTGGGGGAATATGTTCTTTTATGCTTTTCCATCATTTGCTCTGGTTCAGCAATGTCTGAAGAAAATAGAACAAGATTCTGCCACGGGATTATTGGTGATTCCAAATTGGCCGACACAACCATGGTTCCCATTAATGTTAAACATGATTAAAGAACCATATATGTCAATTCCTAGCAGCAGTGATTTGTTAATAAAACCGGTGACCAAAGAAATTCATCCATTACATGCTTATATGAATTTGTTAATCTGCAGGTTTTGACCAGACCACTACAAGAGCTTGGATTGTCGGATAGGACTATGGATATTATAGTCGCATCATGGCGAGATAGCACCCAGAGACAATATATGACACATATAAAGAAATGGGAAAAATTTTGTAGACAATCAAATATATCCTATCATACTCTGAACATTACAAACATATTGGAGTTCCTTGCCGAGCTGCATTTTGAACAGCACTAAAGTTATAGTGCTATTAATAGTGCACGTAGTGCATTGTCATCCTATTTAGGACAAATCTCTGATCAGAAATCAATTGGATCACATCCATTAATATCGAGATTTATGAAAGGAATCTTTAACAAAAATCCACCCAAACCAAGATATACAGAAATTTGGGATGTCGGCATTGTACTTACTCTACTCAGGCAATGGACTCCAATCGAAGTTTTATCATTGGAAAAGTTAACATTTAAATTAGTAATGTTAATGGCATTGGTTTCAGCTCAAAGGGTGCAAACATTACAATTGCTACGTTTAGACTGTATGCATGTGGCTACAGATAACATTGTGTTTTATGTTTACGATCTGATCAAACAAAGCAGACCAGGAAGAACTGGAGCAAAGGTAACGTTTCAAGCTTGATCCAACATTGTGTGTAGTTAAACATTTGAACCAATATATAAAAATTACCAAAACTCTTCGAGGAGATGAAAAAACATTAATGATTACGCATAAGAACCCACACACAAAAGCTTCAGTGTAAACAATTTTGAGGTGGTTAAAACAGGTGTTACTTTTAGCAGGAGTAGACACTGATGTGTTCAAATCTCACTCCACCAGGGCAGCAGCTACGTCCGCGGCGAAGTTACAGGACGTACCACTCGAACATATTTTAGAAACCGCAGGGTGGTGTAAAGAAGAAACTTTTTCAAAGTTCTACAATAAACCTGTTCACACAATGACAGGCTTTGGACACGCGGTGTTGGGTTCACTATAATCACCTGCTTTGTTTCACTATCAATTGATATTATTGATTATGTTATCACATATCTTTTATCACTTTGTAATGGTTTTCCCCAGATGTAAAAAAGGGGTTATTATATGTTCTTTTATCATTAAAAGATTTATGGAAAGAACTGAAACTGGTCTGGTAAAAGGTTTTTACTCATGTATGTGTTGACCTAGCCGGACTGTCGTATGGAAGAATTCTACGACATGGAAAACACAGAAGCTTCAAAATCTTCACGTAGTCACTCACGTGACTCCGAAGTAAAATAGTAAGATTAAACGAGAACTTACCAGTTTGAAGTTTGATCTTTATTTTATGAGGAGTAACGATGAGGGATTACGTGCCCTCCAATTCCCCACCCTCATAAAATAAATGATCATCTGGTAGTTCTAAATCTATGAGAAGCCTTACTATCTTACTCCGGCTATTATGTTCTGTGTTTTTAATGCCGCTGCTTTGAAGTATGCCGTTCTAGCGCCAGGCGGGGCTTCTTCACGTAATCCCTCATCGTTACTCCTCATAAAATAAAGATCAAACTTGAAACTGGTAAGTTCTCGTTTAATCTTACTATCAATTTACAGTGTATAAGAATAGTGATTTAAGAGTGTGGAGTGATTGTAATCTGTGAGTGTAGATCTGCTTCTGACTCGCAGGCAAATTGTCGACTGGGTTGGGCACCATCTTGTTCTCTCAGTTGAATGGCTCATTTACTGCCTGACACGGTGAACACCAGCTTCAATATGTTGAGTGACTTATTTAGAAGTTGTATTAGAATGGAATGCATTTAGTGTTAACCCAGAGTATCAAAATCTTAATCAAAAGCAGAACCACTGATCACTGACCTTCCGGTGACATCTTGTGTTATTTGGCTGATCAATATAACTTGCCTCCTAAAAAAAGCACAGAGTGCTGGAGTAACTCAGTGGATCAGGCAGCATCTCTAGAGAACATAAATAGGCAACATTTCAAGTCGCCACCCTTCAGACTGATTGTGATGGTGTGGGGGAGGGGTGGACAGGATAAAGGGAGACACAAAATGCTGGTGTAACTCAGCGGGACAGGCAGCATTCCTGGAGGGAAGGAGTGGGTGGCGTTTCAGGTCAAGAGACCCTTCTTCACGACAGGATAAAGCCTGGCAAGTGATAGGTGGATACAGGTGAGTGTTTTTTTTTAAAGAGGTAAATGGATGGACAAAGGGCAGAGATGAAGAGACAAAAAGTGTGAGATAAAGATAGAAGAAGCGCAAATTGTGAAACCAGAAGAAGGAATATAGGTGGAAAGAGGGAGGGTGAAGGGGAGAAATGAGTGCAAGTTCTGGTGGGGCACTGGGAGGGGGTTTGGGGAGGGAGGGGGATGAGAGGCGATGGATTGCGTATAGGTACGCAAGATCCTGGTTTTAGCCTGAACTGGGAAGCGTGGAACCGAAGCTGGAAACCACAAGGTA
This sequence comes from Okamejei kenojei, assembly GCA_035221665.1. Taxonomy (NCBI): domain Eukaryota; kingdom Metazoa; phylum Chordata; class Chondrichthyes; order Rajiformes; family Rajidae; genus Okamejei; species Okamejei kenojei. The sequence continues at coordinate 101,526,785 of CM069137.1, read as the reverse complement.
CAAAATGGCGGCGCAGGCAAGTGGTGCAGAGACACACGTAGCTGTGATAGTGAGTCTGGATCAGAACATTGTCAAAGAGCAGGTGAGCAGCAGGAATCACAGAGGGGAAGCAGTGAGAGAGGGTCTCACAGAACTCCTGTCGGAGAGAGGAAGAGAACATCTTCAAGTCAGACAAATGTTGAGAAGATTTCACAATGTCTCCATGTCTTTAGGACAGCTGTAGTTTTCCATTGATCTAGGTACAGTTGCTATGGAACAACTATGTTTCAAGCCATTTATTGGATCATTTCTGGAAACCTTACAGGATTACAAAACATGGATAGTCAGCTAAGATCAAGAACTAAACACATCAATGCCGATATACCTAAAAGATGAAACAATAATGTTATAGAAACAGTAAACCGCTACAGATGCTGGTTTACACTGTAGGCTACTCATTCTCTGGAGAAAAGGAACAGCTGAAGGTCGAGTGATTTGAGTATCTGTGTTTAACAACGTCAGTGCATCATGACCATGTCAGACCTTGTGGTTTCACAATGCATGGTTGCTGCCATTGAGTATTTTGATTGCAGTAGTAATATATTCTTAAATGAATCATGTAAAATTAGTTATCAGTGTGAAGCAAGGACTCTGCTGCTTCTACATCGCTGCCCAAAATAGGGTTACTAACTTAATCCAAGGTCGTAAAGAACTAATGTCCAGTTGCTTCTCAGGGATTATTCCATCCGTCATGCCTTCCAACCTCTGGGCTCCTCAATACCGGAGGCGAGAGGTCAATAAGCAGGAGCTCAAGTGTTGTTACTTATTTCTTGTCGCCGCTGGACAAAACCTCTCGGCGACAGTGGGCTTGACGCTGAATACTCGACCGTTGCGAGGAATTGTTTCGCCGGTTGACGTAGCTTGTTGTAGCTTGATATCGACTAGGTGGTAGCTTGTTGTGGACATTGTCGAGGGGTGGTTGCATTTCCGGCGTCACGCCATGACAGTGACTCGCCACAGTTGCCTAAAAATTCGCCTACGTGGGACAGGCCCTTAAACATCACGGAGCCCGTGGTCTCCGGTTAGAGACCGACTTGGGAACTCCAAGCCGCGGGAGTTTTGACCGCCCCGACGTGGGAGCTTCGACCGGCCCGATGGAGTTTCGATCGCCCCGACGGAGAGTTCGACTGCCCCGACCGCAGGAGAATGAAGAGGAAGACGATTTAACCTTTTTGCTTTCCATCGCAGTGAGGAATGTGGGGAATCCGCTGTGGTGGATGTTTATGTTAACTTTTATGCGGTTGTGTGTCTTATTGCTTTTTTTCATATGGCTGTATGGTAATTAGCATATCACTGTACCTTAATTGGTACACGTGACAATAAAAGACCTTTGAAACCTTTGATGTTCAATTTAAACATACAATGTAATAAGCACGCTTCACATTTACAACAAATAGTACCTCTATGCTAGAAACATAGAAAATTGGTGCAGGAGTTCTTTGAGCCAGCACCACCATTCAATATGATCATGGCTGATCATCCAAAATAGTAAGATTAAATGAGAACTTACCATTTTCAAGTTTGATCTTTATTTCATGAGGAGTTACGATGAGGGATTACGTGAAGAAGACCCCGTCAGGCCGTATGCACGTCAATCTTCAAAGCAGCGGTATGAAATCACAGGTAACAGTAATTTAACTATAATAGTAAGAGCAGAAACCTAGAACTAACAGATGACCTTTATGAGAGAGGGTTGGGAACGGAGGGCACGTAATCCCTCATCGTAACTCCTCATAAAATAAAGATCAAACTTCAAACTGGTAAGTTCTCATTTAATCTTACTATTTTACTTCGGAATCACGTGAGTGACTACGTGAAGATTTCAAAGCTCTGTGATTTCATGCCATGGATTCAAATCCAGGCGTCTCATGACATTGATTTAAATGTCTTAATCGTTTATTTTAATAAAGAAAACCAATAGCAACCCCTCTATCTCAGGGGAGGCTAAACTGAACGCAAAACAGAATTTTCACAATTTTTTTTGTGAAAAACAATTCCCTTGACCATCCTGCGGCCGCGAGGATGTGGTCGATGGGTATGTCCATTGCCTTGGCCGCCGATGTTGATGCCGCCCTGGTGGAATGAGACATAAAGTTGTCAGTGTTAAACCTGCAAAACCCAGAACCTGCTTTAGCCACCTCGAAATAGTCTCTACCGACATTTTCCTATGTGGTTGTTTGTTGCTAATAAACAATGCTGATCCCACACCTCCTAGGGTTCTGGTGGCCTTGATATAATATAGCAAGCGTGCCCTCACACCTAGACGTGAATCTGTGGGGTATGCCGAAAAATGATCTTAAATCCTGTCCCCCTGGTCTGCTCTGCTTGTGTAGATCAGAAATGTAAAAAGCGTAATGGCATTTGCAGCCATTTCCATCTTGTATAGCCACAGCTTTTGCAATGTCTGCACTCATTGCGCTGATATCAGTGCCATGACTAAGGATGTAGCTGGAGCCTCTTGGTGAAGTATTGTTAACACAATGTCAATATCCCATACTGCCTGTACTTGTACTGGGAGAACTTGTATTAAAGATATCGTTTACAAACTCGATATCCGGGGGTGAAACCCGACAGAGTGAGTCCCGTTTGCTGCAGCTAATATGATGGGAAGGCACGTTGGGCACAGTTCATGGCCCTATAACTCAATTATTGTCAAAGACCATTTAAGAATGAACTCTAAGACTCAGTAGTCTCTACCGTATTAAATGTAACATTAGTATTAAACAAACGCTTCCCATCTCCTGAAGAGGAAATGTACTGCTTTTTTGGTGCTATCTTAGCACTCTGGAGTGAACATATAGCTGGATCAGTGTGACAACCAAAGCAGTAGGGGCAATCCATTCAGAATCTGCAATGTCATAAATTGAAGTCATCATGCAAAGGCTCATTTCCCGAGCCACAGGCTGAACCAGCAAAGTTCATGTTAAGGTTGTATCATCATTCCCGACAAAGCGGGAATCAAAGCCGCATAGGCCAGTCGGACAGTAGAAAAAACCTAAAGCGGGATCGTGATGACTTTATTTCCCAACTGATGAGGCAAAATGGAGAAGACATAAAAGATCATTCCTTCTGCTTGTAGCGAGACTCTATCTGTCGCCACTCTTATGCCACATATGTTTGCAACCGGTGAGCAAGCATGAAAACAACATATCGATATTCGGTGTTCCATCATACCAGAATTTTATAAATACTGTGTGGTCTAACACCCGTTCAGTGGTGTCATTGATCCGTACTTGATGATGCACCAGCGGCAAATACATTAGGTAAACCATGACAGGATAGTTTTACTTGATTGCAGTCATGTCTCGGGGCGCCGTCCTGTACGGGTATGGCTGCCCAGCCTGCAGCTGTCCGTTTTTTCTCTTTTTTAAAAATTTTTAGTTAGTTAAGTTTTTCTGTTTTTCGGAGTCCTAGCCTTTTTTATGTGGGGGTGGGGGAGGGGAAGGGGGAAACTGCTTTCTAGGGTCCCTACCTGGTCGGAGAGGCAGCTTTCTCCAGGCTGCACCGTCGACCCGTCCTCGCGGCCTACCAGTGGGCCTGGAGCGGCATTTCCTGGGGGAACCGCTCAGAACCACGGCTTCGGCGCAGCGCTGGAGCGCCATCGCAGAGCGGAGCGGGCGATGCCTTGCCTGGGTCGCCGCGCTGGAACTCCGGTGAGCTGAAGACCGCAGGTGAACATCGCGGCGCTGCGGGGCGGCTGGCGGCGCTGAACTTTAACATCGCGGAGCCTGGGTCTCTCGGCGAGATGGCCAGTTGTGGAGCTCCATCCAGCGCGGCCTGTTGGCGTCGGAAACCGCGGTCTCCAGCAAGGAAGCGGCCGTTACAGACACCCCGAGCCGCTGAGAGGGTTCTCCCATCGCCGGAGCACCATCACCCGGCAAAGAAGGGCCTGGAACATTGGCCCCCATAGCGGTGACTGTGGAGGCCTCAATAGGCCCGACTATGGGTGAACTGGGGATGGGGTCTGGACTTTGTGCCTTCCCTCATAATGGGAACCATTGTGGGAGGATTTTTTTATGATTTTATGTTAAATTCTTTAATGTTATGTCTTATCTTTATCTATGTGCTGCATGGCAAGACAAATTTCACTACACCAATTGGTGTATGTGACAATAAATGTCCTTTGTCCTTTGTCCTTTGTGACTAACATATGCCACCATCATAGTGTATCAACTTGAAGTTGAGCATGCAGTTTATGCATATTCGCTCAATCATTCTTTAACCCATAGAAAGCCCTAGTGTCTATAGATAGTTGATACCAATAACTGAAGAATTTGTAACTCATGGAAACTCCTCCACCTCCAAACTAGAGATGACATTCGCAAGTTTCCGCGTTAGAGCCCTTAGCATCAGTTTGCAATAGAATAGTAAGATTAAATGAGAACTTACCATTTCGAAGTTTGATCTGTATTTTATGAGGAGTTACGATGAGGGATTACGTGAAGACCCCGTCCAGCACGCATGCGCGACATTCTTCAAAGCAGCGGTGTAGATTCACAGAAAAAAACACAACGATTGAAATAAATATAGTAAAGACAAAATAAGAACTTAATTACCAGTTGATCTGTATAATAGAGGGTGGGAGCGGAGGGCACGTAATCCCTCATCGTAACTCCTCATAAAATACAGATCAAACTTCGAACTGGTAAGTTCTCATTTAATCTTACTATTTTATTTCGGAGTCATGTGAGTGACTACGTGAAGACTTCAAAGCTCTGTGAATCCGAACCGTGTACCAGCTCATGCTTCACTCACTGTCTGAAGACCTTTGAGGGTGGAAGTATGTTATCACAATCAACAATAACCTGTTTGTGAACAAAAAAGGTTTATTAATAACAACAAAAAACAGAGAGCTCCCCCAGGCTTAAATTAAATATTATCTGCAGACTCTAAAATTCTGTCTGCAAATGGAGCAGGTTCCGCCAGCGGCTTATTACAAAACATTTGGAAAGTTCTTTCCGAGGACCATCCTGCTCTGGCCAGAATATGGTCCATAGGCACGTCCATTCGCCTAGCCGCCGACGTGGATGCAGCCCTGGTGGAGTGAGATTTGTAAACCTTAATGTTGACTCCCATGGACTTAAGCACCTGCTTGAGCCACCTTGAAATGGTTTGGCTTGTCACCTGACCAAGGGGCTTCTTGTGGCTTATCCATAAGGCTTTTTCTCTCCCTCTTAAGTTGTATGTTGTGCCTATGTAAATGGCGAGATGGGCCTTGGCACACAGCCGTGAGTCAGATGAATATGCCCGGAACTCCATGACTGGAGGCGTTTGTTTGTTTGACCAGACCCTGAATATGGAATGTGATACAGTCCAATGACTGTCATGCTGTCCAGCCTCAGAAGGTGGAGGGACTGTACCCTTTGTGCTGACACTAGTGCCATGAGCATGACTGATTTCAGGGTAAGTTGTTCCAGCATGAGTGACCTGGGTGGTGGCCATCCCCTAAGGTACGTCAGCACAATGCTGACATCCCAGATCTGAGTGTACCTTGGTCTGGGGGAATTAGTGTTAAAAATACCCCTCATGACTTTGACCACCAAAGTCATGATGGGACCCCAAAGCCTGTTGTCCTGCTGCTGGAACCAAATAAGCTGACAATGCACTCCTGGCTGTATTGATGGCGCTGTAGCTGAGTCCATCCCGTTGTAATCCAACCAGGAACTCCACAACACTGCTAGCTGTTGCTGTTGAATAGGTAGTTCCTGTTTTGGAGCAATACCGTTCCCATTTCCTTATGTTGGTCAGGTATTGTCTCCTGGTGGACTCCCGGTGGGATGCGGTCATCATGTTGATGGCGTCCTCAGACAGTCCCAGGTCCAGTAGAGGTCTTTTTAGAATCTGCAAGCCAGGAGATTGACTCTGTCATGGCACGGGTGACTAATGCCTGACACTGGGTGGATTAATAATTCTGGACTGCTGGGGAATTATAACGGTGTTTCGACAGCCATGTCGAGGGCCACTGGGAACCATGGCTGTGTAGGCCAGTCGGGTATTATCAAGATTCCTGAAGCGGAATCGAATTGAATCTTGCGTAATACCCGACTGATGAGGCAGAAGGGAGGAAAAGCATAGAAGAACATTTTCCCCCAATGCAGCGTGAATGCATCAACTGCTGCTGCCTCAGGGTCTGGTTCCCAAGCGACATACGTTGGTACCTGGTGATTCAGCCTAGATGTAAATAGATCGATATCTGGTGTGCCATATTGCTTTGTAATTTCAGCAAATACTTTGGGATTTAACATCCATTCGATGTTATCGTTAAATTTGCGTGACCTGGTGTCTGCCACTGTATTTTGCTTACCTGGTAGGTAAGTTGCTGATACCCAAATATGTCTTTCGACACACCATTGCCAGATTAGGTTGACCAAATTGTCACATGATATCGACTTTACACCACCCAAGTGGTTGATATAAGCCACCACCGTGGTATTATCTAATTGCAACCAGACATGTGCATGATGCGTATTAGATGAATATGCTTTTAAACCATAAAATGCACCCAACATTTTTAAGTAATTAATACTCCATGTCTGTAGGCAAGATGATTCAAAATTAGTCCATCTGCCCCCTGTGCTGGATTGCATGTTAGTTGCTCCCCAGCCCAAAGCACTGGCATCCGTTTGAATGGTTAATACTGGGTTGGTGATTATTATGGGACTGGAGCTAAGCCTAATGTTCCTTGTCCACCATTGTAACTCTGGAATGGATTCAGCAGTTAAATTCATAGCTCGGTCAAAGTGACCTGAATTTTTCTTTAGTGCGTGCACTTTTGTTCTTTGTAAATGTTGATAGTGCAGAGGCCCAAATTGTACAGATGGAAAGGCTGCTACCATTTTCCCAATTACACTAGCTACTTGCCGTATGGTTGGCTGATGATTAACTATTAGTTCGTTGCATGAATGTCATCTCTAGTTTGGAGGTGGAGGAGTTTCCATGAGTTACAAATTCTTCAGTTATTGGTATCAACTATCTATAGACACTAGGGCATTCTATGGGTTTAAAGAATGATTGAGCGAATATGCATAAACTGATGCTTTCCCCTTCGGCAGAGTTACAGTCATGCGAATAGTGTCAATCGTAAATCCAAGATAGTCCATGGTTGTGGGCGGTGTCAAATTGGATTTATCTGGATGTATGACAAACCTCAAAGTTTCAAACAAACGTTTGGTGGCTGCTACTGCCGAACTGGATGTCTCCAAGGTTTTCCCTACTATTAAAATGTCGTCTGAGTACGCCATGACTATATGCTTTTGTTTCCTCAATAATGCCAATGCAGGTTTTAAGATTTTTGTGAACAACCTTGGAGCTGAGGTGAGCCCATTTGGTAAGGCTTTAAATTGCCATAGCTCTTTCATCCAGATAAACTTTAGGTATTTACGATGCTCCTTGTGTATGGGTACTGAGTAGTAGGCATCTTTTAAATCAATGCTTGCCAGAAAGTACCCTCTAGAAATCAATTATCTGGCTGTTTCAAAAGTTTCCATATTGAAATGTATATACTTAACAGACTTGTTTAAAGAAGTTAAGTCAATGATGATGCGACATCCACCATCTTTTTTAGTTTTAGTGAAAATATTAGACACAAATTCCAAAGGTTCATGTTTTGTTCTTTCAATGAAACCTTTTGCTAGTAGCCTCATCAGTTCAGCTTGACCCTCTTGTTTCTCTTTGACTGAGAGGGTGAATACCCTTTGGGGTATATGCTGAACTGGCAGCATGTTTTCATGAACGAAGTCAATTTTATAGCCATGAATGCTGCTGAGTATATATTTGTCATTAGTGATAGACTCCCATGCATCCAAAAACAAGTGCAATCTCCCCCCTGTTAGTATAGAGCCCCTACTGCTCATATGCTGAGAGGAACCAGAATCACCTACCTCCATGGTTACTGGTGCTTCTTCTGCCTCTTCGCTGGACGATGAGGCGTCTGCTGGGCTGTAGAGGGCTGCTGTTGATGTTGATGTTGATGTTGCTGTTGATGTCGATGTTGATGGGGGTGGCGCATTTTCCATGGGGTCCGCTCTGGGCCCTGGCCTAAAAAAGGCTTACGGGGAATGGTTGCGGACCCCGAGCTTTCACCAGTCCCATATGGTAGTCTGGTGGACGACTGTGGGGTACTGCCGCCTGGGTTTGTTAGGTCTGCTCGGTCCCAAACCTGCCCTCACGAGACCAAAGGTCTTGGACTCTTCCTCCAGGTCTTTCACCTTTTTTGGAAGGTCCTTTCCAAAGAGCAGAATTGGAGGTTCTGAACCCGGTGTTTGCAAAGTCCTGCAAATTTAGGGTTGAGGGCAGGCTTGATGATTTCCTTCCGTAAATTGTTAATCTCATATTGAGTGGTGCACAGCAGAGCTAATGTATCTTGCTGATCTGTGGTGATGTCCACACCATCTATGGACTGAGCATATGACGTTATTCCTGCAGTCAGGAGTTTTAGGGTTTTCTGGAACTTCAACTCCAGGTTCCTGATATTCTGCCCCAAATGTACCCAAATTTGGCTGATTACAGCTGGTACATTCAATGATGTACAATTTCTGGGGCTGAATATAATTCAAGAGCCTCATTGACCACCTGTTCTTGTAGGGGTTTTGAGGACAGGTGGTCAATGCTGGCTGCAAGTTTTGGAACTAAAGGCCGACCCGCTCGAAGAATGGCCACATAGCGGTTGACCACACCCAGCAGCTCTTCCTGATCCTGTACACCCTGCGTACTCCAGACATCTTCAGCCAGCGACCCCTCTTCTTGACCAGCCCAGACCTGGTCGCCAATGCTGCCTTCAATAGAAGGTGAAGCAATGGCCAGTGCCGTAAAGGGCACTGCGGGAGTGCCTGAGCTCCCTTGGCGAGTCTGCTGCTGCTCTCTCAGCAGATCTCGCTGGAGCAATTGCTCCATAAGCCGTTCCATTCGGCTTAGGCGGCTGCCTGTGTCGCTCTCGAGCGGTGAGGCATCTTCATCCAAATCGTCGGATACTACCGCCCGGTTCTGGCTGCAGGTACCTCCAGCCCGCTGCTCAGGCAGCATGAGCGGTGCTGGGCTCGGCTCGGTAGTTAATCCTGCTGCCTCTTGACCCCCCCTCCAAAGAACGCTCCTCAACGGGAGACGAACGGGGGCGAGCTGCAGACTTCTTTCCTCTGGTCTTGCTCATTCTTTCTGGAACACAAAGCAGACCACAGAGAAAAATACACACGGCCACGGTAAAACTTACCTGTCGGCCCGACTTTCAAATTGTAGCGGGAGCGCCTTGAACTCCCGTTCGTTGCGGGTGCTTTGCATGAATGCTAATGTCGCGCATGCGTGCTGGACGGGGTCTTCACGTAGTCACTCACGTGACTCCGAAATAAAACATAAAGTTTACTGACCAAACTATTGGAGCAATGCTGAATACTGTTCGTCCATCATTTATATATTTATTTATAAATTATATTTACCTATATCAGACTATTTGCTCTGGGTCAGACTGAAAACTGACCCTGAATGCTCCCCTCCTCAGAGAGGGAGACATTGTGCAGCCCTGAAACAGGTGCCGTTGCCTGCGGGTTCTCCATAATACCCGGGCTGTCCCACTTACACAGCTGAATCACAGCTACTATATTGCCAATTAGTTTTGATAAAGAGAAGGCTGTTTTATAACAACAAGGTTGTTACAGGTTTCTATTAACTCCATTCTCTTGCCCAGGGCGGAGTCATAGACTAATTAATAGCTAAAGGTAACTTCCAATGACCAACAAGTCTATGTGGTAACAACTTAAATTTAACTGGACAGAGGAGCCCAATTCCTCAAATATAGCTTGAGGCTGAATTAGTTGATTTTAGAAAAATACAGCATTAAAATATCATCCAGACATAACAAATGTTTTTTGAACTCTGCGTACTGCAAGCATAGATTTTAGTAATTTATTAAATAACCTGGGTAAATAATTAAGCCCATTTTGCAATGCTTTATTGTTAGCATTACTGTTATCCTACTGTTATCATTGCATCATAGCAATTGCTTCCTGAACATTTGAATGTCTCCGATGATCGCTGTAAATGGGAACCTCCTACGAAAATCAGTTGTTAGTCAGTAACGAAGTTTCCTATTCGGAAAGTTTATACTGCACATGCGAGTTAAACTACCTTTTCCATCTTCACAATGAATAGGCCACGCCTGCCATCATTTAATGCGTGCCTCCAGCGCCAATTCTGGCTCGATTTCCGAGCCTTATCTTAAAAGACAATGCTGGCCATAATACTGACTAGCTCATAATTCTCAGCCTGCCTGTAAAGGCAACTCTGGCGATAATTCTGAGCCTGCCTTGAAAGACAATGCTGGCCTCGAAGGCAATCCTTATATCATCATTCCTGACAATGTTTGGAATGTCAATATTGTGCTGTTTTACATGGTTAGATGCCGCTAAGTAGCTGACTATGTCTTAACCCTTTGTGTATTGTACAACCAAGTGTAAATATGTTACCCATGTTTCGGAAGTGTCAGACCAACCTATCTGCCTGGTTACCTCATAGAGTAGGGTGCGTGGAACCTCATGCCGCCACTAGCTTCAGTGAACCGCTTACTGCCGATGAAGGCGTAGGGTGCGTTGTCGCCGAAACGATGAAGCTTTGCTCGTCATCGGCCTTGATTGGTCCGACAGCTTTTGCTTCGTCCTCCAGGTTTTGCCTGTTGAATAGGCCTTACCTGAATAGAAGATTTGGCGGCTAGCTCCAATATACGCCTGATAGCGGTGTTCACTGCCGGCACACATGGCTCCAGTATGTTCCACGGACATCTTCAGAATTTAAAGTCAGTTACATCTGACCAATGGCACTCCCCTCCTCAGAGGGGGTGATACATAGGCAGCCCTGAAACCGGTGCTGCCGCAGGACCCTGAGGATGCCTGCGCCGATATAGCCCTTCCAACGGACCTATACCAGGATGGAACATTTTTGCACTGATTCTGTTGGGATGGCAACCTTGCTGCCAGGAATGGTACCTCTGACACGTGCCCTTCATCCCTTGGGGTATGCTCCATGGCTATACCCTCAGACTTGCCGTCAGAATTACACTGACCCGGCATGCTCTCCCCCTCCAAGAGGGAGACATTAAGCAGCCTTATCCCAGGCGCTGCTGGCGTGGGCTCTCCCATAGGCCGGCGCTACTACAGATTTGGCGTCAGATTTACACTGACCCGGCATGGTCTCCTCCTACAAGAGGGAGACCTTAAGCAACCCTGTCCCAGGCGCTGCTGGCACGGGCTCTCCCATAGGCCGGCGTTGCTACAGATTCGGCGTCAGTATTATACTGACCCGGCATGGTCTCCTCCTCCAAGCGAGGGACATTAAGCAGCCCTGTCCCAGGCGCTGCTGGTGCGGCCTCTCCCATAGGCCAACGCTGCCACCATTCCTGCTGTTGGAGCGTATGCATTACTGGAGAGGAACCCTCCCAACCCGACTCTTCCGAGACCATAGGGCTGCTGATTTATCGAGAAGTCTACCCCATGTCCCGGGGACCCTGTGTCTGTGAGCCGCTGACCGCACTGTCGGCGACTCTGGCGGTAACACGGCCTTCCTGCTGGATTTTGCAGCAGTCTGGAAGCCACTGACCCTCCTTGTCAGTGACTGGGATCGTGAGCCCGACATCCACCGACTATCTGCTTCCGCAGTCTGAACCGGGGTCTCCCCACAGCCCATAGCCGGTTCACGCGCCGCACACCGCGGCAATATTCAGCAGGAAACCTCTGTAAAAAAGAGGTTCCTGCAAGAATTGAAAACCTGGTAAGAAATACAAACTTACCTGCAGGTTTAAACTTACCGCTGGCAGGAGCGACGCGCCTGACAGTCCTGTGCTGCGCCATGCGAACTACGTTAATGACGGGCATGCGGCCTGATGGGGTCTTCTTCACGTAGTCACGCACGTGACTCCGAAGTAAAATCACTACCCCGTTCCTGCTTTCCCCCCACATCCCTTGATTCCGTTAGCCCTAGGAGCTAAATCTAGCTCTCTCTTGAAAACATCCAGGGAATTGGCCTCCACTGCCTTCTGTGGCAGAGAATTCCACAGATTCACAACTCCCTGGGTGAAAAGGTTTTTCCTCATCTCAGTCCTAAATGGCCAACTCCTTATTCTTAACATCATATGTTGCCTCTAAACCAGTTAATTGATCATGAAACCTTTTGTATTCCCCTTTTTTTCTCCCAGAGATTCTATAATAGGACTACACATGGACATCTTGACAACAGCTGGAAATGAAAGGGACAATGATGACTGTGATGGTTGGAACTTTAAATCATTTAAATTCACTGATCATAATATGCATGACTTTGAACAAGGTATTGACCCTGAAAATAATTTTCTTAACAATATAAATAATAACTGCTGTTATTACTCTGAAGATCAATTCAACAGGAACATAAAATCAGATCATGGAATGTCAACAATTCATTTCAATAGCAGAAATTTATATGCAAATTTTCACAACATCAAACATTATTTAAGTCATCTAAACAAACCATTCAATGTGATAGCCATATCTGAGACCTGGCTTAGTACTGAAAAGGGTGTGGATTTTGAGTTAAATGGATATGAACTGAATTATATAAATAGGAAAAATAAAAAAGGAGGAGGGGTGGCTTTGTATGTAGATAAAAGATTAAATTATAAATTAGTGGAAAATATGACAACTAATATTGATGATTATTGATGGAGATTATTACTGTAGAAATCTACCTGGAAAAAAAGAAAAATGTAATTGTAAGTTGTGTATACAGAGCACCTGGTTCCAATATTGAAATATTCAAGAATAGTATAGAAAGATTGTTTGCCAAGTAAGATCACAGAGTTGTGTTAATTTGTGGGGATTTTAATTTAGATCTCTTAAATCCCAACAAGCGCAAAGATGAATTTATCGATGTATTGTTCAGTATGAGTTTTTTTCCACTTATCACCAAACCAAGTAGAATAACATCTCACTGTGCAACTCTAATAGACAACATATTTACAAACAGTTAGTGTTAATGAAGAAACTGCAGATGCTGGAGAATCGAGGGTTACACAAAAAGCTGGAGAAACTCAGCGGGTGCAGCAGCATTTAAGAGGCGAAGGAGATAGGCGATGTTTCGGGTCGAGACCCTTCTTCAGACTGGTCAGGGATCAGGGAAACGAGAGATATAGACGGTGATGTGGAGAGATAAAGAACAATGAATGAAAGATATGCAAAAAAGTATCGATGATAAAGGGAACAAGCCATTGTAAGCTGTTTGTGGTGTGAAAATGAGAAGCTGGTGCGACTAGGGTGGGGGAGGGAGATAGAGAGAGAGGGAATGCCAGGGCCCGAGGGCTGAGGGAGAGGTGGGAAGGGGAGGAGACAGCAAGGGTTAACAGAATCGAGAAAATTCAATGTTCAAGCCCAAAGGATGCAGACTCCCCAAGCGGAATATGATGTGCTGTTCCTCCAACTTGCGGTGTTGCTCACTCTGGCCATGGAGGAGGCCCAGGACCGAGAGGTCGGATACAGAATGGGAGGGGGAGTTGAAGTGCTGAGCCACCGGGAGGTCGGGTTGGTTTTTGCGGACCGAGCGGAGGTGTTCGGCGAAACGATCGCCAAGCCTCCGCTTGGTCTCACCGATATAGATCATCTGGCATCTGGAGCAGCGGATGCAGTAGATGAGGTTGGAGGAGGTGCAGGTGAACCTCTGTCGGACCTGGAAGGACTGCTTGGGTCCCTGAAAGGAGTGGAGGGGGGAGGTGAAGGGACAAGTGTTGCATTTCTTGCGGTTGCAAGGGAAAGTGCCCGGGGAAGTGGTAGAGCGGGAGGGGAGGGAAGAATTGACAAGGGAGTTGCGGAGGGAGCGGTCTTTGCGGAAGGCAGACAGGGGGGGAGATGGGAAGATGTGGCGGGTGGAGGGGTCACGTTGGAGGTGGCGAAATTGGCGGAGGACTATCTGTTGTATTTGCCGGCTGGTGGGGTGAAAGGTGAGGACCAGGGGGACTCTGCCCTGTTTGCGAGTGGAGGAATGGGGAGAGAGGGCAGTGTTGCGGGGTATGGAGGAGACCCTGGTGCGAGCCTCATCAATAGTGGGGGAGGGGAATCCCCGTTCTCTGAAGAATGAGGCCATTTGTGATGACCTGGTGTGAAACACCTCATCCTGGGAGCAGATGCGGCGTAGACGGAGGAATTGGGAATAGGGGATGGAGTCCTTACAGGAAGCAGGGTGGGAGGAAGAGTAGTCCAGGTAGCTGTGGGAGTCAGTGGGTTTGTAGTGGATGTCGGTCAGGAGTGTATCACCTGCAATAGAGATGGTGAGGTCAAGGAATGGTAGGGAAATGTCGGAAATGGTCCAAGTGTATTTAAGTGCGGGATGGAAGTTGGTGGTGAAATGAATGAAGTCAGTCAGTTGTGTGTGGGTGCAGGAGGTGACACCAAAGCAGTTGTCGATGTAACGGAGGTAGAGGTCGGGGATGGGGCCCTGGTACGCCGAGAACAAGGATTGTTCGATGTACCCAACAAAGAGGCAAGCGTAGCTGGGGCCCATGCGTGTGCCCATAGCTACGCCGTGTGTTTGGAGGAAATGGGAGGAATTAAAAGAGAAGTTATTGAGGATAAGGACCAACTCCGCTAGGCGGAGGAGGGTGTCAGTGGACGGTATGGGTTGCTCCTCTGGTCGAGGAAGAACCGGAGGGTTTTGAGACCGTCCTGGTGGGGGATGGAGGTGTAGAGTGACTGGACGTCCATGGTGAAGATGAGAGGATGGGGGCCTGGAGAATGGAATGCACGGAGCCGACGGAGAGTGTCTGAGGTGTCTTGAACATAGGTGGGGAGGGATTTAACAAAGGGGGATAGGATGGCGTCAAGGTATGTGGGAATGTGTTCGGTGGGGCACGAACAGGCAGAGGACAATGGGTCTGCCAGGGCAGTCGGGTTTGTGGATTTTGGGGAGAAGGTAAAATCGGGCCGTGCGGGGCTGGGAAACGATGAGGTCGGAGGCTCGGGGGGGTAGGGAGCCAGAGCTGATGAAGTCGGTTATGGTGCTCGAGATGGTGGCCTGGTGTTCGTCAGTGGGGTCATGGTCCAGGGGTAAGTAGGAGGAGGTGTCCGAGAGTCGGCGCGTGGCCTCCACTTTGTAGAGATCGACGCGCCAGACTACCACGGCACCTCCCTTGTCGGCGGGTTTGATAACCCAGTCTGAGTTGTTACGGAGTGAGTCGATGGCAGTACGTTCGGGGGTGGAGAGATTGGAGTGAGACAGGGGAGTGGAGAAGTCGAGGCGGTTGATGTCCCGACGGCAGTTTCTGGATAAATAGTTCAAGAGCCGGAAGGCTACGAGGGGGGTTCCAAGTGGAGGGGGTACGTGGGAGACAGGAAAAGGGATCATCAGTGGGGGGGCGAGGACTTCTTCCCGTGGAAGAACGCTGTGAGGCGGAGGCGACGGTAGAAGAGCTCCAAGTCGTGGTGGGCGCGGTACTCATTGAGGTGGGGACGGAGGGGGACAAAGGTAAGACCTCTGCTGAGGACAGACCGTTCGATGTCGGAGAGGGGGAGGTCCGGGGGGATGGTGAACACGCGGCAAGGATGGGGGTTGTGGCCGGAGGAAGGCAGGTGAGTGGACTGAGGACGGAGCGTTGTGTGGTGGGGGGGGGTGGAGGGTGGTCAGGGGGTGGGGGCGTATGGGGGCTGTGGTGTGGGTGGGGAAGAGCAGAGGTTACATGGTAGGGGGGATGGGGAAGACCCAGTGGAATAGCCACTAAGGTTACTGGGGCTGGGGAGACGGGCACTAGGACCCAGTGTGGTGGGAGGAGTTAGCAACGTGGAGGCTTCAGGCCCACTGCAGAGTCCAGTCTGCGGGTGAGACGACAGCCGCAGGCTGCTGGAGGGCGGTGGAGTGTCGTGGGTCGGCGGACCCGAAGGTATGAGTCCGCGGGCAGTGGAGTCGGGGTCGGTGGGCGATGCGTTGGAGGTCCCGGTGGGCGGGTGGTCGGTCCGACCGGTGAGGCGGCGAGATGAGTGGGGTGCGGCGGCCGTGTTCGGGTGGCCCCGGTCCGGCGGCGATGCAAGGTGAGGCGGGTGCGGCTGTGGTCTTCGGCGGGCCCAGTACACCGGCGATGCTGGATGGGCCCGGTGCGGCGATGGGGTTAGGTGGTCCCGGGGGGCGGCGAGGTTCGGCAGTCGCGTTGTGCTGGTGATGGACGGTGGAATCGGGGAGGGGGAGATAAACAGAGTTACCGGGCAGGCAGCGGGGCTGGGCATCATCGGTGGGCAGGTGGAGGTCGGCGGCAGCATCGGGATTACAAACAGTATGGACAACAGCATAAAGAGTGGGTTACTGCTAAATGACATCAGTGACCATCTGCCGGTTTTTGTAATGTTTGTTTGTGATCATGTTAAGTGTACGGATGTTAATAAGATTAGATACAGGAGAGTAAGAACAGAAGAATCTATAAATAAATTTAGAAATGTATTACTGATCCAAATTGGAAACAAGTGTTTAAAGAGACTGATACCAACAAAGCGTATGAAACATTCCTGATAATATTTAAATCATTATATGATGAACACTGTCCTTTGAAACAACAAAACAAGAAGCAAAAATATATAGATAGACGACAAAAGGACTACAAAATGCATGTAAAAAAAAGAATATCTTGTATAAAGAATTCATAAAATTCAGAATTATAGAAGCAGAAAGTAAATACAAAAGATACAAAAACAAATTGACTAGTATTATGAGGATATGTAAGAAAGATTATTATAATAAAATATTAAACGATAATAAAAATAGTATCAAGGGCATATGGAATGTGTTAAATAATATTATCAGGAATGGATCAATGAATATAAACTACCCTCAGTATTTTAAAGACAATGATACAACTGTAAGCGATATGAATGATGTGGTTAATGGGTTTAACAATTTTTTTGTAAGTGTGGGACCGAAACTGGCAGAAGAAATCGATAATCCACAGTCAGAAGAAGGAGAGGGGAAGGTTGTGGATTTGTTAGACAGCAACCCAAACTCAATGTTTTTGAAAGCAGCTGACGAAAAGGAGATTATTGACATTGTTAGTAATTGTAAGAATAAAAGGTCTACAGACTGGAATGACATTGATATGGCTTTAATCAAGGTAGTCATTGGTGTAATTGTAAAACCCTTAACTTATATTTGCAATTTATCTTTCAAAACTGGTGTATTTCCATGTAAAATGAAAACTGCCAAAGTCATCCCACTCTACAAAGCTGGAGACAGAAATCAATTTACAAATTACAGGCCGGTGTCGTTACTCTCTCAGTTCTCAAAAATATTAGACAAACTGTATGTAAGTAGATTAGATAATTTTATCGAGAAGCACAAATTGCTAGTTGATAGTCAATATGGATTCAGGTCAAACAGATCGACATCCATGGTATTAATGTAGTTAATTGAAGACATTACCAGTTCTATAGATAACAAGAAATATGCAGTGGGTGTATTTATAGATTTGAAAAAAGCATTCGATACAATTGATCATCATTTGCTAATCAAAAAACTGGAAAAGTATGGAATCAGAGGGGTTGTACTAGAGTGGATGAGAAGCTACATAAGTAAAATACATCAGTTTGTGCAACTAGGGGACTGCAAATCAACATGCTTAGAAATAACGTGGAGTCCCACAGGGGTCAGATTTGGGCCCCAAATTATTTATTTTGTATATTAATGATATATGTAGGGTATCAACCCTCTTGAAATTTGTGTTATTTGCAGATGACACTAATATTTTCTGTGATGGGGACAATTTGCAGCAGCTTTTGGAGGTGGTCACAGCAGAAATGAGTAAACGAAAAACATGGTTTGATTTGAATAAATTATCATTAAATTTAAACAAAACCAAACTTATGCTGTTTGGAAAACGCAAAATAAATACACAAGTAAAAGTAATGATAAATAATGTTGAAATAGAAAGAGTGTATGAAAATACATTTCTGGGTGTGATTCTTGATCACAAAATCTGCTGGAAACCCCATATAAAACATGTGAGAGCAAAAGTAGTATTGGAGTGATGGGGAAAGCAAGGCATGTTTTGAATGAGAGAGCATTGTATATTCTGTGCAGCTCACTTGTGTTACCGTATTTAGATTACTGTGTGGAAGTATGGGGCAATACCTACAAAACCACCTTACAATCACTAAGCACCCTACAAAAAAGGAGCTAACCGTATAGTAATCAATGTAGGATATCACGACCACACCAATATACTGTATTTAAAATTACACACCTTAAAGATTAAGGATCCGGTAGAATTTAAGACTGCACAAATAATTTATAAAGCAAAAAATAAACTGCTACCTGTAAACATACAAAAACTGTTCAAAGACAGAGAGGGGGGTTATAACTTTAGAGGGAAACTAAACTTGAAACAGCATTATTCTCGGACCCATTTAAAAAGTATGTGTATTTCCATTTTGGGGTGGTTTTGTGGAATGGTCTTGACGAAACGATTAAACAAAGTATGAATATAATGCAATTTAAAAAAAATGTACAAAATATATATCCTTGAAAAGTACAATAATGAGGAAGGAGAATGTAAATCTCACATATGTTAATGGTGCTTTTTCTTTTGTTCTTTTCTTTTTTTGTGTTTTTTTTATTAATAGCTTGATTGGAGTAGTTTTATTTGAATTGTCTGTTCAGTTTATTTTATTGAATTTTGCATTTGTTAATGGGGAAGAATGGAGGTAGTTGACACGCATAGGCTTCTTCCCATCCCTTTTCGAACAAGTCTAATGTGTTTATGTTGAAATTGGCTTTTGATTTTTTAATTTATGTATGTACATATATGTTATGTATATGTGCATGTGTGTATATGTGTATGTGTATGTATATATATATATATATATATATATATATATAATATATGCATGTATATGTATGTATGTGTGTATGTATTTATGTATATATATATGTATATATATAATTTTCCTTTTATTTATTCATTTTCATCTTTTCTTCTCTTCTATTTTTTTTAATCGTTCGAAATAAAGATATCATTCATTCATTCATTCATTCATTCATTCATTCAATAAAGATATCATTCATGCATCTTATTACACTGGGAACTGATTACACTAAGTGAAAGTTATCAGAGGTGACCCAAAATGGTGAGACCCCATCCTTTGAGTCTCAAACACTCATCTTTTGATGCCAAGTATCTCCTGTTTCCATTAAAAATTGGAAATCATTGGAAATCATGGCTGAGGGTTATGTTGAAAGGTCACCAACCTGAAACATTAACCCTGCCTTTTCTCTCCAGAGATGCTGCTGAATCGATTGAGACTCTTGGAACATTTTCTATTTTTGTTTCCCAGGATCTACAGTAATTTATGTAGGAACGATCTGCAGATGTTGGTTTACACTAAAGATAAACAGAAAATGCTTGAGTTACTCAGCGGGTCAGGCAGCATCTCTGGGGAAAAGGAATAGGTGACGTTTCTGGTGCAGGTGCTACTTTAGACTGAGAGTCAGGGGAGAGGGAAACTAGAGGTATAACAAGGTACGGAACAGATCAGAGTCAGCACCAATGGTGGATGTGATAACGGGATACGAACAGGACGACTAGGGTGGGACGGAGAGAGAAGGAATGCATGGTTCTTGAAATTAGAGAAATCAATATTCATACCGCTGGGTTGTGAGGTGCGGTTCCTCCAATTTGTGTGTACACTGAGCTACTCCAGCCTTTTGTGTTTATCTAGAGTTGATTTTTGATTATAGCTGTTTGTGCCTCATTTTGCATTGTAGATTCTCTGCTGGCTATGGTGAAGTCTTGGTGTGGCAACCCAATGATATTTATTTCGAGCTTAAATTTGTGAATGACCCACAAACAAAATCTATTAACTGCCAGAAAATAAAATACTTGGGTTCTCAACATCAAAGAAGACGAAAATGGAAGTTTACTTCAGTTAGTTCACTTTAATTTATTGTCACTTGTACCGAGGTACAGTGAAAAGCCTTTGTTGCGTGCTAACTGGTCAGCAGAACGACAATACATGATTACAGTTGAGCCATTTACAGTGTATAGATACATGATAATGGAATAACGTTTAGTGCAAAGTAAAGTCTGATCAAGGATAGTCATGGCTAGACATAAATAGGAAAGGAAATGAAGTGCACTTTGAAACAGTGTTTCCTTTTGTGTCTTTTCAGTTCTTGCTGCACAAGTTCATCTTGTTCATCTTCGGTGATGAGGAAGGAATAGCCTATCTGATCTTGCTCTTGAAAAGCTGCGTGCCAGAAAGCATCTGTCCATCCTTGGATTGGTCGGAGTAACTATTGTGAAACCCCACTGGAGATGGTGTCCATCTTCACATTAAGGACACCATCCACCATATCTTGTATATCTACCAAAATGGTCAATGGGATGGATGCAATATAGAACTGGCACACAATATTGGGCATTCATGAGCTCTCACAACTTATCTAAGTTGATAAGATACCATCGCCTACGTGCAGGACAGACGGGTGGATGCCTGCCTAGCCAGCTTGGACCAGGAGAAGGCCTTCGACAGGATTTCGCACACGTACATGAGGGACGTGCTCTCCAAAATGGGTTTTGGGGAGGGAATCAGGAATTGGATCAAACTGCTCTACACCAACATCCGTAGTGCAGTCCAAATCAATGGGTGGGAATCAGACAGTTTCCCTGTAAGGTCTGGAGTCAGGCAGGGTTGCCCTCTCTCTCCTGTCTTGTTTGTCTGCTGTATTGAACCTTTTGCTGAATCCATCAGGAAGGATGCGAGCATAAGAGGAGTGACATTGCCAGGCAGTGGGGGCATTCAAGTAAAGACCTCCCTGTACATGGACGATGTCCGCTGTCTTCTGCTCGGATCCAGGGTCGGTTCGCAGACTGATTAGTATCTGCGACCAGTTTGAGTCGGCCACGGGAGCCAGGGTGAACCGCAGGAAGAGCGAGGCCATGCTCTTTGGCAACTGGCCTGACAGATCTTCCGTCCCCTTCACCATCAAGCCTGACTTCTTGAAGGTGCTGGGGATCTGGTTCGGGGGGGCTGAGGCATGTAACAAAAATTGGCTGGAGCGGATAGCCAGGGTGGGGAGGAAGCTGGAGCTGTGGAGGCAACGCTCCCTCTCCATAACGGGAAAGAATTTGGTCATCAGGTGTGAGGTGCTCTCGGGGCTGCTGTACTTGGCACAAGTGTGGCCTGTCCCTCCCTCCTACACCACAGGGATCACCCGGGCCATCTTCCAGTTCATCTGGGGGTCGAGGATGGACCGGGTGCGACGGGCCACAATGTACAAGTCAGCAGACAACGGGGGTAAAAGCGTGCCCAGCGTCGCCCTCACCCTGATGGCCACCTTCGTGTGTGGCTGCATCAGGCAGAGTGTAGAGCCAAGTCACGTGGGCACCAAGTGTCACTACCTGCTGAGGTTCTATCTGTCCCCGGTGTTGAGAAGGATGGGCCTGGCGCAGGTGCCACGCATGTGCCAGTCAGCTGGACATTGCCGCCCCATCTGTCGTCTGTGGAAGGGTTCTTCCGGACCAACACCTTTGACCATATGTCCATCGGGCAGTGGTCAGCACAGAATGTCCTGCAGGCACTGCAGGGAAAGGACTCTATGGACCCGGTGGCGTGGTTCCCTGAGCAGACTGCCCAGCTTGTCTGGCAAAATGCCTCATCGCCAGAACTCACCACAAGCACCAAGACCTGGCTTGGCTGGCGGTGAGGGGAGCCCTCCCAGTCAGATCCTTCCTGCACCGTTGGAACCTCACTGCCAGCGCACGCTGCCCTCGGGACGGCTGCTATGGAGAGGAGACGTTTGCCCACCTCTTTACAGAGTGTGGTTTTGCTAAAAGAGTCGTGAGAAAAAATGCAAGGGTTCCTGGTACGCTTTATCCCGAAAAGATCCGTCACAGAGGACTCTGTGATTTAAGGACTGTTCCCAGGGACACATTCAGAGGCTGACATCTAGTGCTGCTGGAGGGTCATCAACTCGGTAAAAGACGCCCTTTGGTCTGCCCGAGCATTGTTCACCACCCAGCAGAGCGAGATGTCCGTCAGGGAATGTTGCCGACTGGCCCGCTGCAGACTGCAGGAGTACGTGCTGAGGGACGCACTGAAGCTCGGTGCAGCCAACGCCAAGGCTCGGTGGGGGAGGGCCACAGTCTAACGCCCTTCCGCTGCTGGACATGGGGGGCACGGTGTGGTGGAGACGCCCCTCAAAATAAGGGAAGGTATCCCACGCCACTGTGCCACATGAGTGGCACGAGTGGGGGACTGATTTGTGGAAATTTGGGGAAAAGAAATGTCTAAACTGTATTGATCAATTTGTACAGCCTCCAAAAATGTCGGATGGATTTTCCGCAAGGTTCATGTATTGTATATATTTATCATTTGAATAAAGTATATTTTGAAATTAAAAAAATAAAAATAAAAAAAAGGACCGAGCGGAGGTGTTCGGCGAAACGATCGCCAAGCCTCTGCTTGGTCTCACCGATATAGATCAGTTGACATCTAGAGCAGCGGATGCAATAGATGAGGTTGGAGGAGGTGCAGGTGAACCTCTGTCGGACCTGGGACGACTGCTTGGGTCCTTGAATGGAGTGGTGGGGGGAGGTAAAGCGACAAGTGTAGCATCTCTTGCGGTTGCAAGGAAAAATGCCCGGGGAAGGGGTGGAGCGGGAGGGAAGGGACGAATTGACAAGGGAGGTAGTTACAATACCACTTGATTTAGTGACTGTGAAATGAAAACAAGTAATTTAATTAACTAGATCCTGGAAAACCATTAACTATTGGTGAGAAACCAGTCCAGGCATTAAATTTTGGACTTCAGCCCCATCCTGCCCTTTGGGCTTCTACCCCATCCTGACTTAGTTGTGTGTGTGTATTAGTTGTCTGTGCGTTATGTGTGTGTATCACATAAAATCCCAATAAAATACATTTACGTTTATGGTTGTAATGAATGAAAAGTAGTCTCTATTCTCTTATTTTATTTGCAGCACAGGAACAAGCAGATTAAAAGCAGTCGGGGAAAACTAATTCCGTATTTCTGTGCCAAATAATCAGTGGTCATGATTCATTCTCTCAACAAACACTACAATAGGAATGTAGATGTAGATGTTGCATCTGTCCCTCTACCACCACCCCTTACATCCATCCAGGGACCCTAGCAGCCCTTGCATGTAAGACTGAGGTTCACCTTCACCTGCTGCAAACTCATCTCCTACATTTAGTGCTCCCGATGTGGCCTTGTTCACATCGGCAAGACCAAGCGTAGACAAGGTGACCATTTCACCGAGCCTGCTGCATCTCCTGGTTGCTAACCATTTAACTCTCCTTTCCATTCCCACACTATCCCCAGCCTCCTCCATTGTTAGTGAGGCATTGCCTACAGATAACCCCCCTCTCCTGCCACCTCCTTGATGTTCGCCTATTTCTCCTCGTCTCCTTTCCCCATCGCCTGCCACCTAAATTCCTTTCTCTGACCGCATTTCTCATCTCATACTTTTTGTCTTTTCATTTCTGGCCTTGTTCCAACTGTATCCCAATCAACTACCCCTCCCTCCCAACTAACCAGGCATTGTCCTGCCCCCATCTCTCTTCCAGCCGTCTCCTCCCTACTACAATCAGCCTACAGAAGGTTCCTGACATGCAACATCACCTGTCAATGTTCTCTAGAGATGCTGTCTGACCAATTAATCCAGCACATTGTATCTTTTTTTTGTAAACCAGCATCTGTAGTTCCTCGTGTCTACAATAGGAATACATGGCTATGTAGAGAATAACACAAATACACTTGGTAATTTCAGTACAAAAGACCAGGCAATACCACTCATGCATGAGTATCCTGTCATTTAAGACATCATATATTTGTGCCCTCACCCAAGTAATAATAGCTAGGGCCAAGGAGCTTTTTATCGCCAATAGAGCTGGCACCAGAATCTTTATCAAGGACATGGGTATCTCAATCCCAATGCTTCCTCTATTAATGATCAGCAGGATGTTTTATCACTGAAGCAGTAAGGAGAAAGCTAATTTCAAAAACATATAGTTTTGCATATCAAGGGGTAGAGCCAGTCAGACAATGCAAACATTTCTGCGGATTCGTCTTTTACTACTTGGACGAGGCTGGTTGTGTCACACACCAACTTCGATTTTTCAATTTTTATTAACTTTCAGTAATGTACACACCACTAATATATAACAGTTTAATTGAGTGAATAGTAAGGACCCATTTCCCTTAGTAGAGAGGACAGAAAATAAGAGAAGTGTAGGAAGGAACTGCAGATGCTGGTTTAAACCGAAAATAGTCACAAAAAGCTGGAGTAACTCAGCGGGTCAGGCAGCATCTCTGGAGAGAAGGAATAGGTGATGTTTCGGGTCGAGACCCTTCTTTACTCTTCTCCTGTGAGTCTTGAGGCTGAAGAAGGGTCTCGACCATAAATGTCACCTATTCCTTTTCATCAGAGATGCTGTCTGACCCGCTGAGTTACTCCAGCTTTTTATGTCTATCTTCAAAAACAAGAGAAGATAGAATGAAAGTAATTGGCAGAAGAACTATACAGAAGATGAGGTTTGGAACTGCATGGATGAGTGGTGGGGGCAGTAACCTTAATCACATTTACTAAGTATTGAATTGAATTGAATTGAATACATTTTATTAGCCAAATATGTATACATACAAGCAATTTGCCTCGGTGCTTTGCTCGCAAGTAAAGGGCCTGTCCCACTTGGGCGTTATTTGCCCATCACGCAGATGGTGCGCGAAGATTTTGTACATCACAAAATCCTTGGGCGCCGCGCGTCACTGCCTACCTCACCACGCACCATGCGCGCGTAATGCGCACCATGCGTGCATCACGTGCGTGGCACGACGCGCTCGTCGTGCGTCGTGACGGGTAAATGATGTCGCGTAAATTACGCGCAAATGACACCCAAGTGGGACAGGCCCTTACCAACACGATATACAGTAGACAATTAAAAATAAAACATTTTAATTTAAACATGTGAAGAATGAAATAAAATACCAGAGCAAAATGAGGCTACAGATTTTTGGTTATTGAGTAGAGGTACTACTAATGGAAAAAAGCTGATTTTATGTCTGGCGGTGGCAGCTTTGACAGTCCGGAGTCGCCTTCCAGAGGGAAGCGATTCAAAGCGTTTGTGGCCAGGGTGAGAGGGGTCAGAGATGATCTTACCCACTCGCTTCCTGACCCCTTGCAGTGTACAGTTCATTGGTGGGGGGAAGGTTGCCACCAACAACCTTCTCAGCTGATATAACGATGCACTGCAGCCTCCAGATGTCGTGCTTGGTGGCTGAGCCAAACCAGACTAAGATGGAGAAGGTGAGGACAGACTCTACGATGGCAGTATAAAACTGGACCATCATTGCCTGTGGCAGATTGTGTTTCCTCAGCTGCCGCAGGAAGTACATCCTCTGTTGGGCCTTTTTGACTGTGGAGTCGATGGTGGCCTCCCATTTAAGGTCCCCAGAGATGATGGTTCCAAGGAACTTAAATTACTCCACAGATGTTGATGAGTGGGGGGAGGGGAGGGGGAGCTCTCCTAAAGCCTACAATCAATTCCACTGTCTTAAGAGCATGGAGCTCCAGGTTGCTGCGATGGCACCAGGACGGCAGCTGTGTCACTTCCTGTCTGTAAGCAGATTCCCATCCTGGATCAGTCCAATCAGGATTGTGGCGTCTGCAAACTTGAGAAGCTTGACAGAGGAGTCTATGGAGGTGCAGTCATTGGTGTAGAGAGAGTAGAGAGGGGAGAGTACGCAGCCTTGCGGTGCTCTTATGCTGAGCGTTTGCACGTCTGAGATGCGCTCTCCAGCCTCACATGCTGCTTCCAGTCTGTCAGGAAGCTGGTGATCCACTGACAGTCCGTAAGTGGCGGCGCTGCATGGCAGCTGCGGCTCACCTGCAGACCGTCTGTTTTTTTTCTTTTTTTTGTCTTTTTGTGTCTGTTTTAGTTAGAATTTTGGTTTATTAGGTTGTGTTTGTGTGGGAGAAACAAGGTTTTAGTCTCTCCCTTCGGAGGGATGTGACCTTTTCTTGTCGTGTCCCCCGTCACCGTCTCCGTCTGTGCTGAGGCTAATGGCGGAGGCCTAATGGTGGAGCTGGTGGCCTTGGAGCTGTGGCGAGCGTTCAGAGGCGGCACGGCTTCAGAGCTCCGGCGCTCCAGCGGCAGACCCTGCTTCAGAGCTGTGGTGGTGTTCCAGCATTCTGGCGACGGTGGTGGTGGCAGCCCGGCTTCGGAGGCTCGGCCGCGGGCCTAGTGGACGACAACATCGGAGGCCTGGATGGCCTCAGCGCAGAGGGAGAACAAGTAGGGAAGAAGACAAAGACTCTAAGACTTTTGCCTTCCACCACAGTCAGGAGGTGCCTGGTGAACACACTGTGGTGCATGTTAAATATGTGTTTATTATGTGTTTTGTTTTAATTTATTATATGTTATGACTACAAGGTAACAAAATTTTGTTCAGACCGAAAGGTCTGAATGACTATAAAGGAATTTTAACTAATCAGAGGGGTTCAGGCTCAGGGAGAGTTTGGAGTGTAGTAGCTCTGGCACAATGGTGTTGGATGCAGAGCTAAAATCAACAAACAGGATCCTCGCATAGGTCCCCTGGCGGTCTAGGTGCTGCAGGATGAAGTGCAGGCCCGGGTTGACTGCGTCATCCACTGATCTATTGGTATGCAAACTGCAGAGGGTCCAGCAGGGAGTTTCAGGTGGGCCAGCAAGTCTTTCAAGGGTCTTCGTGATTACAGAGGTCAGTGCGACAGGCCTGTAGTCATTAAGAACAGTAATCCTTGTCTTTTTGGTACAGGGACAATAGTGGAGACTTTGAAGCAGGCAGGGACTACAGATTTGCAGGGACTGATTAAAAATGCCTGTGTAGACTGGTGCCAGTTGTTTGGCACAGAGCTCGAGAGTAGAGGGGGAAACATTGGAGATCCTGGAGATTTCTGTCTTTTCTATCTCCTCAATAGTCTCTCCACCTCAATTGTTATTGTTGGTGATGGAGAAGTGGCCAAACTGATGTTGGGCAGCAAGGAGGGGGTGGGTAGTGGACGAGGGCCAGGCTTTGCAGACTGGAGTCAGGCTGTAATTGGCTGTTAAGTGGTGATTGGGGAGGAGTGGGTGGGGGATGGAGGGAGGGGGCACCACAGTTAAGTTTCTGTCTAGCGAACCTGCAGTAGAACTCGTTTAGGTCGTTAGTCAGCTGATAATCGTCCGAGGAGCAGGTTTTTCTTCCTCTTTTAGCTGGTGATTTCTTGCAAGTCCTTCCACACTGAAGAAGATTCATTAGCTGAGAACTTTCTCCCCAACTTCTCAGAGTACATTTCCTTGGCAGCTGGATTCCTCTTCTCAGCTTGCACTTGGCCTTTAACCTGCTTGTATTTTAACCTGCAGTGCCACAGACCTGGAGCAGGAAGGCTTCAGTGCACTGATATGATGACCTGAATAAGATTTGAAGATGTCATGAATGTACAAGGTGTCAGACATTTTCCATGCCTTCTATTGAAGAGAATTGATGGCAATCAAAACTCATCAGTACATAAAGGCTCTGTGTTGGGGCTCCTGAAGTGTCCACCTAACCAGTTTGTCGAGTTGTAAGGTTAAAATCAATCGACTTGTTCTACCAGTTTGTGCACACTTAGGTTAAGAATATCCACTGGTTCAACGGTTTTTATTCTCACAAATGCACAGCTCAATGAAATTCTTTTGCACAACGGCACGGTGGCGCAGCGGTAGAGTTGCTGCCTTACAACGCCGGAGACCCGGGTTCGATCCTGACTACAGGTGCTGTCTGTATGGAGTTTGTACGTTCTCCCCGTGACCTGCGTGGGTTTTCTCCAAGATCTTTGTTTTCCTCCCACACTCAAAAGACATACAGGTTTGTAGGTTAATTGGCTTGGTGTAAATGCTAAATTGTCCCCAGTGTGTGTCGGAAGGTGTTAATGTGCGGGGATCGCTGGTCGGTGCGGACTTGGTGGGCAGTCGCCATATTCGAGCACCATTTACAAAGACAAACAAAAAAGAAAAGAAGTCCAAAGTCTGGTCCACATTGGACCATTGTAATATGTTAACTTTAGAAAGAAAAGCAATTGCTTTCTATCATTCAATTCTTTTGCTTGCTCTAAAAATGAAGTTCAAGGAAGAAAGTGATTATGGATGATCTCCCCAACACTTTAATGAATCTTAATTGCACATCTTCTCCTTGACGTGGGTTCAAAAACTTTGGATGCTGAAGTTCTATAATACTACTGAATTCCTCTTTCATTCAACAAAGTCATGTCTCTGATATTGCATAATTATAGTCCATGAGTCAGAAAAGAACTGTTGGGACTGATCATAGCTGTGATCCGGATTGTGTCCAAAATAGTTTATGTTCTGTTGCTAAATTGTCAAAGCACCATCATAACTGCAGAAGAGAACTCAATTTAAAGTATAACACTAGAACAAAAGTGAATATGATTACCAATATTATTATTACCAAAAATACTCAATCTGTTAAAGCTGACGATTACAATTAAATACCCAATCTAAATAGGGTCAAACCTTTAATAACATCTTATTATGCTGATGAATGAAAACTATTCACTCCCAGAAGGGTTTTCTTTAAATTATATATTTAACTTTGGTGGTCAAATTCAGTCATGAGTGGCAAATGAATAACTTAAAAAAATATATTTTAATGACCATGGACAGCTTCAAATGAACACACATTAACAACAAAATGAAAGACATGATGAAATGACTGATGTTTGATTTATTTTTGGTTGATCAAAAGCTATTTGTGATGCTAACCTGGTATGAACTGTTCGGAAGTAACCATTTAAGTTTCCTCAGTGTCAATGAAACAGCTCCAGAAGTAGAAAAATCACATCTGCTAACATAGTGTGTGTACTAGCTGTATTGACAAATTATTGTTTGCATGTCATATTGAAAGCAGTAGAATTAGTGGACAATTGTAGCCAATTTATTTTGCATTAAGCTACTACATTAAAATATGGCATCAACCACAATCTATTTTTATATTCTGTAGTACCTCTGGTATGGTGACACATCCTAAGGTGCTTCGTAGAAAACAAAATTTGATATCAAACTACAAAATGAGATATTAGCATAGATGACCAATGGATGTAAGAAGAAATAAAGGAAAAATGATGTTGGGAGACAATTCCTGACTTTAGAACTGTGAGCATCGGTGAAGAGATTCAAATCCAGGCTTGAATTGGAAGAACACAAATGTTTTGGTATATTTAAAGGGTGGAGAAAATGACAGAGATAGGATAGAGAGAGGCCAATGATGAAGAGCTGCCATCTACATTTCATATGTGTAAGAAGGAGCTGCAGATGCTGGATCTCGACCCAAAACATTTTGGTCAGCGCTTAGTCTGGCCAATATACAGGAGTCCACACCTGGAACAACGGATACAGTAGATGAGGTTGAAGGAGGTGCAAGTAAACCTCTGCCTCACCTGAAACGAGGTTGGCGTCTTTGGACAGAGTTGAGGGAGGAGCTATAGCGTCAGGTGTTGCATCTTCTGCGGTTGCAGGGGAAGGTAGCTGGGGATGAGGTGGTTTGGGTGAGAAGGGATGAGTTAACCAGGGAGTTGCAGAGGGAACAGTCTCTGCGGAAAGCAGAAAGGGGTGGAGGTGGGTAATGGTGACTAGTGATGGGATCCCGTTGGAGGTGGCGGAAATGTCGGAGAATTATGTGTTGTATACGACGGCTGATGGGGTGGAAGGTGAGGACTAGGGGGATTCTGTCCCTTTTGCGGCTGATGGGAGGGGGAGCAAGGGCAGAGCTGCGGGGTATCGAGGAGACCCATGTGTTAGGGCCTCTTCTATGATGGACTAAATTAAACTGAACTGATCAGATGTATCAAAGAGTGCTGTTGGAAGCTAGTGGAGAAATGAAATATATGATTCATCGTTAGACACAGCTGAGGTGCAGGAAGACCGGAGGGTGGCTAATGTTGTGTTTCTCTTTAAGAAGAGTTGCAAGTAAAAGACTGGGAACCATAATGGGAAAGTAACTAGTGAGGAACCAAAGAACAGGCATGGTGGCGCAGCGGTAGAATAACTGCCTTACAGCGCCAGAGACCCAGGTTCGATCCTGACTATAGGTGCTTGTCTGTACTGAGTTTGTACGTTCTCCCCATGACCGCAAGTGTTTTCGTCGAGATCTTTCTTTTCATCCCACACTCCAAAGATGTACAGGTTTGTAGGTTAATTGGCTACGTATAAACGTAAAATTGTCCCTAATGTGTGTGGTGTAGTGTTAATGTGCAGCGATCTCTGGTCGGTGCTTGCTCAGTGGGCCGAAGGACCTGTTTCCATGTTATATCTCTAAACTAAACTGAAGGTACACGGAAAGGACAGTTATATATTTAGTGGAAAAAATAGTAAGATTAAATGAGAACTTACCAGTTTGAAGTTTGATCATTATTTTATGAGGAGTTACGATGAGGGATTACGTGAAGAAGGCTGTCCCCACACATGCGCGTCAATCTTCAAAGCAGCGGTGTGAAGTCACAGAAAAACGTTATTGAACTAACATAGTAAGATTATAGATGACTAGAACTACCAGATGATCGTTATGTTACGAGGGTAGGGAGCGGAGGGCACGTAATCCCTCATCGTAACTCCTCATAAAATAGCGATCAAACTTTAAACTGGTAAGTTCTCGTTTAATCTTATTATTTTACTTCGGAGTCACGTGAGGAGGAACGAGTCCACGCATCACAGCTGCAGCAATTGACCAGGACGAGTGAGAAAATTAGTGCATTCAAAACATGACATGTTTAACAATACTAATGCTTTAATAACAAGAAAGAAAAATAAACAGTGACCCCTCTCACCCAGGGGGAAACTGTGAAACAACTTAAAACAGAATCAGCAAAAATCCCGGATCTGGCAACAGGCTTATTATAAAACCTCTGGTACATCCTCTCATTCGAACATCCCGCAGCCGCCAGAATTTGGTCAAGAGGTACGTCCATGTCCCTTGCTGCTGACGTCGATGCAGCCCTAGTGGAATGAGGTTTAAAAATGTCAGTGTCCACTCCTGCACACGCCAGAACCTGTTTAATCTATCAAGAGATGGTCTGCACCGTAATCTGTGAGGTTTGGTGTAGCTGACAAAGAAGGAGAGTTCCGAGCCTCTCAAGCTCTTGGTGACCTTTATGTATTGGGATATAGATGATACTACACACACTCGTGGATCTGAAGGGTATGCGATGAAACTCAATTTGAGCCCCTGTACCCCTGGCCTGCTGTGCTTGACGAGATCCCGAACGAAAAAGGTGATATTATTGCAGGAAGAACCCATACTGTCCAGTCTGAGCTTATGTAGCGTTTGGACCCGTTGTGCTGAGGCCAGAGCCATGAGCATGACTACTTTCAATTTCAGATGGTGTAGGGACAGAGATGAAACTGGTGCCCACTGATAGAGCAGCATGAGGACCACGCTGACATCCCATATGTGTGCGTACCTAGGTCTAGGTGGAGTGGAGTTATTACATTTTGTTATTAACGGGTGGGACCCTACCATGTGGTGTACTGACCCCAGCCGTAAATAATTGGACAAAGCACTCTGGGCACTGTTAATAGCACTGTAACTAAGTTTGTTATCATGAAAAAGTGACGATAGAAACTCAAAAACACCCGTAATTGAAGCTGTGTGATATGAAATAGGGACTAGGGGAAAACAAATGGTCGGCACGGACTGGAAGGGCCGAGATGGCCTGTTTCCGTGCTGTAATTGTTATGGTTATATGGTTATATGGTAAATGTGAGAGCGGGAACAGTAGATCTCCATGGTACAGAGAAGGTTCACGGTACAGAGAAGGTTCACCAGACTGATTCCTGGGATGTCAGGACTTTCATATGAGGAACGACTGGATAGACTTGGCTTGTACTCGCTAGAATTTAGAAGACTGAGGGGGGATCTTATAGAAACGTACAAAATTCTTAAGGGGTTGAATAGGCTAGATGCAGGAAGATTGTTCCCGATGTTGGGGAGGTCCAGAACAAGGGGTCACAGTCTAAGGATAAGGGGGAATTCCTTTAGGACCGAGATGAGGAAAACATTTTTCACACAGAGAGTGGTGAGTCTCTGGAATTCTCTGCCACAGGAGGTAGTTGAGGCTAGTTCATTGGCTATATTTAAGAGGGAGTTAGATGTGGCTGGCCCTTGTGGCTAAAGGGATCAGGGGGTATGGAGAGAAGGCAGGTACAGGATACTGAGTTGGATGATCAGCCATGATCATATTGAATGGCAGTGCAGGCTCAAAGGGCCGAATGGCCTCCTCCTGCACTTATTTTCTATGTTTCTATCTCCAATTTTCTTATGTGAGAGATGTACTGTTTCTGTGTGCTCTTCCTCCAGGCCGCAGTGATGACATCAACGGTACGCTCTGAAAGCCCGAGCCGCAGGAACGGTCTCCACAGAATCAGCAAACCAACAAATTTATATGGTCATGAAGAGGGTGGCTTTCCCCTGTCACTGGGTGTACCAGCAGATTACTGCTCTTGGGCACTATCATAAAGGGTTGTGTGATTAAGGCTAGCACCAGAGGGAACCAATGCTGAGTAGGCCAGTCTAGTACTACCAAAATGCCAGTGGCGGAATCTTGCTGAATGTTTGCCACACATCGAGTAATTAGGCAGAATGGGGGGAAAACATACACAAATTTACCACCCAAATGTAGCGAGAATGCATCCACCACTACTGCCTCTGGGTCTGGCTCCCATGACACGTAAATTGGTCATTGATGATTAAGCCTGGAAGCAAACAGATCAATATTCGGTAAACCATAACGAAGGACAATGTCATTGAACACTTCGTGATTTAACATCCATTCTTTGTTATCATTGAACTCTCGTGACCTGTTGTCTGCCACTGTGTTATACCTTCCTGGTAAATAGATAGCTGAAACCCAGATGTTTCTCGCAATACACCAGTGCCAGAGGAGAGTGGACAACCTATCACAGGATGCAGACTTACTGCCACCCATGTGATTAATGTACGCTACTGCAGTAGTGTTGTCAATCTGAAGTCGGACATGCACATGATGATGCCTGTTGGTACAAAAAGCCTTTAACCCATAGAGTGCTCCCAACAACTCTAAATAGTTAATACCGTGTGATTGAAGCATGGATGCTTCCTGTAGATCCCATCTGCCACTGCAGCTCGAGACGGTATCGGTAGCACCCCATCCTAATGCACTGGCATCAGTCTGCAGGATAACTGATGGAGTATTGACTAAAATGGTACTAGAGCAGCACTGAATATTGGCAATCCACCATTATAACTCAGTTTGAGCCTCAGCTGGTAGCTGCATGGGTCTATCGAAACAACCTCTCTGAAGCTTAAGTGCCTGTTCCTTTGCAGGCTGTAGGTTTTGGTAGTGCAAAGGCCCGAACTGAGCAGCTGGGAAAGCTGCCACTAATTTTCCAAATACCTGAGCCACATGTCTAATAGAAGGGTGATTATCAACAATGAGTTTCCTGCAGGCTTCAATTAACTCTAATTGCTTGCCCCGAGGCAGTCATTGACATGTGTACTGAGTGAATCCCAAATAGTTAATTATCGTAGATGGCACCAATTTAGACTTAACTTCAAAAATCTCCTGTGCCTTTCATGAATGGCCACTGAATAGTAAGCATCTTTGAGGTCAATGTTTGCCATATAACATCCCTTGGAAAGCAGTTGTTTAGCAGTGACAAAAGATTCCATTTTGAAATGTTTATACTACACAAAGGTGTTAAGCTCCGTCAAATCTAGGATAATTCTGCATCCTCCATCCTTCTTTTGCCTAGTAAAGATATTTGACGCAAACTGATAAGACACGCCTCACCCTCTCAATTACTCCTTTATTGAACAAAGAGTCAAGTTCTCTTTGTGCACTAATACACTCCTGTTGTGAAAACACAAAAGTACGGCCAAATGAATGCTGAGTAGGTGGAGGGAAGTCAGAAGTGAACTCAATTTGGAAACCTTGAATACTATGTAGTATAAACGGATTAGATGTTATCCACTGCCATTCATGTAAGAAAAATTGCAATCTCCCCCCAACTTGTAATGTATCCATTGCAGTCTCACCTACCTTAGAGTTTACCGGTGGTAAGGTAGCTGATTCTGCCCCCGAGGTCAGGGGGGTAGGGCTTCTGGAGGGCACCGCATCTTGAACATGGCCCGGCTCGGGCCCTGCCCTAAAAAAGGCCTCTGTGTTTGTTGCTCAGCACCACGTCCGCCATAGCCAGCGATCCGTTTGGTATGCAGAGGAGGGTAGGGGTACAGTCTCCGAAAAGACAATACCTTCGGAGGCACCTTCATGAGGCCAACAGCCTTCGACTCCTCAGCGAGTTCTTTAACCTGTTTAGTCAGGTTTTCTTTTTTTTTTTTTTTAACATTCATAATTTTATTAATATTAACAATTATGTCTTATATATTTCTATACTTTTTTTTGCAGGTAAGAAAAGATAGAGAAAAATAAAGTATGAGTAGAAATGAATGGAGTATTAAAAAAGTTATCCATCATTGGAGATATATCCATGATTTGTTATACGTGATTCTTCATCTATTCCATTATTCAGGCTTCAGTCAGGCTCTCGTACCAAGCCATTTTGACCCTTTAGATATTCAATAAATGGAGACCATATTCCTCTGAAAAGATCCAACTTGTCCAATAGGACAAGCCTTAATCTTTCCAGATGAAGTGTTTCCGACACTCCTGTAATCCACATTTTAATTGTGGGGGATGTAGGACCTTTCCAGAATTTCAATATTAATTTTTTCCCAATTATTAAACTGTAATCAATAAAAATTATTTGATTCATTGTTATTAGTTGATCTGTTTCTAATATTCCCAGTATTGTTAACTTTGAGTCAGGGATCAGATTCATATTAACAACATTCGAAATTATCTTAAATATCTCTGTCCAAAATTTAGTAATTTTTACACAATTTGTAAATGAGTGCGTTAGGTTAGCTTCTAAGTGTTGACATTTATCGCATATGGGAGATACATTTGAAAAAATACTATGTAGTTTGGATTTTTAATAATGTAGTCTATGTAATATTTTAAATTGTATAAGAGTGTGTCTAGTATTTAACGAGCAGTGGTGTATATGTTGTAAACTTTCATCCCATATTTCAGGTCTAATGATTTGACCTAATTCGTTTTCCCATGATTGCCTATATATTTCTGTCATTAGGACATCGTTTTCCAGTAAAATATTATAAATATATGATATCAATTTTTCTGTGTTCGGGTGTTTATTTAGGCATTCATCTAAAATTTCTGTCTTTCTATTTCTAATTTCCTGTGTTTTTGCTTTTACATAGTCTCTAATTTGTAGATATCTAAAGTAATCTTTTGAATGTAATCCATAAATTTGTTGTAATTCTTGAAATGAAAGGAGAGAATTTTCCCTGTAGAGATCTCCCATCTTATTAATTCCATAGTTTTTCCATTGTACAAAACCTTTGTCCATCATTGAGGGTTTAAAACTAACGTTATTTACAATGGTAAGTGCTAGTGGTATACATTCCAATTTTAGTGTTTTCTTTATTTGTTTCCAAATACGTATTCCACTTTCTATTATAAGGTTTTCACTATAGGTTTTCTTACCTATTTTAATATTGGCGAATAAAATTGAACTAATTTCAAAAGGCGAACAATCTTCTTTTTCCATTTTTAACCAGGTTGGTTGTTTATCTGTCTCTACAATCCAAAAATTCATATTTTTAATATTAACTGCCCAGTAATAAAACATAAAGTTTGGTAGTGCTAGACCTCCATTTATTTTTGGTTTACATAAATGTTTTTTGTTTATTCTATGGCTCTTATAATCCCAGATAAAGTTGGTGACTATAGAATCAACCTTCTTAAAAAAAATTTTTAAGAAGATATATCGGAATCAATTGGAAAAGATATAGTAATTGCGGGAGAAAAATCATTTTTATTGTATTAATTCTACCTAGCATTGAGATAGGTAATGTTTACCAATATAAAATGTTCTTATTTAATTTATTCAATAAAAGTGGAAAATTGGATTTAAATGAAGAGTCAAATCTTTTTGTTACATGAATTCCAAGATATTTGATTTTTGCTATCGTAAAAGGAAATTGTTGTAGTATATGTAAGTTATTTAACATTATGGGCATAAGCACTTTTATTCCAATTAATACTATATCCTGAAAATAATCCAAATTCAGATATTAATTTTAGCAAATTTGGGATACTAATTTCCGGCTTTGTAATATAAAGTAATACATCATCCGCATATAAAGACATTTTATTTTCAGTATGTCTGGTGTCATACCCATATATTTCAGGATGTAATCTCACCCGTTGAGCTAAAGGTTCTATTGCAAGTGCCATCAGTAGTGGGCAGAGTGGACAACCTTGTCTGCAGCCTCGGAATAGATTAAATTTAGTTGATAGCATTTGATTTGTTATTATTCTGGCTGTTGGATTAGTGTATAATAATTTAACCCAAGTAATAAACTTCTCTCCCAACTTAAAAGTTTCCATAACCGAGAACAAATAAGATCATTCCACCTGGTCAAAGGCTTTCTCTGCATCTAACGAAATAATTACTAGATCTTTATTAATATCTCTTTTTGAATATATAATATTGTATAATCGTTTCAAGTATATGAGGAATATCGTTTTGGTATAAATCCTGTTTGATCGGAGTGAATTAATTTATTAATAACTGTACTTAGTCTTTGTGCTAATATTTTGGTTAGTATCTTTTGGTCAGTATTTAAAGGATCTATAGCTCTATATGATCCTGGGTCATCCAGGTCTTTGTCTATTTTAGGTATAAGTGTTATAATAGATTCATTTAACGTTTCTGGTAGTTTCTGGTGCATATAAATGTATTCATAGAGTGTCTTCAGACGTGGTGCAATCAGATCATAAAATGTTTTATAAAATTCCAGGCCTATACCATCTGGTCCCAGTGTTTTACCGTTTTTTAATGATCTGATAGATTCTTTGATTTCTTTTACTGAAATTTCAGCATTCTCTATTTTGTGAATCCAACCCATTCAAATTACATTTTTTTAAAAATGCTTCTACTCCTATCTTGTTTTCTGTCGTTTTAGCTGAATATAATTTTTTATAATATTGCAAAAATCTCTCATTAATATCTTTAGGTTGTACTAATGGTTTGCCATTATATGATTTAATCCTATGGATTATTTTTTCTCCCTCAATCTTTCTTAATTGACGAGCCAATAATTTTTGAGGTTTATCTCCAAATTCAAATTGTAATTGTTTAGTGTATTGGTAGTTTTACAATTTGATCTGTGTATATTTTATTTAATTTATATTTCAGTGCAGCGATTTTATTATGTGTTGTTATGGATGGATTAGCAGCGTTCTCTGTATCTAAAAGGTTAATCTCCTTTTCCAATTCCTGTTGTTCCCTCCAATTCTTTTTATTATAAAATGCTTGAGTAGAGATCATAATTCCACGGGCATATGCTTTAAAAGTTTCCCATAATAGGGAAGAGGATATTTCCGGTTTATCATTTATTTCAAAGAAAATCTTGATCTGTTCTATAATATATTCCTGAGTTGCTTTGTTTTTTAAAATTTGTGGATTAAATCTCCATTGTCCCCGTTTTTCCGTTTTACCATTTATTTTAATCATAAATGTTAAAGGTGCATGATCTGAGATTATAATATGATGGTATTTTGAATTGTAAGTAAGAGAGATAAGTTTAGCATCAACCAATAAATAATCTATTCTTGAATAGGTTTTATGTGCAGGTGCAGGTGTTTCTACTCTCCAAACATCTTTAATATTGCTAGTATCCATATGTGCATTTAATAGGTCACTTGAATGGGATTTGGTTTTCCTTTGTCTTGTGGATCTGTCTAAATAGGAATCTAATGTACAATTTAAATCTCCTCCAATTATTAAGTTATGTTGTTCTATTTCCGGGATGTTGTTAAATATTTTCTTAAAAAACAGTGGACTATCAAAGTTGGTCCATATACATTGCCAAGAATCATTTTTTGTGCATTTAATTCTCCTATTACAATAATGTAACTGCCATCATTATCAGTTATAGTTGATGTATGTTTGAACAAAGTGCCTTTACGAAATAATATTGCTACGCCTCTTGATTTGTGTGTAAAAGAAGAATGATACGTTTTATCTATCCATCTAGATTTCAGCCTATGCTCGGCATCTTTTTTTAAATGTGTTTCTTGAATGAAAATCACATCAGCTTTAATTGCTTTTAAATGCGCTAATACTTTACCTCTCTTGATTGGTTCATTAATACCTTTAACGTTCCAGCTACAAAACGTTATTCCTTCATTCCCCATATTCATTTTTAAATCTTGCATCTTTTGTCTATGGGGGTCTATAATAGAGCCAATGGTTCAGTTCGACAGACCCAACCTTACACCCGAACTCCGAATAGACAAATTTTAAGACCCTTAACTGTCTCTCACGTGTATATCTCCTTTGATCCAATTTGTAACTCCATTCAAACTGAAAATAATAATGATAGTTTATAATAGTAAAGAAAAGAGGATAGATTAAGAAATTAGTATTGTGCACAAAGAAGGAAAAAACTACATCTAGTATTAGTGTAGTTAGTGCTAGCCATACTAGCATGGCTAACCAAATTGCAATCTCCCCCCAACTTGTAATGTATCCATTGCAGTCTCACCTACCTTAGAGTTTACCGGCGGTAAGGTAGCTGATTCTGCCCCCGAGATCTGGGGGGTAGGGCTTCTGGAGGGCGCCGCATCTTGAACATGGCCCGGCTCAGGCCCTGCCCTAAAAAAGGCCTCTGTGTTTGTTGCTCAGCACCACTTCCGCCATAGCCAGCGATCCGTTTGATATGCAGAGGAGGGTAGGGGTACAGTCTCCGAAAAGACAATACCTTCGGAGGCACCTTCATGAGGCCAACAGCCTTTGACTTCTCATCAAGTTCTTTAACCTGTTTAGTCAGGTTTTCTCCGCAGGAGGTTGGGAGTTGTATTTCTAGGCTTACATAGTCCATCAAATTTAGGATTTATAGCAGGACAGATGGCTTTCTTTCTAATGCAATTGATTTCAAAATGTGCATTGCACATTAATGCCATCGTGTCCTGCTGTGTATCCGAGAGAGGCGCCCCCTCCACTGACCTAGCAAAGGCCGTGATGCCCGAGGCGAGTAGCCGGAGTACTATTTGGAGTTTAACCTCGGGCTTGGACGCACCCTCCAATGTGCCCCCAAATGGCCTGATTAACAATGGGGACACTCAGTGAGGCACAGTTTAGTGGAGTGTTATACCTGGCAGTGATCTCCTCCATATTTTGTTCTTGCAGTGGATGGGAAGCCATATAATTAATGTTCACAACAAGCTCTTCATCCAATAGCTCACCTGTGAGGGCTGGGACCGCAAATTTGGATGCAATAGACAGTCCTGATGGTCCCTCTAGCCCAACTGTGCCTCCGTACTCTGAGTCAGCACAGTGACCCCGTACGCTCCCGTCATCTGACAGGGAGATATTATGCCGCCCTGACACAGGCGCTGCTGCCTCGGGTTCCATATACTCACCGGGCTCTGATAGCTCCGATCTCTGGAGCGTATCGTGCTGGAGTAACCTCTCCACAAGGCTCTCCAAATGGGCCAGCCTGCCGGTAACATTGCCCTTAGAAGGAGGGGACTCTTCCACCTCCTGGCCCAACTCCTCTGAGTCCAGGGCCCTCACAGACTTTTTTGTGGCTTCCCCCCCCCGTGGAGGAGCCAAGGTGCTTTCTGGCAGCATCAAGTCTGTAGCCGCTGGCTGCTCTGCCAGCGGCCCTGGAGGCGAATTCGGCTGTCGCACGCTGCCCACAGGCCCGTGGTCTTCCGCAGCCGGTTTGGTCGTGGCTCGCCTCTTAGACATATCTCCCACAATCCGAAGCTGAAAATACATAAAAAACGAAACACACTCCAGACCGGGAGCAACGACTTCAGCTAAGTTTTGTAAAAACACTTACCTGAGTCTTTTAAACGTACCCGCTGGAAGGAGAGATGCGCCTGCCAGCCAGTCATTGTACAATGCATCAGACGTAATGACGCGCATGCGTGGGGATGGCCTTCTTCACGTAGTCACTCACGTGACTCCGCAGTAAATTAGAGAGACCTGGACCTAATGCAGGCATATGGGACTAGCTTAGTCAGAATGATCAGGCACTTTGGTCAGAATGGTCGAGTTCAAGTTCACATTTCTTGTCACTGTACCAATTGGTACAGCGAGATTTGGGTTGCCGTACAGCCATACAAATAAAAAGAACACGACACACGATAAAATCAATGTTTCCCACTGTGAGGGAAGGCAATAAAAGTTCAGTCATCTTCCTCTTGTTCACCTGTGGTCGGGGCCTATTGAGGCCTCCTCATTCGCCGCAATGGCGGCCCGATGTTCAGGCCCACTCGCCGGGTGATGGAACTCCGGCATCAGAAGAACTCTCAGCGGCTTGGAGTTCCGAATTGGCCACATCCTACCGGAGACTGCGGCTCCCGCAGTCAACAGGCCGAGCTGGGCGGAGCTCCACACGGCAATCCTCGGTGAAGGATCCCAGGGCCCTGGGTTGTTAAAGTCAGCGGCGCTGAGGTGGGCCGCTGTGCATGTTTCCCTGCTGCATGAATCTATCTGTGATGCTATGATTCTGAGGGATAGGATTTGGAAAGACGGGGGTTGATTAGGGATAGTCCGCATGGTTTTGTCAAGTCAATTTTATTTCTATAGCACATTTAAAAACAACTCTCGTTGACCAAAGTGCTTTACATCAGTGCAGGTACTAACGTGCTACATACAGTGGTACATCGATCTAACAATACATACATACAGCGCTCTCAAGAAGCGCTTGTGAGTAGAAATATGTTTTAAGTCTAGACGTATAAGAGTTGATGGAGAGTGCAGTTCTGATGGGAAGAGGGGTGCTGTTCCATAGTCTAGGTGCTGCAAGCGCTGATACCAGGACCGCGGGATGGTCAGTAACCCCACGTCGGCCGACCTGAGGGACCTGGAGGTAGTATGGTGAGTTAGCAGATTTTTGATGTATGGGAATTTTGTGTATGGGAAATCGTGTCCACCAAGCTTGTGTTTTTTGAAGAAGCAATCAAGAAGGTTGATGAATTTCAGCAAGGCCCTTGATAAGATTCCTCATGCTGGAAGGCAAAATTGCATGGGCTCCCGAGAGATCTAGCTACTGCAGATGTCTGAAGGAGGGCCTTGACCCGAAACGTCACCCATTTCTTCTCTCCAGAGATGCTGCCTGTCCCACTGAGTTACTCCAGCTTTTTATGTCTATCTGAGATCGAACTAAAGATAAGACATAAAATGCTGGAGTAACTCAGCGGGACAGGCAGCATCCCTGGAGAGAAGGAAGGGATGACGTTTTGGGTCAAGACACTTTCTTCAGATCTAGCTAACTGAATACAGAATTGGCTTCATGATAGGAAGCAGAGGGTGGTGGATGAAGGGTGAGTCTTGGGCTGGTGAGAATGTACAAGGCACGATAAATAAGTTTGCAGTTGGCAATAAAATAGGTGGCATCGTAGATAGTGAAGATGGTTGGCATCGTAGATAGTGAAGATGGTTATAGCGGGATCTTGATCAGCTGCGCAAGTGGGGCGAGAAGTGGCAAATGCAGTCAAATTCAGATAAGTGTGAGGTGTTGCATTTTGAGCAGTCCAACCAGGGGACGATCTTCAAAGTGAATAGTACGGCCCTGGGGAGTGTTGTGGAGACCTTGGAATACAAGTGCACAGACCCCAAAAGTGATGTCGCAGGTACAGTATAGAGGGTGGTGTAGGCTTTTGACAATTTGGCCTTCATCAGTGAGGGAATATATATATATATATTTTTTTTTTAAAAACACTTTTTTTTTTAAGAGATACAGCATGGAAACAGGCCCTTCGACCCACCGGGTTCGCGCCGACCAGCGATCCCCGCACATTAACAATTTTTACATTTACCAAGCCAATTAACCTACAAACCTGTACGTCTTTGGAGTGTGGGAGGAAACCGAAGATCTCGGAGAAAACCCACGCAGGTTACGAGAAGAAGATACAAACTCCGTACAGACAGCACCCGTAGTCTGTACGGGTCTCGGGTCTCCGGCGCTGCATTTGCTGCAAGGCAGCAACTCTACGCTGCGCCACCATGACCACCCAATTGAATAAAGACGTTGGGACATTATGATGTAGTTGTATAAGATGCTGTTTCTTGCTGTCGGCGGTGGCTTTTCCCGTCCCCCACTTGACCACCACCACCAGCTTCTCCCGTCGCACTGTCCTGTCAGCCTCTTCCTTCCACCCCCTCCCCCTCCTCCCTCCCCCACTCCCTCCACTTCTCCGCTCACCAACCCCTCCTCCTTCCACCATGGAAGCAGCAGCAGGTGAAAGGGGAGGGAGCCCCGTGGTGACCGAGCGTGTCCTGTCGGTGGCGGTGACCTGAAGAAAGCTCTGTCCTCAGGGACTACAACGTGAGTCGCAACAACAGCCGTGTCACCGGACCGTGCGATGGGTGAAGAAGGGCTCGCTGGTGAACCTTGTGAGCCAGGAGTGGGGTGGGAAACCGGGGATGTAAACTGCCGTGGAGACGGTGGGAGCCGGGGATGGGTCGGCAGCTCATTCCATTCACAGTCAGTTTACATTTTATATTTGTTTTATTGACGTTTCTGCCACTCCGTGGTGGTTTAGAGACATGGGAGGGGAGTCATTAGTGGGCCAGGGGTGTATTGTCATTTCATTATCACGTGACCTCTGTTGGTTCAGAAAAACGGATAATCCAGAAAGGATCTGGAACTGAGGATGCCGGAAAATCAGTGTAGTTGCTTAACTAGGAGACAGTGCAAGTCAGTGAACAGTTG
Source organism: Okamejei kenojei (assembly GCA_035221665.1). Classification (NCBI taxonomy): domain Eukaryota; kingdom Metazoa; phylum Chordata; class Chondrichthyes; order Rajiformes; family Rajidae; genus Okamejei; species Okamejei kenojei. Next base: position 101,483,882 of record CM069137.1, on the reverse strand, counting down.
ATGGGTGGGTGAAATCTGCACCTCTCTCTTGTGATCTTATGAATAGGAATCGTCTGGAGCAAGGGCAAGAACAGTGGACCTCAAATGTGTTTATGAAATGGAATATGGGAAATTTGCCAACAGTACTATTGAATCATCAAGTCTAGAGATAAAGGTTTTAGCTACACATTAAAGAGGCAGTTAGCATTTGTTTCAAGAGGGCCTGTATAGAAAAACAGGGATGTAATGCTGAGGCTCTATAAGGCGCTGGTCCGGCCGCATTAGAATATTGTGAGCAACTTTGGGCACCATATCTGAGGAAGGATGTGCGGCCTCTGGAGAGGGTCCAGAGGAGGTTTACAAGAATGAACCCAGGAATTAGTAGGGTTTGTTGGCACTGGGATTGAATGGCGGAGTAGACTTGATGGGCTGAATGGCCTAATTCTATTCCTATTCCTTATGACCTTATGTTATGCCAATGGCTTTGACAAAGGTTGTGGTCAGATATGAGACTAAGTTTGGAAACATGTTATATGTAATGTGCTTTTCACAAAGATTACTTGCTCAGGCTGTTTGAATTTTGAACATTTCTATCACTTTAACAGTGCATTTGGCAGTGACTCAAAAATATTGCCACTGGGATGTTTCTGAAGGGTTCCCTTACTGTTTTGGCACAGTGCTTAGGATCCAAACTACTGATCAGGAATAATAAACATTAATACATAGTATTTCCTGTAAACCAAGGCTCTGGGAAATCCATCCTAGAGCACTTTTTCTACTTAGAAAATAATTTTGCCTTCTTTTCTAAGATTTCCCTCCCATCACTTTCACCCTCCTTTGAATCCGTTATCATTATGAAATGAGATAGACACAAAATACTGGAGTAATCGGCAGCATCGTTGGAGAGAAGGAATGGGTGATGTTTCGGGTCGAGACCCTTCTCTAGACTGGCAGAAGAATGGTCTCGGCCCGAAACGTCACCCATTCCTTCTCTCCAGAGATGCTGCCTGTCCCGCTGAGTTACTCCTGCATTCTGTGTCTACAGCATCTTCTGTGTAAACCAGCATCTGCAGTTCCTTCCTTCACATCATTATGAAATGTTTTCTTTTTCATAATAATTCTTTAGACACATAAGATGATGGGTTACTGTATCAAAATCCTGTGGAGGGACATAGACTTAACCGTGCTATGGTGACTAAAGACTAACGTTGTTGGTACAACTAACAATAAGCATTCAATAAATGTGATCTTTCCAGCACTGCCCTCATTCTGAGAAAAAAATATATATAACCTGTCTAATCTCTCACATTTTTTATTCATAGAATTGTTTTAGCAGAGAATTAAATTAGATAATTGAGTCTGCATCTGTTCCTTGCAAAGCGATCCAGTCGCTTAAATTCTCTGCTCTTTCTGACAGCACTGCAGTCTTTTTTAAATATCTCATGTATGTCTGTTGCATTTTTGTTTCTACCTACACTAGGGTGGCCAACTTTCTCACTCACAAATAAGAGACAAAAGGTCAAAATAAGGGTCAAATTCCTGACAGCAATTCGTTGAGCGACTCGGACATGGCTGGGTGAGTGATGAGTTGGCCCGGGTGCTGGACTGCACACAAGGCCCAGCCAGCGGGCCAGCTGAGGAGTTTTGGCCCGCGTGACGTCGCGCGCAAAGTTTGGTGCCCCATCCAACTCGTGAATTGATGATCGGCCATGAGAAGGAGGAGTGGTGGTGTCGGTGGTAAGCGAAGGTCCGAAGGTCAGACAGTTGGCCGGGCTGCCGATCGGCGGGGCCATGGGCGAGGCACTGCTGCTGCTGCTGCTGCTGCTGCTGCTGCACTCCATGGGCTGCACTACGTCGGGACGGGTGGGGCGGGGCCGGACGCGGCGCTCCAACCCGACAGTCCCCTCGACCCGAGTAGTAGCAGTCAATTACGGGACAAGGGCGGTCCCGGATGGGACAAACCCATTTAGCCCAATTTACGGGATGTCCCGGCTAATACGGGATAGTTGGCAACACTAACCTACACCACACCCTCAGGTGGTGCACACCAGACCCTTACATCACTCTTGGATCTTTAATCATTTGAAATCACTTCATCCTCTATACTACTGATTATTTCTATTTTCTGATGCAAGATTATCCTGATGCTTCCACCCACCATAATTTCACTTTAGCCAGAGAGAAAAAGGAAAATTAGAGAGAACACAGAGGAAGGAAAATATTAAAGCAGAGTGTTTGAAATGCACTTAATCCAGTGGAACAGCATCTCATATAATTCGCTTGGGCATCTTACAACCCAGAATATTGATTACTCTAACTTCAAAAGTAAACTTTGCATCCCCTCTCTCTCTGTCACTCCCCCACCCTAATTCGCCGACTAGTTTCACTGTCCTCCTGATTAAATATTACTGATTGTACGCCTCGTTGTCACCTTCCCCTCAGCCAACAATGAACCATTCTACATTTCCTTGATCTGCTTTGATCTGTTGTTTTCACACCTTACCCTTCCATATCTCTAGTCTCCCTCTCCCCTGACTCTCAGCATTCTTAATATTCTTAATAATAAAGCTGATAGTAACAAACGTATCCCCAAGACTATTTCAGGCTAATAATGATAATCCTGTGAAAGGTTTTCCTGTAGACAAGATTTTAAATGTTATTGTGGAGGGAGGAACTGCAGATGCTAGTTTAAACCGAAGATAGACACAAAATACTGGAGTAACTCAGCGGGACAGGCAGCATCTCTGGAGAGAGGAATGGGTGATGTTTCAGGTCCAGTCACCCATTCCTTCTTTCCATAGATGCTACCTGTCCCTCTGAGTTACTCCAGCATTTGGTGTCAATTTTAAAGGTCATTGAGGGTTTAAAAAGGACATTAATGCTGGCCTGGATGGCACGTCTATAGAGAGGATTCACATAATGGATGTCACATATTAACTAGAATGTATTTGTCTTGGTGCAGGAAGGAACTGCAGATGCTGGTTTAATCCAAAGATAGACACAAAATACTGGAGTAACTCAGTGGGTCAGACAGCATCTCTGCAGAAAATGGAATAGTAGCAATGTTACAAAATTTTTAGATTTTAAAAATCAAGTCTGTAATTTATCCCATTGGATAAAGCATAATAATAAGTTTAATTTGACACCTAATTCACTTTCACATCTTCAGTATTAAAAAAGTTATGGCCATTTTCATACTCGGAAATTAGCATCTTGTTCCCCATTGCCTTTCCATTGACTGAACACAAAAGCTGTGATCTAGGACAGTGAAAAGCCTATAACTTTCTTAAAAATTAAGAGAACTCAATGAAATTTTCAGTTATTATAGATTGAAGCATTCTAAAAAAAATATGAAACAATCTTACTTGGATGACCTGAAATGAAAGCATATAATTAGTTAGTTACCCAATTGTAGCTAATTACAAAATTCAATTACTAGATCTAAACATCTATCCATTTCTTAAGAAAAGATAAACATTTTTAAATTGTCTAAGTGTCCAAATAACATTCACACAATTCACAATATAACATGATTTTCAAATCTAATTTTCATGAATTTATAGGCCAAATGGAAAGAATTTAGTGTTTAATTCCCGTAAATTAATGGCCATTTAAATCAACTTGCGAGTGGGTTTTAGTGGAACGCGGTGGATTGGAACGTTGCGGTTTGCGGTGAATTTAACCCACAGTCGGCAGGAAAAATACTGCCAGCTCGTATATATTTTTTGTACCCTTTTCGCAACATGAAAATTTGATTAAAGGCTTCCTTGGAAGCACTTTTTAATGTAAAAATAAACTGTGTACCTTCTTTTATCCCCTACGTAAAATCCTTCCCGTTGTCGGCGCTCACGGCTTTAGAAGATGCTTTTTAAATTACTCTAGCTAATAAATGATCTAGCGTAGTTTAAAAATACCTTCATAAAACAAATGTCGGAGCGATTTCTCTTCAGCAACAAAATCCCCTGAGATGGATCGATTTGAACTGTCTGGATAAAAACGGCACTTTAAACCCGCACCCCTCTAAAAGGCGCCAAAGTCGCGCACACGGGGAGTGGCAGAACTGCAGCACCGCTCAAGGTACCTCGCTCCTTAGATGCTCCTGCACCCGCTGAGTTTCTCCAGCTTTTTGTGTACCACCGCTCAAGGTAAGTTTTGTAACATACCTAGGAATAGGTGAGTGTAAAGTGATGTTTTGGGTCGAGACCCTTCTTCAGACTGAGTCAGCAAAGAGGGAGATATAAAGATAAGGATGGGTAAGGTGTGAAAACAAGACAAAGGGGATGGAGATCAAGAAAATTGTAGAATAGATCTTTGTTAGCTTGGAGATGGTAGCAAACAGAGATAAAATGTAAACGAGGACAATCAGACTAGTCGCGCTGAGTTACTCCAGCATTTTGTTGTCTATCTTGTATATTGTGGCAAAATTCCAGCTACTGCCAAAAACAGCCGCTTGCAGTCTTACAGCAGCTTGCAAATCCATCCGACCGCTCTACCCCAAGTGCCCGATCGTACTTACGTACATTGTACGTAACTCGGGTGCTCATAAACTGGAGTGCCCCTCCATTACAATAACTGGAGCAACATTGCTGCTGAAGCTCTGTGCTGTTTAACAATTAAGAAGAGTATTTTCAGCGTTGCCGAGTTAATAAATTGTGCTTTACAGCGGAGAGAAGCCATGGGTCAGTAAATATGCCTCACAATCCTTGTTTTGCTGAATATAAACAGCAGCAAGTGATGAGACACTCAAGCTCCATCAGCTGCTCCCAGAAACATATTAAAAAGAGGTAACCAGAGACTGATGTGGCTTGCGGCTTTCATTAAAATGTGAGTCCAAAGCCGTCATGTCTTTGTAGTCTGAAGATAGACACAAAAAGCTGGAGTAATCAGCGGGTCAGGCAGCATCTCTGGAGAACATGGACACAGAGTGCTGGAGTAATCTGCAGGTCAGGCACCATGGGACAGACTCTATGACGACAGTGTAAAAAGATGTGTGATGTGACAATTGTGAGTTCCACTGGCTGTTCAGTCCTTTGGGAGAGTTAAAGGCAGTGATAGATGCAAGATAAATCTTTACCCACTCGTAAGATGCAACCACATTCTGCAATTACTTTTGAATTTTACAATTTATGGACTCAGCTTTTCCTGATAGTGTTTGAAGGGATATGGACCAAGCACAAGCAAGTGGGACTAATGTACCTGGGACACGTTGGCCAGTGTGGGCAAGTTGGGCTGAAGGGCCTGTTTCCACACTGTATCACTTTATGACTATGTTAAATGTAACTTTGGTTTAAAGAATGACTTCATATCAGAAAGTAATTAAGTTATTAATATGCTGTTCAATTGCCCAGATCTCTCTGACCATGTCAGTGGGCTCAGAAATGGAAAGGACTTGAATGCCGTTTCATCCCAAAGAGCCGCTATCGAACCGACAGAACGCAGAACTGATTAGTCGGCATCCAATTGGTGATGATCTCAGGTATTTATACCAAGGGGTAGATTAGGGGTGCAGGTTAAATGCAGGTGTAACTACTAATAGCTCAGGGGAGGAGTGTGGAAAGAGTCTTGTGTCTGGAGGCGTGGCAAGTGTGTCAGGAGCCCCCCTCCCACGGACACCTCCTGGCATCCTCTTTGGCTGGTCCGGACACTGCTGATAAAAGTCATGGATCAGGGAGGGGTCCAGGATGTCACGGGCAGGAATCCAGCTCCTCTCCTCTGGACCGTAGCCCTCGCAGTCAACCAGGTACTGGTTCCCTCTGCCACGCTGCCGGGACCAGCAGTTGCTTCACCGTGTACACCGGACCACCGTCAATGATGCGGGGTGGCAGAGGAGCGGGAGACAGGGAGCTGGAGGACACAGGCTTAACCTGGGATAGTTGAAGGTGGGGTGAATACGCATAGACCGGGGCAGTTTAAGGTGGACAGCAGAGTGGTTAATGATCTTGAGAATCGAGAATGTGCCAATAATCTGGGGTGCCAACTTCAGGGACTCATTGTGGAGGGGGAGATCTCGGGTGGACAGCCATACCCTCTGACCAGGGCGATAGCGAGGGGCAGGGGTCCGGTGACGATTTTTCAGGAAACACTTTTTCTCACAGAGTGGTGAGTCTGTGGAATTCTCTGCCACAGAGGGCAGTGGAGGCCGGTTCTCTGGATACTTTCAAGAGAGAGCTAGATAGGGCTCTTAAAGATAGAGGAGTCAGGGGATATGGGGAGAAGGCAGCAACGGGGTACTGATTGGGGATGATCAGCCGTGATCACATTGAATGGCGGTGCCGGCTCGAAGGGCTGAATGGCCTACTCCTGCACCTAATGTCTATTATATATAGATCCGCCTTTGTCTCTGCCTGGAAGCAGAGCGGAGCAGGGCAGAACGGGCCTCCCTGCAGGTCTGATGATGGCAGTGGATAAACTCCTGGGCAGAGGGAACGGAGACGTCCTCCTCTTGGTCTGGGAACAGAGGTGGCTGATAACCAAGGGAGCAGTGGAATGGAGACAGACCGATGGCAGACCTAGGCAGAGAATTGTGGGCATATTTGATCCATACTGATTTGCTAGACCAGTGGTAGGGTTGGCGGACACCAGGCCACGTAGGGTGGTCTCCAGGGCCTGGTTGGCTCTCGTCGACTGACCATTAGATTGTGGATGGAACTCTGATGAGAGTCTGGCGGAGGAGACAACCAGGGAGCAGAAAGCCTTGCAAAACGGTGAGGTGAACTGAGGACCCCTGTCTCGAGGGAAACCATGGAGTCTGATGAACTGGTTTACGATGAGGTGAGCGAGTTCGACAGCAGATGGGAGCTTAGGAAGAGGAAGGAAATGAGCAGCCTTGGAGAAACAGTCCACAATGGTAAGAAAAACCGTATTGCCCTTGGACGGAGGCAAGCCGGTGATGTGGGATCAGGGACGGTGGGGAACAGGCAGAGGATGAAGGAGACCAGAGCGAGGCTGAGGGGACATATATTCTGTGAGCATGTGGAGATGAAAGACCAGGTGTCGGCCTCCCCGGTGGGCCACAAGAACCACTGGCGCAGCAGGTAGAGGGTGTGGCCAATACCAGGATGACAGGCGAGATTAGAGGAATGGGCCCACTGGAGTACTTCAGAGCGGGGAGACCGGGACAAATAACTTATTGGGGGGATCCGAACCAGGATCGGGGTGATGACGCTGGGCATTGCAAACTGTGGTCTCGATCTCCCAGGTGATGGAGCCCACCAGGCAGGTGGGAGGCAGAATGGGTTTGTGGGAATGGTTGTCCTGGGGGAAACTAAACTGGTGGGAGAGGGAGTCGGACTTGACATTCTTGGACCCAGGACGGTATGGCAAGGTGAAGTTAAACCGGGTGAAAAACAGGGCCCACCGGGCTTGATGGGGGTTGAGCCGCATTGCCGAACACAGGTGCTCCAGGTTCTTGTGGTCCGTCCAGACTTGGAATGGCTGCTCAGTGCCTTCCAACCAATGCCTCCTCTCCTCCAGCACGGGCTCCACTGGCAGCAGCTCTCTGTTGCCGATGTCATCATTCCTCTCAGCCGGGGAGAGGCGGCGAGAGAAGAAGGCACAGGGAAGCATCTTCTGGTCCTTGGAGGAGTGTTGGGAAAACACTGCCCCAACTCCAACATTAGAGGTGTCAACTTCCACCACAAGCTGACGTGCCGGGTCAGGATGCTCCAGGACGGGGGCTGTAGTGAAGCGTTGCTTAAGGTCCTGGATGCCCCCGCAGCAGCAGGGGAGCAGGCAAACATGATGGAGGTAGACGTGAGAGCAGGGCGAGGAGCAGCCAGGATGCTGTAGTTGTGGATAACACGGCGGTAAACATTGGTGAAGCTGAGGAAGCGTTGTAGCTCCCTCCGAGTCTACCAGACTCAGGCCAATCTACCACCGGTCTCACCTCTCCTGGACCCATCATGACATGGCCAGCAGAGAGGATGTATCTCAGCAAGGACATCACGGGCTGGTGGAACTCACACTTCTCTGTCTTGACCAACAGCTGGTTCTCCCGTAGCCGCTGCAGGACAAGACGGACATGGCGGGTATGTTCCGATGCAGAGCCAGAGTAGACGAGGATGTCATCCAGGCAAACAAAGACAAGCCGGTTCAGCATGTCCCGGAGCACAGCATTGGCCAGAGCGTGGAAGACAGCCGGGGTGTTGGTCAGGCTGAAGGGCGTTACAAGGTACTCGTAATGCTCGCTGGGTGTGTTGGAGGCTGTCGTCCACTCATCTCCTTCCTTGATGCGAACCAAATGGTAGGCATTATGTAGATCCAGCCTAGTAAACATGGTGGCATGCTGCAGGTAGTTGAAGACAGAGGAGATGAGCGGCAAGGGGTAACGGTTTTTGACAGTGATGTCATTCAGGCCTCCATAGTCAATGCACGGGTGAAGGTCACCATCCTTACAAAGAAAATCCCGCCCGGCGGGAGAGGAGGATGGACAAATTAAACCAGCTGCCAGAGACTCTGAAATGTATCTCTCCGTGGCGTTGGTCTAAGGAGCAGAGAGCGAATACAGACCACCACGGGTGGAAAAGTACTGGATAATAAGTCAATGGCACAAACATAAGGGCGGTGAGGGGATAAAGAGGTGGCTTGGAACTTGCAGAAGATCTCTTTCAGGTCATGATACTCGGATGGTACTTTGGACAGGTCAGGATTGTCACTAGGGGCAACAGGCACAGAGGTGAGGGGAAGACAAGCGGGGTGAAGACAATTAACATGACAATCCTTCCCCCAAGTGGAGATCTTGCCAGTGGACCAGTTTATGGTGGGGTTGTGAGTAGTCAGCCAGGACCGACCCAGAACGACAGGGACATGAGGTGAATTTAGCAGGAGCAACTGAATTCTCTTCTGTTAACACAAAGTTCTAGAGGGAGAGTAGCGAGTGAAGCCGTCCCAATTATTCTTCCATCAAGTGCACTGGCTTGGCGGGGCTCTTTGACTTTAACGGTGGGAATCAGAAATTTCCGAGCAGCAGTGATATCGATGAAGCTATCATCTGCCCCCGAGTCAATCTGAGCATGAAGTTTCAATAGCAGGTCTCCAAAGAGTACCACAATCGGAGTGAGTCTGGTGGAAATAGGAGGGAAACAAACCTTGCTCACCCATAATCCCTCTCTTGCTGGCGAGCGTTGGCTTTTACTGGGCAAGTGGCGGTGAAGTGTCCGGGACCTCCACAGTAGAGACACCATCTCTCCCGTATGTGTCTCTGGAGCTCGGCCTCGCTCAGCCTGGTGCGGCCAAATCTGCATAGGCGCCCCCTCCACTGGATCAGGACCGGGATGAGTGGGGCTTCTTCTTCCCGAGGGAAGTGAGACAATCAACACACTATGACGAGAGGAGTGTGATGGTAAGGACACTTGCTTTGAGAGCTGATGACAGCTTGTCTCATTTTTGTTCTTGGAGCCGGTTATCGATCCAGATGGTTAAATCAATCAGTCCAGATCTGAGGGAAGGTCCCGAGAGGGCAACTCATCCGTCAGGTTCTCGTTGAGGCCATGGATGAAGATAGTGAGCAGAGCGGTATCACACCAACCGCTCTCTAAAGCTGTGGTTCCAACATCAATAGTGCAATCGGCAACAGGGTGTACCACCTGGTAGAGATGCAGCATCCTCTGGGCTGCCTCTCTTCTGACCAAAGGTGTGGTTGAAAATCTTTCTCAGCTCTGCTGAAAAACGGGCAAAGTCCTGGCAAAAGTCTAGCTGTCTCTCCCAGGCAGCTGTACCCCAGGCTGAAACACGTCCTGACATCAGGGAGATGGCACAGGCTACTTTGGAGCGTTCTGCACTGAGGCAGGACAGTTGTTGCTCAAAAACCAAGGAGCACTGGGATAGGAATGACCTGCAGGAAGAGGGGTCGCCACGGTACCACTCCGGGATGGGAAGAACTGGTTCCAGAATGAGCTGGATACGGCTGGAAATTGAAGGAGGCATCAGCAGAGATGGAAGGAATGGGCGGCGGTGTGAGGTGTGACAGGACCTGGCTGACAGTGTTTGCCAACTGCTGGATGGTCGCTATGAGTTGGTCTATTCGAGCCTCATGGGTGCCAAGGGTGGAGCCTAGAAGCTGCACAGCCGAGGCAGTAGATCCTCAGGTTCAGAACTGGGTGCACCAAGACTCCGGTCGGGCTGATCAGAATTGCCTGCCAAGTCCATACTGGCTGACTAAACTGTCAGCGGGCTCCGAAATGGAAAGGACTTGAATGCAGGGCTCACTGAGAAGTACTGAAGTACTGAAGAAAACACAAAATCCAAACACGCATGGAACCAAAAGATATAGTCCTGGAACCGAAAAACGAAAGATACTAGCAATGTTACAAAATTTTTAGATTTTAAAAATCAAGTCTGCAATTTATCCCATCAGATAAAGCATAAGACGTTTAATTTGACACTTATTTCACTTTCATATCTTCAGTATTAAGTTATGGCCATTTTCATACTCTGAAATTAGCATCTTGTTCCCTATTGCTTTTCCATTAACTTAACTCAAAAGCTGTGATCGGGGACAGTCAAAAGCCAATAACTTTCTTAAAAATTAAGAGAACTGAATGAAATTTTCAGTTATTATAGATTGAAGCATTCTGAAACAAATATGAAACAATCTTACTTGGATGACCTGAAATGAAAGCATATAATTAGTTAGTTACCTAATTGTAGCTAATTACAAAATTCAATTACTAGAACTAAACATTTATCCATTTCTTAAGAAAAGATTAACATTTTTAAATAGCCTAAGTGTCCAAATAACATTCACACAAAAATTCACAATATAACATGATTTTTAAATCTCATTGTCATGAATTTATAGGCCAAATGGAAGGAATTTAATGTTTAATTCCAGTAAATTAATGGGCATTTTAATCATCTTGCGAGTGGGTTTTTGTGGAACGCTATCAATTGGAACGTTGCGGTTGCAGTGAATTTGAGCCACATATCGTATCACATTTTCGCCAATGAAATTTGGATTAAAGTCATCCTAAGAAGCAAGTTTATATGTAAAATACACGACTTACCGTATGTTTTGTCCCCTACGTGAGATCCGTCCCATTGTAGGCGTTGATGGCGTTAGAAGTAGCTTTTTATTTTACTCCAGGGATTAAATTGTCCCGCAATTTTTTTTTTAAACTTCCGAGAACGGATGTCGGAACGATTTTTCTGCAGCAGCTGAACAGCCTGAGAAAGTTCGACTCCGACAGGCATTTTAATCCCGCCCCTCCCCATCAAAGGCGCCAAAGTCGAGCACACGGCCAGTGGCAGAACTGCAACACCGCTGAAGGTGAGTATTGTAACATCGCTATATTGACCTGGAACCGACAGAACCAGAACTGCTATCGAACCGACAGAACTCAGAACTGATTAGTCAGCACCCAATTGGTGATGATCTCAGGTATTTTATACCAAGTGATAAATTTGGGGAGCAGATTAAATGCAGGTGTAACTCCTAATAGCTCAGGGGACGAGTGTGGAAAGAGTCTTAAGTGTCTGGAGGTGTGGCAAGTGTGACAGATTAATACACACTAATAATAGTGCTATTGAAAATCGTGGGAATTTATAGAAAACTCTAATATTCCCCCGTGAAATAAAGAAGAACTGCGAAGGATACAACAGATACAGATATGGGCGGAGAAATGGCAGATGAAACTTAATCTGAGTCCCGACCCAAAACGTCACCTAAACGCCACCTAACGTTCTTCAGAGATGCTGCCTGGCCCGCTGAGTAACTTGAGCACTTTGTGTCTTTTTTTGAGAATATGGATGGATTGCCAATTCTCACATTCCAGGCTCTCTCTCAAAGATTAGTTGCTTGAGTAACGTGTCAGTGGACTGCAATACAGTATCTTAAAAAGGAATTAATATAGAGAAAAAGATGAAAAAATATTGTTTAAAATATTCTCCACTGATATGTGTTCATATTTATTGTTGTTCGTAATTAGTAACTTTTTTCTTCATACAATGTTCACGGAGATGGAATACTTATTAGAGAGTCAAAGGTTTCTAGATGTTCAGACTGACAATATCCATTCTCTCATCTCCGCATTTCAGTGAAGATACTGACTCTTTAGTGGAACATAATATTCTAACAAATTGGGACAGGCAGCATGTCTGGGGAGAAGGAATGGCTTGAGTCTGAAGAAGGGTCTTGACCCGAAACGTCACGCATTCCTTCTCTCCAGAGATGCTGCCTGCCCGCTGAGTTACTCCAGCATTTTGTTTATATCTTCAGTATCTGTAGTTCCTTCCTTCACATAATATTCCAACAGAGTAGCTTCCATTGCTGGAGTTTGAGCCCGTTCAATGTTGAGAAAGATATTATTGGGCTGGATAAAAATGCTGGAGAAACTCAGCGGGTGAGGCAGCATCTATGGAGCGAAGGAAATAGGCAACGTTTCGGGTCGAGGCCCTTCTTCAGACTTGGGCTATTCAGCGTAACGTTGCCTATTTCCTTCGCTCTATAGATGCTGCCGCACCCACTGAGTTCCTCCAGCATTTTTGTCTACCTTCGATTTTCCAGCATCTGCAGTTCCTTCTTAAACAGGTGACAAACCTGTTGCTTTCTTACATCTGGGTGCACATGATTTCCGAAGAGGTCACACACTTAAAAGAGATTAACTGTGCAGATTCTAATTGACTTTAATCTTCCAATCCCGTGGAGTCAAATTGCAGTGCTGACCTTCGCTAATTGTGCACAGGAAAGAATGACCTGTCTTCAAAGAATGTAAAATCTAATGCCAGAAAGAGTTGTTAAGATACAATTAAAGATAAAGCATATGGAAAAGTGTATGGTTCATCAAAACAGGTAAACACCTTGACCCTGCAACAAAATGGCAATGCATTTTTTCAAATAACCAAAGGTGCATCTTACATATAGTGAAAATTATGGTCAATCAGCAAATGGTAGCGAAGTTTGGAGCGTGACTGCCACTGGATATTTATCTGAAGACAGACACAAAAAGCTGGAGTAACTCCGCAGATCAGGCAGCATCTCTGAAGAAAAGGAATAGGTGACGTTTCAGGTCGAGGCCCATCTTCAGACTGAGAGTCTGGGGAAAGGGAAACGAGAGATATAGACGGTGATGCAGAGAGATATAGAACAAATGAATGAAAGATATGCAAAAGGGTTACGATGGTAAAGGAAACAGGCCCTTGTTAGCTGTGTGTGAGGTGAGAACGAGTTACAGATTTTTCTGTACATATTTATCTCATTGCTTGATTTTCTTTTTATTGCATTTTACACACTAATTATACTATCTGGATCGCAAGTACGGAAATATTGCTTCAGTGCAAAGATATGCTTGGTAGATTACTACAGTCCCAAAGGGAAATGGTGTTATGTCAGTAAATAGAGTAAATACCTGTGGTATAGATCACAGTGTTTGCCTGTTGTTAAGTAGCATGGGGGAAAATCCAAATGTTTAGTCATGGCATGTGCCTCTACTGCAGACAATGCTGTTTACTGGGACAGTGGAATGATTCTAAGTGCCACAAAAAGATACAAAGAAATAAGCTAATACTGTTATCTTGCCAAGTCAGCTTTGTTCAATGAAAACAATACCTCTGCACTATAAAACAAAGAAAGTTACTCAAGTCTGTGCAAAGAGATTTATCTTATCTATGTTGTGTTTGCAGGAACTGGGATTCTTTGATTTGTATATCCAGCACATCTTCCTATAAAGAAGGGAGAGGAAAAATATCAACTTAATTTAGCTGGAATCTATCGTCGGTGCAAATCAGCATCTGCAGTTCCTTCCTACACAACTTAATTTAGCTTATGGCTCTTGCTTTTGTTTTAGATTCATTAGTTCTTCACGTGGAGGTCAAAATACCATGGCAAATTTTGATAAAACCATGCAGCAAATAAAATAATATCAGTCCAGCCAAATGCAAGACAGTTTAAGAATAACTCCAGAAATCTGTGGACTTTAATGCAGTGGACATTAGATTAGATTCAAAGAATGTCATGCTATTGCAGTTAATGAATATGTACGTTTTGTTCAAAATGATGTTTGAATATATCCTAACATTATGGGCTTGATTGTCATCTTCACCATGCGTTGGATAAGTAGTGGAAGGAATAACAACTGGTGATGCATCCAGCTGGAGTCCCATAACATTTTATATTCATTTGTAATCAAGAGGCACGCTGCCATTGCGCTATGAAGATAATGGGAAGTTTTGGACGATGGGAATGATAGCATTTGTGCGGCACGGTGGCGCAGCGATAGAGTTGCTGCGTCGGAGACCTGGGTTAGATCAGGGTGACTGCCTGGGTTTTCTCCGAGATCTTCCGTTTCCTCCCACACTCCAAAGACGTACAGGTTTGTAGGGTAGTTGTCTTGGTATAATTGTAAATTGTCCCTAGTGTGTGTAGGGCCGTGTTAATGTGTAGGGATCACTGGTTGGTGCGGACTCAGTGGGCCGAAGGGCCTGTTTCCACGCTGTATCTCTAAACATTAAAAAACATGCTGTTCAAAGAGTGCAGTAACAGATTAAAGGTGAGGCTTAAGCCATATAGGGGCAAAATAGAAACATTAGCTCCAAGGTTAGCAGTGAGAGCTATAATGTTCATTCTCCTGCACAAGAGAATTGCAGCTCCGGGGACAAGGGCCGTTGGCTGGTCGATGCAGCTCAGCTCCTCGACAGCGTCGCCTTCCTCTTGCCCTTGTCCATCCTGTGGAGTGAAGGTAAACACTTACCTGCCGGCTTTATGAAGGAGCCGGAGGAGAGAGCGCACTCCCCCCCCAGCCTGCCGATGCAAATGCGCGCGACGATATGCCGCGCATGCGTGCTGGCGGGGTCTTCACGAAGTCACTCACGTGACCCCGAAGTAAAATGCCATTGAAATTATGTAGTGCAGGAAGGAACTACAGATACTGGTTTATACCGAAGATCCCTTGCCTGGGATCGCTCCAACCGTGGCCTGCAGATTTTACCATTGAGAGCTTGCAGTCTCGGGAGAGACCGAGTCGGGAGCTCCAACGAGGAGCTTCAAGAGGTTCGACCAGCCCCGACCCGGGGTCCGATCGCTCGGCGCTGGGGGGCTGAGATCCCCCCCCCACCCCCGATGCAGGAGCTTGATTGTCCCCCCACCCCCGATGAGGATGGCCCGACTGCCGGCTACGGGAGTAAGATTGTCCCGTCAATGGAAGGCTCAAGGCCCCCGACCGCGGGAGGACAAAGAAGGGGACATTGAACTTTTTTCGCCTTCCATCACAGTGAGGAATGTGGAGGAGTCACTGTGGTGGATATTCATGTTAAAAAGTATTTTGTGTGTTCTGTTCCTTTTTATTTGTATGACTGACTTGCCAAATGCAATTCCTCATATGTTGCAAAACAAACTTGGCTAATAAAGTATTATTGTATTGTATTGTGCTGTATAGACACAACATGCTGGATTAACTCAGAGTCAGGCAGCATCTCTGGAGAAGAGGACATTTCAGGTCGCAACCCTTCTACCAGTCTGCCCACCTATTCCTTTTCTCCAGAGATGCTGTCTGACTGTGCTGAGTTACTCCAGCTTTTTGTGTCTATCTTTGCCATTTAAATTATTTTTGACCTCACACCTGCTTCTAACAATCTCTATTGAGATTACCTTTCTGTACAGAAGATTAGTTGATACCACCTTTATCTCAGAGTGAGAATTTGGGTTTAAAATCTGTTCCAGAGATGAAAACAAAATGTTTAGTTCATCACTGAGAGGGAGAGCGTTGAGCACACCTAAACTAAGGCATCACCTCCTTCTTCATTTGAATGTTAAAAATCTACAATGTTGCTTCATAAAATAAACCTTTTTCCACAGATACTGCCTGACCTGCTGAATATTCCCAGTATTTTCTTTTAGACAATAGACAATAGGTGCAGGATAGGCCATTCGGCCCGTCGCGCATTTGTTATATCAGTTTACAACACCTGCAGATTTTTGATATTCAGAGCTATTCAGAGTTTGTGAAATGCACTGTAGAAATGCAATTCATTTTTAGTTTAGTTTAATGTAAAGATACAGTGTGGGAACAGGCTCTTCAGTCCACTGAGTCTGAGCCGACCAGCGATCCCTGCACATTAACACCATCCTACACACACAAGGGCCAATTTTTACATTTAACAAGCCAATATGCCTACAAACTTGTGTGTCTTTGGAATGTGAGAGGAAACCAAAGATATCGGAGAAAACCCACGCAGGTCACGGGGAGAACGTACAAACTCAGTACAGACAGCACCCTTAGTATTGCTACCCTTTTCCTTTCATCAAATTTGCTAGGCCTCCACATGCTAATGTGAAAGTAATTTGATGCGTCAAAGCCTTCCCAAGTACACCTTCCCAATTTTGAGCACTCAGGTGCCATTGATTCCCTTGGGACCTAGAGATGTTTCCTTTGCCCTCCTGGAAAGTTGTTAATGTGGCAGAACTCAAAGAGGTGTCCCCCTGCAGGGAGGAACTGCAGATACTGGTTTACACCAAAGATGGACACAAAATGCTGGAGTAATCAGAGGGACAGGCAGCATCTCTGGACAGAAGGAGTTATTAACAGAATAATGAAAGGTAGGGTTATGGGGTGAAGGCAGGAAAATTGGATTCAGAGGCAGAGATCAGCCAGGATTGAATGGCGGAGAAGACTCGATGGGTCAAATGGGCTAATTCTACTCCGATAATGTGAACTTGTTGAATGGATGACGTTTCGGATCAAGACCCTTCTTCGGAGCTCAGTCTGGACCCGAAACATCACCCATTCCTTCTATCCAGAAATGCTGCCTGTCCCACTGAGTTGCTCCAGCATTTTGTGTGTCTTTTAAAGGTGTACCTGTGTCAGGGCTATTATTTTAAGTCTGTCAAGACTATCGTATTAAGTGTGTGATCGACAGTGACCACCTATCAGAGCTGGCATAAATAGAACCTCAGTGTTGTGTGCATTGGTTTGGGAGCATTCTGATTTGGTTCACTTGACCCTGCCAATGGACTGAAGGAAACAAGATACTGCGGATGCTGGTTTACAAAAAAAACACAAAGAAAAACATACATCACCAGAGACCCAGGTTCGATCCTGATCACGGATGCTGTCCATGTGACCATGGAGTTTGAATGCTGTCCATGTGACCATGTGGGTTTTTTCCCACACTCCAAAGACGTACAGATAGGTTAATTGGCTTTGGTAAAAATTGTAAATTGTCCCTGATATCCATATATCTATATACTTAAAACTCTGATCCTGGATGTGTGTGTGATTGTGCATTTGTTTGTGTATAATCACATCTTCTCGAAAAAACGACGCGCCAACGGTAAAATGTTTACATATTCCGGTAGAGATTTTTCCCGTGGAGTCCGAAATCGCCTTATCCGAAAATCTCCTGCTTTATGTCGAGTTATTACAGAAAATGTTCAAAAATCGGACAAAACTTTGAAATAAAAATGACTGTCTTTTGCTGATGACACAATGGATCTGCATGCAGTCTTCCTCGCGCTGAGAGTGACGTCACCCCCCCCCCACCCCTCCCTCCTACCCTCCGTTATTCAAAACACGCAGAAATAACGAGCAAATCGGGTCCTGGATTGAAGCCGCTGAACTCGCAGTCCTTTGGTTGACACCCGCTGCCTGGCCGCCCACCGCTTTCCCCCTCCTCCTCTCCCCCCTCCTCATCCTCTCTGCCCCCTTCTGCCCCCTCCTCCTCTCCCCCTCCTCTTTTCCCCCTCCTCTCACTGCCTCCTCCTCTCCCCCTCCTCATCCTCTCTGCCCCCTTCTGCCCCCTCCTCCTCTCCCCCTCTTTTCCCCCTCCTCTCCCTGCCTCCTCCTCTCCCCCTCCTCTTCTTCCCCTCCTCTCCCCCCTCCTCTCCGCCCCCTCTCCTCCCCCTCTCTCCCCTCCCCTCCCTTCTCTCCCCTCCCCCAGCCTCTCTCCTCTCCCCCCTCTCCCCCCGCACTCCCCCCTCTCCCCCTCTCCCCCTCTCTCCCCCATTAAGCTGCAGCAAGTGAGAATGTAATAGTTCCATTGTTAGTATATATGACAAATGAACACTCTTGACCCTTGAACTTTCACAGGCAAAACTGTAATTATACTAATGTTAATAGTAAACTAAAATGCAACTATCCTTATTATGTCGTCAAGTGTACCCATGTCCATCAATATAATCTATCCAATTATGTATATATGAGCAATAAAATCATACAGCAATTAGTTAACCACATTCGATCTTGACCGTGGGTGCTTTCTATACGGAGTTTGCATGTACTAGCTATGACTGTATTTGGTTTCTGCCGGGTGCTTTAATTCCCTTCCACATTGCAAAGACTTGCTTGTATGTAGGTTTAGGTTGATTATTGCCACACGTACAGTAAAAACCTTTGTTTTACATGCGATCCAATCCATACCGTCAATAAATACAATCCAGCCAAACGCAAGTACAATTAGTAGATTAAACAGAAAGATAGAGTGGAGAATGTAGCTCCCAGCATTGTAGAGCAACAGGTCCAGATACACGGCAGACAAGAATGCTGGAGAAACTCAGCGGGTGAGGCAGACTCTATGGAGAGAAGGAATTGGCGACGTTTCGGGTCAAGACCCTTCTTCAGACTCAACCCGAAACGTCTCTCCATAGATGCTGCTTCACCCGCTGAGATTCGCCAGCATTTTGTGTCTAACAAATGACCAGGATGGGACAAGTCTTTTATGTTGGCTGCCTTCCCGAGCAGCGTAAAGTGTAGACAAGTCAATGGTGTGATAGATTGGACTACATCCACAACTCTTCACAATTTCTTGTGACCTGTTCCCAAAACAAGCTGTAATGCAACCCAATGGGGCGGCACAGCGATGGTGCTACTGCCTCACAGCACCGGAGTCCCAGGTTCGATCCCGACCACGGGTGCTGTCTGTACGGAGTTTGTACGTTCTCCCCGTGACCGCGTGGGTTTTCTCCCAGATCTTCGGTTTCCTCCCACGCTCCAAAGACGTACAGGTTTGTAGGTTAATTGGCTTGAGATAAATGTAAAATTGCCCATAATGAGCGTAGGGTAGTGTTAGTGTGCGGGGATCACTGGTCGGTGCGGAACCGAAGGGCCTGTTTCCACGCTGTATCTCTAAACTAAACTGAATTAAAATAATGTTCCCAATGATGCACTGGTGGAAGTCTGTCAGAGTCGTTGGAAACATGCCAAATTTCCTCAGTGTCCTGAGTCTTTGCTGATCAGTTACCGGTTGCCAGGTCAGTTTGCTACAGTAATGGGCCTGTCCCACTTGGGCGATTTTTTGGGCGACTACAGGCGACTGCTGCAAAATTTTCAACATGTTGAAAAATTTTCGGTGACAGTGGCGACAATTTTTGCTGTCGTAGGTTGACGTAGGTGCTGTCGTAGGTTGTCGCCAGGTGTCGTAGGTGAATTCCATTCAAACGAGTCCCTGGCAGTCATCTGAAGAGTCTCCTAAGTAGCACAGGCCCTTAATTATTGTACAGGTTGAACACTGATTTTCCGGCATCCTCGGTTCCAGACCCTTTCTGGATTATCCATTTTCCTGGGCCAACAGAGGTCACATGTTAATGAAATGACAATACACCCCTTTCCCACTAATGACTCCCCTCCCGTGTCTCTAAAACACCACGGAGTGGCAGAAACGTCAATAAAACAAATATAAAATGTAAACTGACTGTGAATGGAATGAGCTGCCGACCCATCCCTGGCTCCCACCGCCTCCCCATCCATTTACACCCCCTGCTTCCCACCCCACTCCCGACTCAAGGTGCACTAGCGAGCCCTCCTTCACCCACCGAAAGGACACAAAGTGCTGGTGTAATTCAGCGGGTCAGGATTTCTGTTGAACATGGAGAGGTGACATCGTGACCCTTCCTCAGACGGATTCAGTCAGCACTCTGTGTTTCACTTTAACACTGGGCGCCGATGCCGCTGGTCCACACCAGTGAGCCCTTCTTCACCGCTTCCCATGGCTGTTGTTGTGGCTCTCGTTGTAGCTGTTCACTCTGCCCCTCGGTCACCAAGCGGCTCCCTCCCCTCTTACCTGCTCTCGCTTCCAAGGTGGAGCATGCCGGCGACTGCAGGGGAGAAGGAGGAGGGGTTGGTGGTGGGGGGAAGGAGAGGGAGTGGGGGGAGGGGGAGATACAGCGCAGAGACAGGCCCTTCAGCCCACCGAGTCCACACCGGCCGTTGATCCCTGCACACTAGCACTATCCTACACACACTAGGGACAATTTACATTTATACTAAGCCTATTAACCTACATACCTGTACTTCTTTGGGGTGTGAGAAGAAAGTGAAGATCTCGGAGAAAACCCAAGCGCTGTAAGGCAGCAACTCTACCGCTGCGCCACTGTGACCGCCAGTTTCAACAAGAACTGTTGGGGTCCAATGAAGGAAGTCCTTTACATACATGGGCCCAGTAGCCTGACCCTTACCCGAGACCGGCCTTAAGCCGATTGGACCGATTGTTTTTTTTTTTTTTTTTTAAATTTCAAAATATACTTTATTCGAATAATAAATATATACAATACATGAACCTTGCGGAAAATCCATCCGACATTTTCGGAGGCTGTACAAATTGATGAATACAGTTTAGACATTTTCTTTTCCCCAAATTTCCACAAATCAGTCCCCCACTCGTGCCACTCATGTGGCACACTGGCGTGGGATACCTTCCCTTATTTTGAGGGGCGTCTCCACCATACCGTACCCCCCATGTCCAGCAGCGGAAGGACCTTAGACTGTGGCCCTCCCCCACCGAGCCTTGGCGTTGGCTGCACCGAGCTTCAGTGCGTCCCTCAGCACGTACTCCTGCAGTCTGCAGCGGGCCAGTCGGCAACATTCCCTGACGGACATCTCGCTCTGCTGGGTGGTGAACAATGCTCGGGCAGACCAAAGGGCGTCTTTTACCGAGTTGATGACCTTCCAGATGTCAGCCTCTGAATGTGTCCCTGGGAACAGTCCGTAAATCACCGAGTCCTCTGTGACGGAGCTGTTCGGGATAAAGCGTACCAGGGACCCTTGCATTTTTCTCCAGACTCATTTAGCAAACCCACACTCTGTAAAGAGGTGGGCAACCGTCTCCTCTCCATAGCAGCCGTCCCGAGGGCAGCGTGCGCTGGCAGTGAAGTTCCGACGGTGCAGGAAGGATCTGACTGGGAGGGCTCCCCTCACCGCCAGCCAAGCCAGGTCTTGGTGCTTGTTGGTGAGTTCTGGCGATGAGGCATTTTGCCAGACAAGCTGGGCAGTCTGCTCAGGGAACCACGCCACCGGGTCCATAGAGTCCTTTCCCTGCAGTGCCTGCAGGACATTCTGTGCTGACCACTGCCCGATGGACATGTGGTCAAAGGTGTTGGTCCGGAAGAACCCTTCCACCAACGGCAATGTCCAGCTGACTGGCAACACCGGGGACAGGTAGAACCTCAGCAGGTAGTGACACTTGGTGCCCACGTGCCTTGGCTCTACACTCCGCCTGATGCAGCCACACACGAAGGTGGCCATCAGAATGAGGGCGACGTTGGGCACGCTTTTACCCCCGTTGTCTGCCGACTTGTACATTGTGGCCCGTCGCACCCGGTCCATCCTCGACCCCCAGATGAACTGGAAGATGGCCGGGGTGATCCCTGTGGTGTAGGAGGAGGGAGGGACAGGCCACACTTGTGCCAAGTACAGCAGCCCCGAGAGCACCTCACACCTGATGACCAAATTCTTTCCCGTTATGGAGAGGGAGCGTTGCCTCCACAGCTCCAGCTTCCTCCCCACCCTGGCTATCCGCTCCAGCCAATTTTTGTTACATGCCTCAGCCCCCCCGAACCAGATCCCCAGCACCTTCAAGAAGTCAGGCTTGATGGTGAAGGGGACGGAAGATCTGTCGGGCCAGTTGCCAAAGAGCATGGCCTCGCTCTTCCTGCGGTTCACCCTAGCTCCCGTGGCCGACTCAAACTGGTCGCAGATACTAATCAGTCTGCGAACCGACCCTAGATCCGAGCAGAAGACAGCGACATCGTCCATGTACAGGGAGGTCTTTACTTGAATGCCCCCACTGCCTGGCAATGTCACTCCTTTTATGCTCGCATCCTTCCTGATGGATTCAGCAAAAGGTTCAATACAGCAGACAAACAAGACAGGAGAGAGAGGGCAACCCTGCCTAACTCCAGACCTTACAGGGAAACTGTCTGATTCCCACCCATTGATTTGGACTGCACTACGGATGTTGGTGTAGAGCAGTTTGATCCAATTCCCGATTCCCTCCCCAAAACCCATTTTGGAGAGCACGTCCCTCATGTACGTGTGCGAAATCCTGTCGAAGGCCTTCTCCTGGTCCAAGCTGACTAGGCAGGCATCCACCCGTCTGTCCTGCACGTAGTCGATGGTATCTCTCAGCAGCGCTAGGCTGTCTGAGATTTTCCTGCCAGGTACAGCACAGGTTTGGTCCGGGTGGATCACCTGTCCCAGAGCAGACTTGACCTGGATGGCAATGGCCTTGGACAGGATCTTGTAGTCTATATTCAAGAGTGTTATGGGTCTCCAATTCTTTATCTCCTTCATCTCCCCCTTCTGCTTGTAGATTAGGGTGATGTTGCCCTTCAACATGCTACCAGCCAGAAGCATGTTGTTGTACACTTCTAGCAGGTCCGGGCCCATCCAGTCCCACAGAGCCAAATACAACTCGGCCGGTAAGCCATCGCTTCCGGGAGTTTTATTCGAGTCAAAGGAACAGATGGAGCCAGTCAGCTCCTCTAGGGTCAGTGGTTGGTCCAGACTCTCCCGCTTGCTGTCCTCCAAGACCTCCGTGATCGAGGACAGGAAGTTCTGGGAGGAAATACTGTCTGTGGTCTTTTGGTCATACAAATCTGTGTAAAAGGATTTGCAGATCCTCAGCATGTCTGTCTGTGAGGATGCTACCGTGCTGTCCTTCTCCCTAAGGCTGTTCATCACAGAGCTCCCCCTGTAAACCTTATGGAAGAAGAAACGTGAGCACGTCTCATCCTGCTCCACATGGCGGACCCTAGATCGGAAGATGATCTTGGAGGATTCAGAGGTGAAGAGCTGAGCTTGCCGGTCCTTCAACTCTCTAAGTTCCTCCCTCACATCCACCCCGCTCGACTGCAGAAGGAGCAGTTGCTGCAAATCTGTCTGGAGTTGGCACAATTCCCTCTGACTCTGTCTTGCTCTCTGAACCCCTTTAATTATGAAGAACCTCTTAATGTTCTCCTTGGTTGCTTCCCACCAGAGTGTGGGGGAGTCAAAGAGGGGCCTCACCGTTCTCCAACATGCGTAGTCCCTCTTTAGCTCCTCGACATTCTCTGGGGTCAACAGTTTTGTGTTTAACTTCCACATCCCTCTGCCTGCCTTCCGGTCCTCCCGTAGGTGACAGGAAGCCTGAAGGAGGCAGTGGTCGGAGAAGAACACCGGCGTGAGGTCAGTGTGTCTCACCGTGACGGCCTTCGTCGTGAAGACAAAGTCTATCCGAGATCGGGCTAGACCGTCCGATCTCGACCAGGTGAACTGTGGCTGGGCCCCGCCTGATTGTTCCCAATTGGGCCCTGCACCACCTAAGGCTGGCCCTGCCCTTAACAAATAATAGATGAGAAGGGGCATTGCATCTTTAACTTTACATTGTCACTGCTCATGAATGACAGGGACCAGTGTTCTACACTGAGGAACCATTTCACCCATCTTCTGCCATGGTTACTGGCAGAACAATGTCATTTCAACACGGCAAGTTTGCAAAAGCGGTTTTGATTCCAAATCTGGACAAATGAAAGCAGGAAAGATGTGTGTATGCAGCTTGCCCCGCAGGGCATTAATTCAATTCTGTTCTCTTGGCCCTTCAGTCTGACCACTCACCAATATGTAAACCACTGTACTTTAAAAAAGGCTGCACTCTGAGATGCCAGGAACTTGACATGAATCTTTTCCCTCTGTGTTGTTACCACTGATTGCTGAGAATCTTGCCACCTACTGCCGTTGAACTTGACACCATAGAGAAATCTCTTGCAGGGAAGAGCTGTGCAACCAAGTCTGAAGAAGTCTGAAGAAGGGTCTCGACCCAAAACGGCACCCACTCCTTCTATCCAGAGATGCTGCCTGTCCCGCAGAGTTACTCTAGCATTTTGTGTCTACCTTCAAGCCAAGCAAGGAGACAGGGGACACAATTTTCTCTCATCGAAGAAGGTGATGAGAAGGTCTGATAGCTCTGTGTGGTCTGTCTCAAAGGAGAAATTGCTGACAGTACCCAAGCAATGGGTTATGTATCAGTTCTGAGTGTCTATATCACTGACCTTAGCCTGCTCACCACCATACTTTTTTATGTAGCCTCTTCACACTGAACCAGAGGGGATCTTATTGAAACATAAGATTGTTAAGGGTTTGGACACGCTGGAGGCAGGAAACATGTTCCCGATGTTGGGGGAGTCCAGAACCAGGGGCCACAGTTTAAGAATAAGGGGTAAGCCATTTAGAACGGAGATGAGGAAATACTTTTTTACACAGAGAGCTGTGAGTCTGTGGAATTCTCTGCCTCAGAGGGCGGTGGAGGCCGGTTCTCTGGATGCTTTCAAGAGAGAGTTAGATAGAGTTCTTAAAGATAGCGGAGTCAAACGATATGGGGAGAAGGCAGGAACGGGGTACTGATTGGGGATGATCAGCCATGATCACATTGAATGGTGGTGCTGGTTCGAAGGGCCAAATGGCCTACTCCTGCACCTATTGTCTATTGTCTGTTGTCAAAACATTGCTGGATCTACACCAGGTTCCCTGCACAGCCTAGAGCAGCAGTCAGGAGGGCAGATGTTCTCACCATTCCCGACACTGCACTGCCTAGTAACACATCCCTGTAGGCGTAATGGTGTAGAGATTCCTGTCTGCACTGATTCTATTAGCAGTATTAAATGTTAGATCAGGTATCAATTTACATAGATAGACACAAAAAGCTGGAGTAACTCAGCGGGTCAGACAGCATCTCTGGAGAAAAGGAATAGGTGATGTTTCAGGTCGAAACTGTCTGAAGAAGGGTTTCGACCCAAAACTTTGCCTATTTCCTTCGCTCCATAGATGCTGCCTCACCCGCTGAGTTTCTCCAGCATTTTTATCTACCTTCAGATCTACATAGTCCCTTTAATCATGCCAGAATATCCAAAAGCCTTTTGCAGCCAAACTACTTTTGAAGTGTAATCACTCTGGTAATGTTGGAAATCTACCAACCAATTTCCTTCATTAGCACAGAGACCAATCTGACAATGACTAGACAATTTCTGTTCTTCTTCAATGCAATCTGTCTGCTCCACCGCAAATTCTCCTCAAGGTGTGCCGACTGTGAAGAAGTTCTCCTCCTCTCTCTGATGAGAGTTCTGCAACACCCTCTCTCGCTGCTCCTCCTCTGTGCCTCCTACCTTACATTCTCTTTGCACTCTTCCATATCTCTAGTCTCCCTCTCCCCGACTCTCTTTCTGAAGAAGGGTCTCGACCCAAAACGTCACCCATTCCTTCTCTCCAGAGATGCTGCCTGTCCTGCTGAGTTACTCCAGCATTTTGTGTCTATCTTCTGCTCTTCTTCTAGACAGCTTTACAAATTGCTCACATCCCTTGACAAGACTTGATTTAAAAATGATACCATTGTGGTTGCCCAGATCATGCGTGTTGATGAGTCAGTGTGCAGGCGAGAGATAGATAAACTGGGATGAGTGGTGCTGCAATAACAATTCTCGCATAATGCCGAACAAAACCAAGGAACTAATTTTCAGAAAAGGGAAGTCAGGGAAAAATCACTGGTGGAACTCAGTGGGTTAGAATCTGTGGAGAGAACTGTTTTCCATGTTACAAAATTTTGAGATTTAAAAAATCAAGTCTGCAATTTATCCCATCAGATAAAGCATAAAAATAAGTTTAATTTGACAATTTTATTTCATATCTTGAAAAGGTTATGGCCATTTTCATACTCAGAAATTAGCATCTTGTTCCCTATTGCTTTTCCATTGACTTGACACAAAAGCTGTGATCGAGGACAGTCAAAAGCCCATAACTTCCTTAAAAATTAAGAGAACTGAAATAAATGTTCAGTTATTATAGATTGAAGTATTCTGAAACAAATATGAAACAATCTTACTTGGATGACCTGAAATTAAAGCATATAATTAGTTATTTACCCAATTGTAGCTAATTACAAAATGCAATTACTAGATCTAAACATCTATCAATTTCTTAATAAAAGGTTAACATTTTTAAATAGCGTAAGTGTCCAAATAACATTCACACAAGAATTCACAATATAACATGATTTTTAAACCTCATTGTCATTAATTTATAGGCCAAATGGAAGGAATTTAGTGTTTAATTCCCGTAAATGAATGGCCATTTAAATCATCTTACGAGTGAGATTTTCTGGAAAACGATTGATTGGAACATTGCGGTTGCGGTGAATTTAAACCCCATATCGGCAGGAAAAATACTGCCGGTTCGTATGGGGATTAAATCACCTTCTCGCAACGTGAAATTTTGATTAAAGCTATCCTAAGAAGCACTTTTTAATGAAAAAATAAACTGTGTACCTTGCCTTGTCCCCTACGCGAGGTCCGTCCCGTTGTCGACATTCACGGCTTTAGAAGATGATTTTAAATTTACTGCAGCAATTAAATTAGCAAACCCAGTTTAAAAATCACTTCAGAGAACGGCAGTCGAAGCGATTTTTCTTCATCAACTAAATAGCCTGTTCAAGTTCGATTTGAATTGGCTTCCGAAAACGGCATTTTAAACCCGCCCCCATCTCAAAGGCGCCAAAGTTGCGCACACGGGCAGTGACAGAACTGCAGCGCCGCTAAAGGTAAGTATTGTAACATACCTAAACTGTGCATCTGTGGAGTGAAATGGCCAGATGACGCTTTTTTAGTTTAATGTAGAGATACAGCGCGGTAACAGGCTCTTCGGTCCACCAAGTCCGCACCAACCAGCGATCCCAGCACATTAACACTATCCTGCACCCACTAGGGACAAATTTTACATTTAACAAGCCAATTAACCTGCAAACCTGTACGTCTTTGGATTGTGGGAGGAAACCGAAGATCCCGGAGAAAACCCACGCAGGTCACAGGGAGAAAGGACAAACTCCATACAGACAGCACCCGTGGTCGGGATCGAACCCGGATCTCCGGCGCTGCACTCGTTTGCCACCATGACCACGCTCCGCCACCATGACCACCCTTCTTCAGACTCATGATGGGGATAGGTAGCTGGGAAACAGGAGTAGTGGGGCAAAGTCTGGCAAGTGATAATTGGGTCCTGGTGGGGGGGGGGGGGTGGTATATGACTTTGTCTTCACCCATATAACCATATAACCATATAACAATTACAGCACGGAAACAGGCCCTCTCGGCCCTTCCAGTCCGTGCCGACCATTTGTTTTCCCCTAGTCCCATCTACCTGCACTCAGACCATACCCCTCCATTCCCTTCACGTCCATATACCTATCCACTTTACTTTTAAATGTTAAAATCGATCCTGCCTCCACCACTTCTGCTGGAAGCTCATTCCACACAGCCACCACCCTCTGAGTAAAGAAGTTCCCCCTCACGTTACCCCAAAACCTCTGTCCCTTAATTCTCATGTCATGCCCTCTTGTTTGAATCTTCCCTACCCTCAATGGGAAAAACGTATCCACGTCAACTCTGTCTATCCCTTTCATCATTTTAAAGACCTCAATCAAGTCCCCCCTTAACCTTCTGCGCTCCATATGGTATATGGGTGAAGACAAAGACAAAGTTGAAATTCCCGGGATAGCAGGACTGTCATATGCTGAGAGAATGGAGCAGCTGGGCTTGTACACTCTGGAGTTTAGGAGGATGAGAGGAAATCTCATTGAAACGTATAAGATTGTTAAGGGCTTGGACACGCTAGAGGCAGAAAACATGTTCCCGATGTTGGGGGAGTCCAGAACCAGAGGCCACAGTTTAACAATAAGGAGTAAGCCATTTAGAACGGAGATGAGGAAACACTTTTTCCTCACAGAGAGTTGTGAGTCTGTGGAACTCTCTGCCTCAGAGGGCGGTGGAGGCCGGTTCTCTGGATGCTTTCAAGAGAGAGCTAGATAGGGCTCTTAAAAATAGCGGAGTCAGGGGATATGGGGAGAAGGCAGGAACGGGGTACTGATTGGGGATGATCAGCCATGATCACATTGAATTGCGGTGCTGGTTCGAAGAGCTGAATGGCCTATTCCTGCACCTATTGTCTATTGAAAGGAGACAAACGGTTGTGACAAAATGAAAGAAGAGGAGGGGTTTAAATAAAAGCTGGATGGTGGGAAATGGACGGAAAGAGACAGGGCAGAGGATACTCTACACTAGAATATTTATCCCAGGGGGGAAATTGACTTGCCAACAGTCAAAAAACACAAAACACATGAACTATGAAATTAAAGTGACAAGTGCAAAAGATTGGGGATGTGCCAAGATTACAGTGCAAAGATGGAGTCAGTCTCTGTCTATCCCCTGACAGAAGCGGGAGGGGTTGTACAGTTTGATAGCCTCAGGGAAGAAGGATCTCCTGTGGCATTCTGTCCTGCATCTTGGTGGAACCAGTCTGTTGCGAAGGTGCTCCTCAGGTTGACCAGTTGATCAATGAGGAAAGAGTGGGGTTAATTGGAGAATGTTTTACTTGGAGTATGGAGGGGTGGGGGATGTAAGGTGGAGGAGAAAGGAATTGGGGTGGTGTGAGAAATGTATGCAAGGGGGGGGGGGGGGGGGGGGGGGGGGTGGGGCTGGTGCAGTGAAAGTTTTTTTTAACGTGGAAGCTCCTCTGGATTAGTTGAGTTTCAGAGATGCAGCGCAGAAACAGGCCCCTCAGCCCACTGTCCGCACAGACCAGCACATTAACACTATCCTACACACAATAGGGGCAGTTTTACCTTTATACCAAGCCAGTTAACCTACAAACCTGTACGTCTTTGGAGTGTGGGAGGAAACTTCAGATATCGGAGGAAACCCACGCAGGTCACGGGGAGAACGTACAAACTCCGTTCAGACAGCACCCGTAGTCAGGATCGAACCCAGGTCTCCGGCACTGTAAGGCAGCAACTCTACCGCTGCACCACCTCTACTCTCCTATAAGTTTAAAAAGATTTGCCATGTCACAGAATACTGGAACAAATGTCATGATTGTTTGCAGCACGGCCTGATCGGGTAATTCCAATGCATTGGGATACAAGAGGTCGCACAGAGTGGTGAACAGTCCGCCAGCACAGCCCTCCCTACCATTGGAAGCACCTATATGAGGTGCTGCCTAAAGAAGACAGCAACCGTCATCCTCACTATCCAAGTAAGGCCCTCTTCTCTCTGCTACCTTGGGCAGGAGGTGCAGGAGCCTGAAGTTACACGACTTTCCCCACAACTATGAAGATCTAGAACTGACTGGTGCAACCCTAATCCTACCTCAGCAGTGGGACACTGGGGACCAGCTCATGCCTCAGAACCTGCATGGACCTTTGGTATTCTGGTGCAAAAGACTAGCATGGAAGTGGGCCCGAATGACTATTGTCCAGTGGATTGGATCTTGAGCAGGTTGAGACAAGTACAGGGGGAGAGAGTGAGCTTGGAAACATGGTGTCAAGACAACCACCTCTCCTTCAATGTCAGCAACACAAAGGAGCTAGTCATGATCTCAGGAAGCGCGCTGGAGTGCACCTACATCAATGCTGCTCAAGTGGAGATGGTCAACAATTTCAAGTTCTATAAGTGCAAATATCACCAACTATTTTTTGTGGTCTTATCACATTGATGCCATGCTCAAGAAAGCAAATCTATGCCTCTACTTCCTCAGAAGCGTAATGTAAGACCCAACCTAGAAGGACCTGGATCTGAAAAGTTAACTGTTTCCCTCCTGACAGCTGCTGCCTGAGCCATAGAGTTATAGAGTCATAGAGTGATACAGTGTAGAAACAGGCCCTTCGGTCCAACTTGCCCACACTGGCCAACATGTCCCAGCTACACTAGTCCCACTTGCCCACGTTTGGTCCATGTTCCTCCAAACCTGTCCTATCCATGTACCTGTCTAACTGCTTCTTAAACGTCGGGATAGTCCCTGCCTCAACCTCCTCCTCTGGCAGCTTGTTCCATACACCCACCAGCCTTTGTGTGAAGAAATTACCCCTCAGATTCCTATTAAATCTTTTCCCCTTCACCTTGAACCCATGTCCTCTGGTCCTGGATTCCCCTACTGAGCCAATGAGTGTTTCCAGCATTAACTGTTTTTTTTCATTTCAGATTTACAGCATCTGCTCTTATTTTGTTATTTTTATTGATTAATTTACTTTTTTTTTAGAAATACAGGAACTGGAATGTCCATGCACCGGTAAATAAGACATTTTGCATATTGTAACCCCTCTCTTCAGTAATACCATAAATTTGCTCAGTTTCACAGCAAGAAAGAGAAAATATATGTAGTGGGAGCAACATTATACAATCTAAAATAAAATGAACATGTATATTTCTTGAAGGTAGGAAGGTGTAATGACTAAGAATTCTTAGAATGAATATCGAGTTCATTTAAAGGGCAACATGTAGATGAGAATCATGCTTTACTCTGATTGGGAAGTCGATATAGAGTTATAAATATTACAGAACAATATATTATTGTAAGAGAAGTTAGGAACAAAGCCCTTTTCATGTTATTTTGCAACTGCAAAAAATGAGACCCAAGCACAGGACATATTTTCTATATTTAGACCTAACTTTGGTTTGCACAGTTGTTTAACACTGCTTTCAGCTTGATTTTTATGCTCTGCTGAAATATTGAGTCTTGGAAGACTCATTACCTGCATTTCGTTCCAAAAGTGTGACTACCGCATTTGAAGTTATTGAAGTTGATTTTTTTCCTCCAGGCTGATCACATTGTAAATTAGTAACTTTGTAAATTAGTTTCATGCACAATAAAATATAGACACAAAAAGCTGGAGTAACTCAGCGGGACAAGCAGTATCTCTGGAGAGAAGGAATGGGTGACGTTTCGGGTCGAGACCCTTCTTCAGACTGAAAGAAGACTTTTCACCCATTCCACCCGAAACATCACCTATTCCTTCTCTCCAGAGATGCTGCCAGTCCCGCTGAGTCACTCCAGTATTTTGTGTCTATCTTCGGTTTAAACCAGCATCTGCAGTTCGTTCCTACACATTGAAATATATGCCTTGCTGTGGGAAAATAGTTCATGACAAATTTAATTTGGAGCTAATGGTTAAGATGTGGAGCAAGGATAGACACCATCTAATCCAGGAAGAGGTCCGAGCAGGTGTGGAGGAAGAGCGTGTGGGGTTCAGGCAGCAGGGAGCGTGGACAAGGTGGGGGAGCATACCGCAACGCAAGGTTACCTGGTCAAAAATCGTGCAGGCAGACTTCCAGCGCGTCCGGTTCCTTACGCAAACTGTGTACGATGCCCTACCAAGACCTGCAAACCTCCACGTCTGGGGCAAGAGCGAGACACCTTCTTGCCCACTTTGCTCTGGAAGAGGGTCATTAGAACATCTCCTCAGCAGCTGCCCAAAGTCTCTTGGGGAAGGTTGCTATCGGTGATGCCATGACCAGGTGCTCAAGGTGGTTGCTGAGAGCATAGCCACTGCCATCAGTAACAGCAAACACCACCACGCCCCAAATAAATCAATCACTTTTGTCACAGCTGGAGAGAAGCCTCGACCACAACCAAAAACGAGGACGGGCCTGCTCTACACAGCCACTGACTGGCAGCTGCACGTCGATTTGGGCAAACAGCTGAAATGTCCACAGCACATCACAGCAGCATCACTCCGGCCAGACATGACCATCACCTCCGAAGTGGCAGAACAGCTGATCATTCTGGAGCTGACAGGGCCCTGGGAAGAGCGTATTGAAGAGGCTAATGAGAGGAAGTGCGCAAAGTACCAGGAACTGGTGGAGATGTGCCAGGACAGAGGCTGGAAGACATGCTATGAGCCCATAGAGGTGGGCTGTAGAGGCTTTGCAGGATGCTCACTCTGCAAAGTCCTCAACCAGTCGGGCATTACGGGGCTGGCAAAGAAGAGGGCCATTCAATCCGCAAGCGAAGCCGCAGAGAAAGCCACTAGGTAGCTTTGGATTAAGAGGCTGATCCGTGGCCGGCTGCTGCTGGGACGCAAGTTGGGGCTTGATCAACCCCGGCTGGGTCGCCTGGGCGAGGGTGTCTGATGTTGTGAGACTCGAAACACCCGATGCCCAAGGTCACATCACTGAGGATGCATCCCAGCGCATCTAGAAGATGTATCTTTCACACTGGACGTTTTGCTTTCTAAGTATAAAAGTCAACCCCACAGCCTGCGATCCACATTTAACCAAATGTAAGATTGTCCTTCAAGGCTTGGTGCAGATTTCTTTGGTCTCTGTCTTTGGAACAAATATTTTCTAAGTGAGGTACCTTCAATTTCACACAAAGGGTGGTGGATGTATGGAACGAGCTGCTGGAAGAGGTAGTTGAGGCAGGGACTATCGCAACGTTTAAGAAACATTTAGACAGATGAATGGACAGGACAGGTTTAGAGGAATATGGATCAAATGCAGGCAGGTGAGACTATAGATGGGACATGATCGCCGGTGTAGGCAAGTTAGGCCGAAGGGCTTATTTCCACACTGTAAGACAATATGACTCTATTATTAATTAGGAAGGCCTTTAAGTCCTAGATTTTAGACATCTAAGCAAAGGGAAACCTATGACCAAGATGGTGGGCTTTCATGGAGAATTAAATAAATTTGCTTGTGAATATTCTAAAACCAGTATAAGAAGTGTAAAGATTGTTAAATATTTATTACGTAAACACGATGAAGGAATGGAGGAAGAGAAAAATCTCAAAGAAAAAAATGTAACAGGAGGGAAGAAGTGGATAAGGAATGTGGATAAGGGGAGGGGGGGGGAGAGAGAAAGGGGGAGAGAGCCTCCCCTCCACACCATTGCACCCACAGCCTGCGGCTCTCCCCCTCTCCTCCACTCGCACTCTGTGTCATCCCGAGGGTTGCCAACTTTCTCACTCCCAAATAAGGGACAAAAGATCAAATTAGGGGACAAATTCCCGACGGCAATTTGTTGAGCGACTGGGCCGTGGCTGGGTGAATGATGAGTTGGCCCGGGTGCTGGACTGCACACAGAGCCCAGCCGGCGGGCCAGCTGAGGAGTTTTGGCCCGGGCCGGCCGATGTCGTTCGCAAAATCCTGCACCCCCATTCAACTCATGAACCGGTGATCGGCCATGAGAAGGAGGGGTGGTGGTGTCGACGGTAAGCGAAGGTCCGAAGGTCAGACAGCTGGCCGGGCTGCCGACCGACAGGGCCACCGGCGAGGTGCTGCTGCTGCACTCCATGGGCTGCACTAGGTCGGGACGGGTGAGGCGGAGCCGGACGTGGTGCTCCGACCCAACAGTCCCCTCGACCAGAGTAGTAACAGTCAAATACGGGACAAGGGTGGTCCCGTATGGGACAAACCAATTTAGCCCAATATACAGGATGTCCTGGCTAATGTGGCCCTCTCCACTCACAGTTCCTCTACTTGGCCTTGCCTCCTCCTCAGAACACCCTCCCGCTTGTCCTGTTTGCACTCTCTTTCCACCTTCCTTACCACACCCTCCCTGCTGACTAACTTCAGGTAATTTTTTTACATTTACTAAGCCAATTAACCTACAAAGCTGTACGTCTTTGGAGTGTGGGAGTGTTATCTTTATATATTTAAAAAGTTGTGAAATATTAAAATTAATTTACCACCCCCTTGGTGAAGTTTGTTAGTGAAAAGGGAAATATTCTTGCTTTTGGCAAGCATTATTTAGAGTCTTACAGTGTAGAAACAGACCCTTCGGCCCAACTTGCCCACACCGGCCAACGTCCCATTTACATCAATCCCACCTGCCTGCATTTGGCCCATATCCCTCTTAAACCTGTCCTTTCCATGTACCTGTCTAATTGTTTCTTAAACATTGCAATAGTCCCTGCCTCAACTACCTCCTACGACAGCTCATTCCATACACCCACCACCCTTTGCGTGAAAAGGTTACCCCTCAGGTTCCTATTAAATCCTTTTAAAATGGATGTTGTGGATGAAAACGTTTACCAATGAAAATATGAAAAGAATGTATGATCATTATTAATTTACTTGTGGCATTGCACTGAGTGTTGCAAGTATTTCGGGGTAACGTGAGGGGGAACTTCTTTACTCAGAGGGTGGTGGCTGTGTGGAATCAGCTTCCAGCAGAAGTGGTGGAGGCAGGATCGATTTTAACATTTAAGAGTAAAGTGGATAGGTATATGGACGTGAAGGGAATGGAGGGGTATGGTCTGAGTGCAGGTAGATGGGACTAGGGGAAAACAAATGGTCGGCACGGACTGGAAGGGCCGAGAGGGCCTGTTTCCGTGCTGTAATTGTTATATGGTTATATGGTTATATGGTTATTAATGATATGGAAGACAATTTGGAACAATTAATCATTGGAAGACAATTTCATGCCAACATATTTCCAGAATATAGTTGTTCAGGTAGTGATATAGATTGGTAACTGAGTTTGCAAATTGATAAAGGCGCTCCTTAGTACAAAATAGATAAATATTTAGCGAATAGTTCACTGGTGGTCTATGGCTCTATTCTAGGAAACTTGGTTACGATTGAGATATTTAAGAGGCTTTCAGATCGGAACAATGCAGGAAGAGGAGGGATAGGGATTACGTGCAGGCAGAGATCAGCTTGGCATCACTGTTTGGCACAAACTTTATGGGCAGAAGGGCCTGTTTCTGCCTTGTACTGTTTCATGGTCTGTGTAAAACATGGCAGGTTTTTTGCTGATCAGACAATGCTTGCCACCCTGACTGCTAAGTTGCAGTTTAGGTACAATGAAAAGCTTTTGTTGCGTGCTATCCAGTCAGCAGAAAGGTCATACAGGATTACAATCGAGCCATTTACAGTGTATAGAGATAAGGGAATATGATAAGGGAATAACACTTAATGCAAGGCAAAGCCAGCAAAGTCCGATCAAGGATAGTCCGAGGGTCACCAAAGAGGTAGATAGTAGTTCAGCACTGCTCTCTGGTTATGGTAGCATGATTCAGTTGCTTGATAACAGCTGGGAAGAAACTGTCCCTGAATCTGAAGATGTGCGTTTTCACACTTGTAAAACTTTTGCCTAATGGGAGAGGGGAGAAGAGGGAGTGGTCCTTGATGATGCTGCTGGCCTTGCCGAGGCAGCGTGAGGTATAAATGGAGTCAATAGAAGGGAGGTTGGTTTGTGTCCATGATTTGCAGCAATTTCTTGTGGTCTTGGATGGAGCTGTTTCGAACCAAGCTGTGATGCCCCAGGCTGCAGTTAGTTATTGATGTTGTGAAGTAGATGGGGTATTAAATTATCCTTAAATTATGGAAAATTATCGTTTATAAATAAATAATTAAAGCATGAACCAGTGCAGCAAACCTCACTAAGCCTATTGTAGAAATGTGGTAAGAACATCTGTTTGTTAGTAGGCCTTTGTACCCCAACAGCATATCCCCAAAGCTTGCATATAACAATCACCAAAGTCAATTTTAATCTCCAGGGTAGACAAAAATGCTGGAGAAACTCAGCGGGTGAGGCAGCATCTATGGAGCGAAGGAAATTGGCAACGTTTCGGGTCGAAACCCTTCTTCAGACTGAAGAAGGGTTTCGGCCTGAAACGTGTTGGCCTTCAAAACAAGAGGAGTTGCGTATAGGAGCAAAGAGGTCCTTCTGCAGTTGTATAGGGCCCTAGTGAGACCACAGCTGGAGTATTGCGTGCAGTTTTTGTCTAGAGGAGTCAGGGGATATGCAGAGAAGGCAGGAACGGGGAACTGATTGGGGATGATCAGCCATGATCACAATAAATGGCAGTGCTGGCTCGAAGGGCCGAATGGCCTCCTCCTGCACCTATTGTCCATTGTCTATTGTCATGATTTAACCAAAAAGGATTTGACTACCTTTCCTCATCTAGCCGGCTCACTCATCATTGCCACGATTAAGAAAATGCCCCAGATGGTGAAAAGTCTATGTTCATAGCAGGAGCGCTGGGCTTATGCCGTTTAATGGTTTATGTGCATGGTTAAAATGTAATTTGATAATGTTGTTCAGATTTGATTGCTTATACAGCGTAGTGTGGAGTGGTCAGTGTACTTTCGGCAGGGTTCATTATACATTAACGTCAATAGTGTACGTTATGAAAGCGTTGAATCTAGGATGTGAAATTTGCCACACTCTACGGCAAAGTGAACAGATGTCATCTTTCAACATCTCAATTCCATTGATCTGTTTTTAGCACAATCCCACTTTGTTGACCAAGTTTGTTGCTATAGCAACCAAGGTTAAATGAGTTTGGTGTATGTTTCTTAGATACCAAATGTTACCTGCATGCTTTTGTAATGTTTGCCAGTCATTACAAGCTCCTTGTTGGGAAGCAGCAAGCAGAAGGATATTAGCACCTCAACCCTAACAGAGTTTGCACTGATTAAGGCACGCAATAAATATTCCCGGTACTGAGCCTGTATGTCTATCTCAAAAAAGCTACTTAACACTTGGCATGATCATTTTTTTAAGTTTTCATTTTTAAATAAGATTCCAGGATTAGCTTGGCTGCCCATAGTTCAGATGTAAAAGAATTGCAAAAATCAGTTATTTTTAAACTTTTACAGAGTCATGCGGCATTGAAACAGGGTCTTCTGCTCAACTTGCCCATACCAAGCAAGATGCCCCATCTAATCCCACCATTTACCCGTTGGCCCATATCCCTCTTAACCTTTCCTATCCATGTACCTGTTCAATTGTCTTTTAAATGTTGTTATTGGACCTGCCTCAATTACTTCCTCTGACAGTTTGTTCCATTTTACCTATCGCCCTCTGGGTGAAGAAGTTGCCCCTCAGCAACGCTGGAGAAAGGGAATAGGTTGGAGAAGGGTCTCGACCCAAAACATAACCATAACCTGCTCGCTCCAAACCTCGGCTAAAGCAGCGTCGCTTGTGGCTGAAGAGACCAATGCGGGAGTGACAGTCTCTGTGGCAAAGGCCACATTTGTGTGTGTGGTCTCTGGTTTGTTGAAGTTGCCGCGCTCCTTTCTGCTCCTTTTTGCGTGCCCGCTTGTCTGCTGCTGTGTTCAACAGTTTCTCTTCCCCTGTTTTGAGATGTTGGTTCAGGGTACCTCTCCACCTCGTGCGGTCAGCTGCAAGGCTCTCCCAGGACTCCACATCGATGTCGAGCGCCCGCCTTCATATCTCTCTTGCAGACATCCTTGTAACGTAGCTGGGGGCGGCCGATGGTTCTCCTCCCAGATGTCAGCTCTCCATAGAGGATGTCTTTTGGAATACGGCCATCCTCCATGCGGTGGACATGGCCCAGCCACCGCAGTCTGCGCTGCCTGAGTAGAGTGTACATACTGGGAAGGCCAGAGCGAGAGGATCTCGACGTTGGACATTCTGTCTTGCCAGGATATGCCCAGGATACGGCGGATGCTTCTCTGGTGGATGGTGTTGAGTCTTCTCTCCTGCCTGCATATGTAGTCCATGTCTCACTGCCGTACAGCAGTGTGCTGTTGACACAGGCATTGTAGACTGCTATCTTTGTCTTCACTGTCAGCTTTGGGTTGGTCCACACTCGAGTTGTGAGGCGAGCGAGAGTTGTAGCTGCCATCCCGATCCTCTTATCAATCTCTGTGTCCAAGGAGAGGTCGTCAGTAATGGTGGAGCTGAGGTACGTGAAATGATGGACGGCATCAAGTTCGTAGTCATCGATGGTGATGACAGGCGGCGCCTCTGTATCCGGCCCCAGGGCGTTCGTCTGCTTCAGGCTGATGGTCAGCCCGAAGTCCTTGCATGCCCGATAGAAGCGGTCCCTCAGTGACTGTAGCTCCTGCTGGGTGTGGGACACAACTGCAGCATCAGCGGCAAACAACATGTCTCTGATGAGAGCTTCACGTACTTTTGTCTTGGCTCTGAGGCGGGTGAGGTTGAAGAGCCTGCCATCTGATCTAGTACGCAGGTAGATCCCCTCTGTTGCAGTGCCAAAGGCATGTTTCAGGAGCAGAGCAAAGAAAATCCCAAAGAGTGGGAGCGAGGACACAGGCTTGTTTGACACCACTGCGGATGTTGAAGAATCTTCACCCTTCGCCAACTCCAGGAGAAGTGCAGAGAACAGCGGATGCCTCTGTATGTTGCTTTCATTGACCTCACCAAGGCGTTCAACCTTGTCATCAGAGATGGCCTATTTAAGGCTCTGCCAAAGATGGCTGCCCACCAAAACTGCAGAGCATGATAGAATCCTTCCACATCAACACGAAGGGGACAGTGCAGTTCAATGGCAGCTCTCTGAGCCCTTCGACATCCGCAGTGGTGTCAAACAAGGCTGCGTCCTCGCTCCCACACTCTTTGGGCTGCCCGTGATGTTCGTCCATACTAATCCCATGTGCGTGCATTAGGCCCCAATCCCTCTTTACCTTTCCAAACCAAGTACTTATACAAATGCCTTTTGAAGGTTCCAATTAGGGTTGCCAACTTTCTCCCTCCCAAATAAGGGACAAAAGGTCAAACTAAGGGACAAATTCCCGACGGCAATTTGTTGACCGACTCGGCTGTGGCTGGGTGAATGATGAGTTGGCCCGGGTGCTGGACTGCACACAAAGCCCAGCCGCTGCGCCAGCTGAGGGGTTTCGTCCCGGGCTGCGTGATGTCGCGCGCAAAGTCCGGCGCCCCATCCAACTCATAAACCGATGATCGGCCATGAGAAGGAGCGGTGGTGTTGTTGGCGGCAAGCGAAGGTCCGATCGACGGGGCCACGGGCGAAGTGCTGCTGCTGCACTCCATAGGCTGCTCTACATCGGGATGGGTGAAGGGGGTCGGACGCTGTGCTCCAACCCGACAGTCCCCTCGACCCCAGTAGTAGCAGTCAAATACGGACAAGGGCAGTCCCATACGTGACAAACCAATTTAGCCCAATATACAGGATGTCCCGGCTAATACGAGACAGTTGGCAACCCTAGTTGTAATCGTGTCTGCCTCCACTATTTCTTCTGACAGCTTGTTCCTGATTATCACCAGGTAATCCTGAGAATTCACCTTTAGATTAATTTTAGGTAGACAAAAATGCTAGAGAAACTCAGCGGGTCTCAGAGGCAACATCAATGGAACGAAGGAATAGGCGACGTTTCGGGTCGAGACCCTTCTTCAGACTGATGTGGGGGTGGTGGGGGTGGGAAGAAGAAAGGAAGAGGCGGAGACAGTGTGCTGTGGGAGAGCTGGGAAGGGGAGGGGAAGGAGGGAGAAAGCAAGGACTACCTGAAATTGGAGAAGTCTGAAGAAGGGTCTCGACCCGAAACGTCGCCTATCTCCTTCGCTCCTTAGATGCTGCTGCACCCGCTGAGTTTCTCCAGCTTTTTTGTGTACCTTGGAGAAGTCAATGTTCATACCGCTGGGGTGTAAACTACCCAAGCAAAATACGAGGTGCTGCTCCTCCAATTTGCAGTGGGCCTCACTCTGGCCATGGAGGAGGCCCAGGACAGAAAGGTCGGATTCGGAATGGGAGGGGGAGTTGAAGTGCTGAGCCACCGGGAGATCAGGTTGGTTAG
Organism: Okamejei kenojei; assembly: GCA_035221665.1. Lineage (NCBI taxonomy): Eukaryota > Metazoa > Chordata > Chondrichthyes > Rajiformes > Rajidae > Okamejei > Okamejei kenojei. The sequence goes on along the minus strand of CM069137.1, from coordinate 101,444,380 downwards.
TGCGAACTGAGCGGAGGTGTTGGGCGAAGCGATCGCCAAGCCTGCGCTTGGTCTCACCGATATAGATTAATTTAAATTTAATGTCTCTTCTCTCACCTTAAACCTGTTTAGTTCTGAACTTCCCTGCCTTTGGAAAAATAGTCTGATTATCAATTTTGTCTATGCCCCTCATAATTTTATAAATGTCAATGTCACTGCTTGGCCTCCTGAGTTCGTGAGCCTAGAGCCCTCATTCCAGGCACCTTCCGAGTCAAGTCTAGTACAGTCTAGAGAACAGTCCCGACCCAAAACCTCACCTGTTCACGTTCTGCAGAGATGTTGCCTGACCCGCTGAATTACTCCAGCATCTTGTGACCTTGCTAGTCAATCGATTCTAAATGTGGTCTAACCAATGCAACATAGGCCCAAATCTTACACGGTATGACTTGGGTGGGGGAGGGATGGAGAGAGAGGGGGGATGTATGGGTCACTTAAGGATGCAAGGAATATTGATTTCTCTAACTGCAAGTAACCTTGCATCCCCTCTCTCCCTCCCTCTCACACCCTGGTCACACCAGAGTCAAAGTTGTCTTGCAAAATTGTCTGTAACTCGTTCTCCCCCAGCACACAGCTAACAATGGCCTGTTTCCTTTATCATCGTTACTTTTTTGCATATCTTTTATTCATTTGTTCAATATCTCTCTTCTATATCTCTCGTTTCCCTTTCCCCTGACTCACAGTCTGAAGAAGGATCTCCAAAACGTCACCTATTCCTTTTCTCCAGAGATGTTGACACGCTGAGTTACTCCAGCTTTTTGTGCCTAAAGGGCCTGTCCCATTTACGTGTCCTTGGCACCCAAATTACATGACCTAGTGGTCGCGTTGAGCCGAAGGTCACGCGCGATTTCATGCGTACGCACAGCCGTCTAGAGCGCGTGACGTCATTTGAAGATGGACACAAAGCTGGAGTAACTCAGCGGGACCGGCAGCATCTCTGGAGAGAAGGAATGGATGATGTTTTGTGTCGAGACTTTTCTTCAGTCTGAAAAGAAGGGTCTTGACCTGAAAAGTCACCCATTGCTTCTCTCCAGAGATGCTGCTGGTCCCGCTGAGTTACTCCTGCATTTTGTGTCTCTCTTCAATTTTCTTGGCCCCGCTCTGGGAGTAGGAGTGGGGACGGATCCGGACAGCAACGGCCGTGAGCCCCAGACCGAGTTCGGCGATCGTTTGCCTGCTTCTGCTGCTGTTGAAGGTGAGATGTTACATCGTGCCAGGGTCTTGGGCCTGTCCCACTTTGGCCGTCAGTTCCGCGACAGGGCGTTGGCGAGCGAAGATTTTGTTCACTACAAACATTTCGGAGCCCCGCGCGATGCCGCGCACAACTACATACCCCTTCTAAGTGGGACCAGCCCCGCGCGGCCATGCGATGCCCGTATGCCTCAACACGACCACGAGGTCGCGTAATTTGCGTGCCAAGGACACGTAAGTGGGACAGGCCCTTTACTCCTCCACATGCTGTATCCACCACCTTGTTCTTTAAGTCATTCAGCCATGATCACATTGAATGACGATGCTGGCTTGAAGGGCCAAATGGCCTCCTCCTGCACCTATTGTCTATTGTCTATTAAGTAGAACCAAGGAACTGCAGATGCTGGTCTGCACACAAAGGACACGAAGTGCTGGAGTGACTTGGCTGGTCAGGCGGCAACTCTGGAGAACATGGAGAGGTGATGTATCGGGATGGGACTCGTTTTCAGTCTCTCCATTTTGTCACCTTCTTCTTTAACCTGGCTACCTGTCATGTCTCACTCAGCAAGTGATGTTAATGCCATGGCAATGTCACACCTTAGATTTGCCCTTCCTCCCTTCTATCCATGCTGTAATGCTCTGTGGTAAGAAACTGCACTTTCAGGAAACTCACGCGCTCCAATGTTTCATATTGGCTTCAGTAACCGCTGGATTTATTTTTTAAATATACTTATTTTTTGTTAATTATTAAAGTAGCATGACAAAAATATTGTAACTTTTAATTAGCAGATAGTTGGTGAGAGAAACCCAGTGTAAGTAATTACATAATAATCAGCCACCCATCTGTTTTCACTGTCATGGTGTTAGAACTGATAGTCACGTGGTTGGTCACACTCTACGCATAAGAGCAAGTAAATTCATACAATTTGACTGGTAGTTAGTTCTGAAAGTATAATTGTGGCGGCATTCACATTCTCTTTACAAGTGGAATTGGATAACAAGCAGGGAGGCAAGGAGTGAATGGAACCATGTGAGATAGGAATTAACGAAAAGAGAGCTGGAAGCATCCAACAGAGTTTGTAGAGAAGAAGCATCCAGTTGAAGATTAGGCGACACGTTGGCGCAGCGGTCGACTTGCTGCCTTACAGTGCCAGAGACCCAGGTTCGATCCTGACTACGGGTGCTGTCTGCACGGAACTTGTCCGTTCTTTAGTTTATTTTAGTTTAGAGATACAGCGCGGAAACGGGCCCTTCGCCCCACTGCGTCCGCGCTGACAGGCGATCCCCGCACATCAACACTATCCTACACCCACTAGGGACAATTGTTACATTTACCAAGCCAATGAACCTACAAACCTGTACGTCTTTGGAGCGTGGGAGGAAACCGTAGACCTCGAGAAAACCCACGCAGGTCACGGGGAGAACGTACAAACTCCCTGTGACCGCCTGGGTTTTCTCCGGGTGCTCCGGTTTCCTCCCACATTCCAAAGATGTGCATGTTTGTAGGTTAATTGGCTTGGTAAATTGTCCCTAGTGTGTAGGATAGAACTAGTGTAAGGGTGATCAATGGTCGGCATGAACTCGGTGGGCCGAAGGGCCTGTTTCTATGCTGAATCTCTGAACTAAAATAAAATAAAATTAACCTGACCCTTGAACTTGAATGCAGATGATTCAAAACGAGTAATATCTAAGCACTGGATCATAAAGCATCGGATTATGAAAAAGAACAAAAAATGACTGAAATGTTGAAGCTGGCGAAAATAAACATGCTGTTGTCACAAGCTGTGGGCTTGATTTATGCCTTCAGCTTGCCAAACCTATAAAGCAGCTCACACTAGGTTAGTAAGAAAGAACTGCAGAAGCTGGTTTACATCGAAGGTAGACACAAAATGCTGGAGTAACTCAGCGGGTGAGGTAGCATCTCTGGAGTGAAGGAATGGGCGATGTTTCGGGTCGAGACCCTTCTTCAGACTGATGTCAGGGGAGGGGGTTGGACAAAGATAGAATGTAGTCGGAGACAGAAAGACTGGTGGGAGAACTGGGAAGGGGAAGGGATGGAGAGGGAAAGCCTCACCCACTGAGTTACTCCAGCATTTTGTGTCTACCTTCACACTAGGTTATTTTGGAAGTGGAATTTTCCATCTTTAAATCTCATGCCTTTGTTTCAGATGCTTCCACTTGTATCCTAGACTGCATGAACAATCAAAAGCACAAAACTCAGATGGTAAAATTGTCGCATTTGTGCATCATCGCAGCTGTTATTGTCGACAAAAACTCTGTAGTGTACTTTGGAACTAGCGCAGTTTGCTGGGAGGATATTAGTCATTGGTGGTTTGTGTGAGACCCATCAGCCACTTGTCATACACACTTCTGCGGTAAGTTCAATCCAAATCATGTTTGCAGAAGGTGACTGACGAGTAGTTGCTGCACTCTCTTGGATTCAGTACTAGCCACAGAAACGGTTTTCTTTCAGAAAGCATGCATGTTTCCTCACTGGTTGTGTATCATGTGATTTGGAGGCAAATACCCGTGAAAACAATTAATGCTGCAGTTTGCAAATAGATAGATAGACGTTATGAACATGTTCTATTAAAGGACAAAAGTTATTTGATATGTGGAAAGATTAAATATTATAATTGATAAAATGGAAGACAAGAAATAGACAATAGACAATAGGTGCAGGAGTAGGCCATTCGGCCCTTCGAACAAGCACCGCCATTCAATGTGATCATGGCTGATCATCCCCAATCAGTACCTCGTTCCTGCCTTCTCCCCATATCCCCTGACTCTGCTATTTTTAAGAGCCCTATCTAGCTCTCTCTTGAAAGCATCCAGAGAACCGGCCTCCACCGCCCTCTGAGGCAGAGAATTCCACAGACCCACCACTCTCTGTGAGAAAAAGTGTTTCCTCGTCTCCGTTCTAAATGGCTTACTCCTTATTCTTAAACTGTGGCCCCTGGTTCAGGACTCCCCCAACATCGGGAACATGTTTCCAAACCCTTAACAATCTTAAATGTTTCAATGAGAGAACCTCTCATTCTTCTAAACTCCAGAGTGTACAAGCCCAGCTGCTCCATTCTCTCAGCATATGACAGTCCCGCCATCCCGGGAATTAACATTGTAAACCTACGCTGCACTCCCTCAATAGCAAGAATGTCCTTCCTCAAATTAGGGGACCCAAATTGCACACAATACTCCAAGTGTGGTCTGGAATCATGCTTTTAATGTTTTTAAACATTAAGTGTTGATATTGTAAAAGTATTGAACCTTTGATGTTTTATTTGTTAAATATAGAACCTGGTTTTGATTTAAACCTACATACGATATCAAGATATTTCATTGTTGTCCTTTCCTCATTAACTACATCTCTAGAACAGTAACAAAAGCTGCCTGACAAAATAGATTTAGCAATTTAATCAATTGTGGAATGTAATGTATAATTATCTCACTCCTGGTTGTCTTTGTAGCTGGAACTGCCTTTAAAATGTTCTGAGAATTTTCTGAGGTTATTGGTCCCACCTCAAACCAGCTCGGAATGATTGTTATTCAATTCTATGGAATCGTTCTCACTCACTGTAACTCCGTATCCAAAATACTGCATGGTGGAGTAGCGGTGGAGTTACAACTCCAAGGACCCGGGTTCGATCCTGACTACAGGTGCTGTCTGTACGGAGTTTGTACATTCTCCCTGTGACTGCGTGGGTTTTCCCCGGGGGGCCCAGTTTCCTTCCACACTCCAAAGACGTACAGGTTTGTAGGTTAATTTGGCTTTGGTAAAAATTGTAAATTGTGTGTGGATGGTTATTGTAAATAACCAAAAATTGTAAATAGTGTGCAGGATGGTGCTAGTGTACAAAAATACTCTAAATGTTATGGTAAGAATGTGTTGTATTGGAATGGTAAGAAATGTTTCAGTCATGGGGACTCCACTGTATATTTCTCAGTATGACCATCTATATCTATCTATACTATTACTAAAACTCTCATCTTGACCACTTCCGGCCTGCATTGTAATTAAATTTGCGCAAATATATCGCTAGGATCTTTTCGCCACCTTACTCACCGTTCTCCCCTGCTCCAAGCCACCACGTTTTGTACCGATCAGTGAAATAATAGGAAGGTTATGTAGGTTCAAAAAATCATGAGATCAGCAGATTGGTCTTCTTGCCTGTCTTCCACCATGAAGGTAACGCCCCCTCTGGGGGTGAGGAAAATAAAGCACCGAAGGGTGTGAGTGTGTGTGTGAGTCCGGAGGACGCGCTCAGTCCAGAAGTCGGGCGTGAATATAATCAAGAGAGTTTTACTGTCGTATGTCCTGGATGTGTGTGTGTGTGTGTGTGTGTGTGTGTGTGTGTGATGGAGGGTGTGTATGTGTGTGTGTGTGTGTGTGTGTGTGTGTGTGTGTGTGTGTGTGTGTGTGTGTGTGTGTGTGATGGAGGGTGTGTGTGTGATGGAGGGTGTGTGTGTGTGAGGTGGAGGGTGTGTGTGTGTGTGTGTGATGGAGGGTGTGTGTGTGTGTGTGTGTGTGTGATGGAGGGTGTGTGTGTGTGTGTGTGTGAGATGGAGCGTGTGTGTGTGTGTGTGATGGAGGGTGTGTGTGTGTGATGGAGGGTGTGTGTGTGTGTGTGAGTGAGTGAGCCAGCCATGAGTGACTGAACTGTACGTCCACCAGCCGTGACTGACTGAACTGTGAGTCCACCAACTGTGAGTGACTGAACTGTGCATCCACTAGCCGTGAGTGACTGAACTGTGAGTCCAATAATCCATTCGTCGCACAATGTCCATACTAGCCATCTGGAAACCAGTCCCTTCGGCCCACAAGACCCATACTAGTGCTCCAGAAGCGCCTCCCCCTCCCACTGGCCACCAATATTGGAAATGGTGGAGAGGTGGAATATTGCGTTGGGGGACCAGCCCTCCCGTGTGAACATGGGACCCAACGGGTCCAACTTAGTCTAGTTATATATATTTCTGTGATAGAATATGTACGAGCTGAGAGAAGAGAGTGTGAAGGGTAAGGATCAGGGGAAATTTAGAGAAATAAGAAGATTGTGGATTTGATGCAAAGTCACAGATGGTGGGGGAAGATGTTACTTGACGATGTAACCCCAGACTGGATTATGAGCTGATCAGATGGTTGGGTGGGGGGGAGAGAGACTCTTGGTGGAGGGTTGATTGTTGAATTATGAGTACATTGAAGGGATCTTGGAGCATTGGAGTGTCTTGAGCATCAGAGCTATGGATCCGCGAGATTTGGGGGTAAATTGGATGAAAGGGTTGAAATTATTGAGGAAATCTGGGCCTGGGCCAGAACCAGGAGCCTTGCAGTGTCAGGAGCAAAGTTGTGGGCTTGAGATGTGACACTGCCTTGTGGCTGTGAGGATGAGTGGTAGTGCCACAAATCAAGGGCAAATAAGGAACATTCCACAGGCAAACCAATGCAGTACAGTGTAAGTCAATTTCCAGGAGTGTTAGGAGAAAAATGATCTAATTTTAAAATTCTCCCCACCAATTATCCAAACGGTGAAATGAAAAAGGAATCATTTCACACTATGTACAAATGTACAACTGATAGGGACATTATGTATAGGAAGGAACTGCAGATGCTGGTGTAGTGGCCATTTGGCCTGTTTTGCATGTCATTGATGATGTTATGTTCCTTTAAATTTTAGACTGCCCGTTATATTGTGGGTGGGATTTATGACGTGTTTTTGGGCGTGTTTGGAGCTTAGATGCTTGCGTAGAAGTTTAGTTTTTAGATTAGTTTGGAGAGACGATGGGGAAGTTTAATCCTTCGACCATGCGGGCGCATGCGGGGTCCATGCGAGATCTAAGGAGATCATTCCAGTGTAACGGAGGCACAAGGAGTTTTCTAATGTTTAAAGTAATAAGCCGGAGCGCGATGAAGATTGCAGTAAGGTCGGAAGACGTTTGGATGTATTTTATCGTTTTCTATCAACAATGAAGCATTTATTCATCTAAAGACTGTGTTTTGAAGCCATATCTGTGAAGAAGCTCTGAAGGTCTCTGTGAGTGAGCTCGCATGCGTTTTGAAGACACCCCCTCCCACCATTCTCATCCATTTAGTGGCTAGGGTGCTAATTTCCTGAAAGATATGAAAATCTGCCGCTACAGCTGGTTTAAACTGAAGATAGACACAAAAGAAGAAGGGTCTCGACACGAAATATTCCTTCTCTCCAGAGATACTGTCTGTCCTTCTTAGTTACTCCAGCTTTTTATGTTTAAGTTCGGAAAATTATGTATGTTGTATAACAGAAATTCACATCAATAAGTGGACTGTCAAATTTCCAAAGCAATTTTCCAACCCCAAAATGGTCATATACATGCCTAATGTACATTTTCCATTGCACAACTCTGGTGAGGGGTAGGAGGAAGGTATTTTGCAATTTTTGTTTTTCAACCTCCATTTTTTATTATTACAATAGACACTGTGGCTGAATAGATTAGTACTAAAACAATGTCCTGAACCAGAGTCTCATTCTAGTAACTTAATGCTCTGTAACTTCCTACTGAAATCATGCAACTGTTCTGTTAATAAAAACATACAATATTATGTACAAGAAAAGCCAGCTCAATTCTTTATTTCGGTAGATGCAGGTTTATAAAAAAGGACACAAAGTGCTGGAGTAACTCAGTGGGTCAGTCAGCATGTGTCGGAAGGAACTGCAGATGCTGGTTTAAATCGAAGATAGACACAAAATGCTGGAGTAACTCAACAGGACAGGCAGCAACTCTGGAGAAAAGGAATGTAGACAGTGCAGAAGGAATGTTGAGTTAGTCTGAAGAAGGATCTCGACCCGAAACGTCACCCATTCCTTCTCTCCAGACTTGCTGCCTGTCCTGCTGAGTTACTCCAGCATTTTGTGTCTAGGTCAGTCAGCATCTCTGGAAAACATGGATAGGTGGGTAGGAACCTTCTTCAGATTGACTGAAGGGAGCTGGGAGGGGGCAAGAATACTAATTGAGAGAAGACACAGGACTAACCATCTGCCTACCAACAACCCCCCCCCTCCCCCCATTCACCTGGCAGGTCATAGGAAGTTTCAGGTGAGTGGGGGGAGGGGGGGTTGTTGGTAGGCAGATGGTTAGAACAAAGACCTGAGATTAAAATAAATGGGTTGGAGTTGAAAATTGTGGAGCCTGAGGAAGGAATGTGAGTGGAGGGAGAAGGGGAGGGGAGAAATAGGCATGAGACCTAGCAATAAAAAGGAAAATTTCCTCCAAATTCAGTTCCTGCCATCTCCTTCTTTGTAAAGTACTGTCACATGTTCTATGTGAAAAATAATGAATTAAGTGCATTTAAGATATTTCCCCAGTTGCCTGACAATTCTGTGAACCATCCATACCCAGCTGGTGAGTCCCATCAGCTAAGATAGACACAAAGTGCTGTAGTAACTCAGCGGGTCGGGCAGTATCTGAACATTATATATATTTCTATGGTAGAATATGTACGAGCTGGGAGGAAAGAGTCTGAAGAATAAGGATCAGAGGATGTTTAGAGAATGAAGAGGATTGGGCATTTGTTGAAGAAATGGGTGACGTTTCGGGTCGAGACCCATCTTCAGCCTGAAAGTGAGGGGAGAGGGCAACTGGAGATATAGAAGGTTACAAAGAGGTGTGAAGATGTGAAAAGGACAGATCAAAGCAGACGATGTTCCTGGGAATGGTTCATTGTTGGTTGAGGGGAAGGTGACAATGGGGTATACACACAGTAGAATTAATCAGGAGGACAGTAAAACTAAAGATAGATACAAAATGCTGGAATAACTCAGGGAAACTAGTTGGGAAAACAAGGGTGGGGGAGGGACAGAGAGAGAGAATGGGCGCACGGGTTTGAAAACAGCGGATTGTCTGTCGGTACCTGTAATCCGGGTTGGGTCCGAACCGGGATAACCGGATCTGGAGTTGGAATCCCTGAGGCAGAAGATGGAGGTGCAGGCAAGCACTGTGAAAACATACTTGGCCGTGGTAGTGAAGTCTCCTTGGTTGTTAGGAAGCTTCCTCCCAGGTAACATTGTTGTGAAACGAACCATCTGCCAGTTGGTTTAATAGCCTGGTAAACAATGGGATGTTATCTCTGAGCACACAAGGAGATTCCTAATACATTGGAGCCACAGTCTTTGCCACAAAGGTGTTTGCATTCAAAGGAAACCTAATTTTCCCACACGTTGTTTCAATTTTAATTCTTGTACTTTATGGTATTTCAAATATAAATTCTTGTTCCCATTTACTGTAGATCTAATAGAGGTGCATAAATTCATGAGAGGAATAGATTGGGGAGATGCACAGAGTCTCTTGCCCAGAGTAGGTCAAATAGAGGACCAGAGGACATAGGTGAAGGGGAAATGATTTAATAGGAATCTGAGGGGTAACTTTTTCACACAAAGGGGGGTGGGTGTATGGAACAAGCTGCCAGAGGAGGTAGTTGAGCAGGGACTATCCCAATATTTAAGAAACAGTTAGACAGGTACATGGATAGGACAGGTTTGGAGGGAATTGGACCATACGTGGGCAGGTGGGACAAGTGTGGGACGTATAATGTGGGCAAGTTGGGCCAAAGGGCCTGTTTCCATGCTGTATCATTCTATGACTCTATAACTATTGAATCTGCCGCCATCTTATAATAACAACTGTCTCGAAGATATAAAATTGATCTGTAGTTTAAATCTGCAGCCTAACTCGACTCACTTTCTAACCTGCATGTGTAAAAAAAAAACATGGGCAGCCTTGAGGAATGGCTTTTTATAGCTTACTAAGCTGTGAATGTTGCAATAAAGAACTGCGGATGCTGGTCAATGCAAAAAGTGCTTGAGAACTCAGCGGTTCAGGCAGCATTTCTGGAGAAGATGGATAGGTGATGGTTTGGGTTGGAACCCTCATGCTGGGCAAGAGAGTCTGTGCATTTACCCGATCTATTCCCCTCATGATTTTGTACACGTCTATAACATCACTCCTCATCCTACTGTGCTCCAAAGGATAAAGTCCCAATCTGTTTAACCTCTCCCTACAGCTCAGTCCCTTGAGTCCTGGCAACATCCTCATAAATCTCTGCACCCTTTCCAGCCTAACAACATGGTGAACAAAACTGAACACAATACTTTAAATGCGGCCACACCATTGTCTTATACAACTGTAACATGACCTCCCAACTTCTATACTCAATACTCTGACTCATGTAGGCCAATGTACCAAAAGCCTTTTTGACCACCTTATCTACCTGTGACGCCACTTTCAATGAACTATGTACCTGCACTCCTAGATCCCTCTGCTCCACAACACTACCCAAAGCCCTGCCATGCACTGTATAGGTCCTACCTTCATTAGACGTCCCAAAATGTAACACCTCACATTTCTCTGCATTAAATTCCATCTACTGTTCCTCAGCCCACCTGGCCAATCGATCCAGATCCTGCTGCAATTTGTGCAATCACCTTCCACCCACTTTAGTGTCATCTTGCCTTGTATGTTCTCATCCAAATCATTGATGTAGATGACTGACAGGGCAAGAGACTCTGTGCATCTCCCCAATCTATTCCTCTCATGACTGAACCCTGAGGTACACCACCAGTCACAAACCTCCAGTCTGAGAAGCAACCTTCCACCGTCACCCTCTGCTTCCTCCCATGAAGCCAATTTTCTATCCATTCAGCTATCTCGCCTACTATGCGGAGCCTTGTCAAATGCCTTTGCTGAAGTTCATGTACACAACATCTACAGCTCTGCCCATATCAGCCATTTGGTCACATCTTCAAAAATCACAACTAGATTCATGAGACACGACCTCCCACGTACAAAACCGTGCTAACTATCCTGCTGATCCCTTGTCCAATTAGATGTATGTATTTCTTATCCCTCAGAATACTCTCTAAATATATTGTTGTTTCCACAACTTTTTATCTTTAGTTGCTTTTTTTACAGAGGATAAAGAAATTGAGGTGGCTACTGTGCTGTAATTGTCAGATACAATGTTTCACTATTCTGCATGTTAATTTACTGTCAACAGCAAGTGGTCTTTTTGCAAATATTCTCACCTCCTTTTCTGGAGATGTTGAATAATCTCCTGCATTCTCTTGGCCCTTTGCCAAAGTGACTATTGACTGCAGTGGAAATGGAACTGAAATGAAAATGCAATGAGCTGTTTGGCCTGCCCTGTGCTTGAAACAGCAATGGAAATGGAAATGGAAATGAAATGAAATTAGTTGTTTGACCTGCCCTGTGCTTGAAATGGAAATGGAAATGGAGAAATGGAAATGGAAATGGAAATGGAAATGGAAATGAAATGAATTGTTTGGCCTGCCCTGTGCTTGAAATTGAAATGGAAATGAGTTGTTTGGCCTGCCAGAAACCACTAATTTCGGCCCACAGGGCCCTATTAGCTGACAAACCAGTCCCTTTTGCCCAAAATGCCTGTATTAGCCCATGAGTAGCATTCTGGCCCAAAAGGCCCGTGCCAAGCCAGGAAAAGTCCAGAAAAAGTCCCTTTCACTGAGATTTCACTCTGATTTTTTAGTAAGGTCCCTTTGGCCCATCAGGCATGTACTAGCCCTGGTGGAGTCCCTTCGGCCCATCAGTAAGTTTTTCCCCTGCAAGTATTAAACCTCACCCCAGTATTTGTATCTCTCCCTTCATTGGCTCCCTGTGAGATCCAGGTCAGGATAGGCTTTCCTCCTTCATTGCTGTGAACTGCAGAAAAAGATGAAAAATGTCTAAAATGGATTCCCCACCCTCTCCCCCTTCTCTCTCACACAGTCTCTCACCTGCTTAGGGCAGAATTTTAGGACCATGCGCGAGAATAAATTAGAAAATTAAGTACAGGCTGAGCACTTTTTTTTTTTACCCTCGGTTCCAGAGTCTTTCTGGATTATCCGTTTTTCTGGACCAACAGAGGTTACGTGATAATGAAACGACAATACACCGTTGGCCCACTAATGACTCTCCTCCCGTGTCTCTAAACCACCACGGAGTGGCAGAAACGTAAGTAAAACAAATATAAAATGTTATCTGAATGATCCCCACTCGACCGCTGCTACCTGTTTCTCCGTCATCTGTCCAGTCGGCCTCTTTGTGTCTCCTTTATGTTCTTTTGTCTATTAACCATCATCTGCAGTCATCGGCAATAATTATACCAGTCACTTTGCTATGTTCACAGTAAACCCTCGTTATAATGGACCATAATGGACGGAGAGGTGTCCATTATTGTCGCTTGCCCACTATAACTGAGGAAGGTACTATCATTTTGTGTATTTGAAACAAAGAACTGCCAATGATGGTTAACAGACAAAAGGACACAAAGTGCTGGTGTAATTCAGCGGGTCAGGATTTCTGTTGAACATGGAGAGGTGACATCGTGACCCTCTCAGACGGATTCAGTCAGTACTTTGTGTCGTTTCACCTTAACCTCATGATGCCGCTGGTCCACACCAGTGAGCCCTTCTTCACCGCTTCACACGGCTGTTGTTGTGGCTCTCGTTGTAGCTGTTCACTCTGCCACCTCGGTCACCATGGGGCTCCCTCCCCTCTTACCTGCTGTCGCTTCCAAGGTGGAGAATGTCGGCGACTGCGGGGGAGAAGGAGGAGGGGACGGTGGTGGGGGTTTGGAGGGGGAGGACGGGAAGGAGCCCCACGGTGACTGAGCGCATCCTGTCGGTTGCGGCGATCTGAAGAAAGCGCCATCCTCAGGGGCTACAACGCGAGCCGCAACAACAGCCGTGTCACCGGACCGTGCGGTGGGTGAAGAAGGGCTCGCTGGTGATCCTTGTGAGTCGGGAGCGGGGTGGGAAGCCGGGGATGTAAACGCCTGGGGAGACGGTGGGATCCGGGGATGGGTTGGCAGGTCCATCCACTATATCCCACATCTGCTATAAGGGGGTCATTAACATAGAAACATAGAAAATAGGTGCAGGAGGAGGCCATTCGGCCCTTCGAGCTAGCACCGCCATTCATTGTGATCATGGCTAATCGTCCCCTATCACTAACCCCTGCCTGCCTTCTCCCCATATTCCTTGATTCCACTAGCCCCTAGAGCTCTAACTAACTCTTAAATCCACCCAGTGACTTGGCCTCCACTGCCCTCTGTGGTAGGGAATTCCACAAATTCACAAATCTCTGGGTGAAAACGTTTTTTCTCACCTCAGTCTTAAATGAACTCACCTTTATTCTAAAACTGTGGCCCCTGGTTCAGGACTCGCCCAACATTGGGAACAATTTTCCTGCATTTAGCTTGTCCAGTCTTTTATAATTTTATATTTCTATAACATCCCCCCTCATCCTTCTAAACTCCAGTAAATACAAGTCTATTCTTTTCAATCTTTCCTCATATGACAGTCCCGCCATCCCAGGGATCAATCTCGTGAACCTAGGCTGCACTGCCTCAATCACAAGGATGTTCTTCCTCAAATTAGGAGACCAAAACTGTACACGATACTCCAGATGTGGTCTCACCAGAGCCCTATACAACTGCATAAGAACCTCTTAACTCCTATACTGAAATAATCTTGTTATGAAGGCCAACATTCCATTAGCTTTCTTCACTGCCTGCTGTACCTGCACGCCAACTTTCAATGACCGGTGTACAAGGACACCCAGGTCTCGCTGTACCTCCCTCTTACCTAACATAACCCCATTGAGATAATAATCAATGTTTTTTGCCGCCAATAACAACCTTGTTTTTGCCGCCAAAGTGGATAACTGCACATTAATACAAGGGTTTATTGTGTTAAAGAAGGAACTGCAGATGCTGGAGAATCGAGGGTACACAAAAGGCTGGAGAAACTCAGCGGGTGCAGCAGCATCTAAGGAGCGAAGGAGATAGGGCGACGTTTCGGGTTGAGACCCTTCTTCAGACTGGTCAGGGATCAGGGAAACGAGAGATATAGACGGTGCTGTGGAGAGATAAAGAACAATGAATGAAAGATATGCAAAAAAGTATCGATGATAAAGGGAACAAGCCATTGTAAGCTGTTTGTGGTGTGAAAATGAGAAGCTGGTGCGACTAGGATGTGGGAGGGAGATAGAGAGAGAGGGAATGCCAGGGCCTGAGGGCTGAGGGAGAGGTGGGAAGGGGAGGAGACAGCAAGGATTAACAGTATTGAGAAAATTAAATGTTCAAGCCCAAAGGATGCAGACTCCCCAAGCGGAATATGAGGTGCTATTCCTCCAACTTGCGGTGTTGCTCGCTCTGGCCATGGAGGAGGCCCAGGACCGAGAGATGGGAGGGGGAGTTGAAGTGCTGAGCCACCGGGAGGTCGGGTTGGTTAATGCGGACCGAGCGGAGGTGTTCGGCGAAACGATCGCCAAGCCTCCGCTTGGTATCACCGATATAGATCATCTGGCATCTGGAGCAGCGGATGCAGTAGATGAGGTTGGAGGAGGTGCAGGTGAACCTCTGTCGGACCTGGAAGGACTGCTTGGGTCCCTGAAAGGAGTGGAGGGGGGAGGTGAAGGGACAGGTGTAGCATTTCTTGCGGTTGCAAGGGAAAGTGCCCGGGGAAGGGGTAGAGCGGGAGGGGAGGGAAGAATTGACAAGGGAGTTGCGGAGGGAGCAGTCTTTGCGGAAGGCAGACAGGGGGGGAAGATGGGAAGATGTGGCAAGTGGAGGGGTCACGTTGGAGGTGGCGAAATTGGCGGAGGACTATGTGTTGTATTTGCCGGCTGGTGGGGTGAAAGGTGAGGACCAGGGGGACTCTGCCCTGTTTGCGAGTGGGGGAATGGGGAGAGAGGGCAGTGTTGCGGGGTATGGAGGAGACCCTGGTGCGAGCCTCATCTATAATGGGGGAGGGGAATCCCCGTTCTCTGAAGAATGAGGCCATTTGTGATGACCTGGTGTGGAACACCTCATCCTGGGAGCAGATGCGGCGTAGACGGAGGAATTGGGAATAGAGGATGGAGTCCTTACAGGAAGCAGGGTGGGAGGAAGAGTAGTCCAGGTAGCTGTGGGAGTCAGTTGGTTTGTAGTGGATGTCGGTCAGGAGTGTATCACCTGCAATAGAGATGGTGAGGTCAAGGAATGGTAGGGAAATGTTGGAAATGGTCCAAGTGTATTTGAGTGCCAGATGGAAGTTGGTGGTGAAATGGATGAAGTCAGTCAGTTGTGTGTGGGTGCAGGAGGTGACACCATAGGCTTTGTGGAGAGATGATTGAGAGCAGAACTGAATAGGGATTTTGGGAAGCAACGTCTTAAAGGTGTCCAGTGAACGAGAGGCGTCCGGAGTTCCAGAGGTAGACGCAAAAAGCTGGAGTAACTCAGCGGGACAGGCAGCATCTCTGGAGAGAAGGAATGGGTCGAGACCCTTCTTCAGACTGCTCCAGAGGGTAGGAGGGACATTGAACTGGATGGTGGGAGGAGAGGTTGTGGACCAGTGCGTGGGGGCCAGGCAGAGCTGAAACACAAAAAGTTTCAATATTGAGCAAGCAGAGCTAGAATTAGACAAGGTCACGGAGGCATTTCAATGTTTGTTTAGATGTAAACAAATAACTCTGTCACGACCAAGGGACACGACCGGAAAGAGAGCTCACCACTCGCAAATGCCACCTGTGGCCGCTCTGGGAATTGCAACTAAGTGCTCATGATTTTCTCCGACTATAGGGGCGGGCAGACCGTCAGTTGCTGGGTCATCAGAATTCAACCTGTTGCATCATATTTTCAATGTTTATATTTTAGATTTTTTGTTATTGAAATCTCAATAGATTTATTAGACCTCAGTCTGTTAGGATCCACAACCCCACCTCCTCCACTATAACACTGAACACCGGCGTGCCACAGGGCTGTGTGCTCAGTCCTCTCCTCTACTCTCTCTTCACCCATGACTGCATCCCTAAGTTTAGCTCCAACGCCATCATAAAATTTGCCGACGACACCACGGTGGTAGGACTGATCAGCGACAACGACGAGTCAGCCTACAGGGAGGAGGTCCAGCACCTGACAACCTGGTGTGCCAATAACAACCTCGTCCTCAACTCCCAAAAGACGAAGGAGATCATTGTCGATTTCAGGAAGAACAGAGGGGGCAGACACACCCCCATCCATATAAACGGGACTGAGGTGGAGCGGGTCTCCAACTACAAATTCCTCGGGGTACACATCTCGGAGGATCTGTCCTGGTCCCTCAACACCTCCAAGCTGGTCAAAAAGGCGCAGCAGCGCCTTTACTTCCTGAGGAGGCTCAAAAAAGCCCACCTGTCCCCCCAGATCCTGACCAACTTCTACCGCTGTACCATCGAAAGCATCCTGACCACCTGCTTTACGGTATGGTACAGCAGTTGCACGTAGCAGACAGGAAGGCACTACAACGGGTGGTGAAAACCGCCCAGCACATCATCGGTGCCCCCGCTCCCTGCCATGGATGCCCTCCACCGAAAGCGGTGTCCTGAGACGGGCCGGGAAGATCATCAAGGAACCCTCCCACCCTAACCATGGACTGTTTGCCCTCCTACCATCGGGGAGGCGGTACAGGAGCCTCAGGTCCAGCACCAGCAGGATGAGGCGTAGCTTCTACAATAACACCATCGCACTGCTGAACTCGGAGTCCCGCCGATAGATTCCCACATCTGTATTTATTTATCTGTATTTATCTAAACTTTGCTATCACTACGTACTGACACTAAACTGCATTTCGTTGTACCCATACTTGTATCTGTGCAATGACATTAAATTTGAATTGAATTATTGAAATGACAGTGCATAAAATTAGGGCAGTGCAGTGTGACAGCAAGTGGAGTTGCTGCTCTCAGCTCCAGTAATACTGGTTCATCCTCGCATCTAATTCTGTCTGTGTGGAGTTTTTATGCTCACCCTGTGATTTACAAGGGTTTGCTCCAGGTGCTCTGGTTTCCACCCACATCCTGAGTTGGTTGATGGGGAACTACAAATTGTGTAGACGAGTGATTGAATATCGGGCAGTTAATAGGATCATGAATGAATTAATACGTTTATTGGCCCAGTATTCACATACAAGGAATTTGCCTTGGTGCTCCGCCCGCAAGTGACAACATGACATACAGTGACAGTTAAGAATGACATATGAAATGTTAAACATTAATAATAAAACATTATTGATTGAACATGTGAATTAATATGGAGGGTGGTGATAATATGAAATTAATGTACATGACTGGTGATCGTTGTCAACAATGTTAACAATGATCTATTCTACATTTTCCTTGAACTTCATCCCCTTTGATGTCTTGTTTTCACACCTCACCCTTCCATATCTCCCCTGACTCTGAGGGGAGCTGATCAAGATCCCGCTATGATACTTGATAACCATCTTCACTATCTACAATACTTTTACTGTCAACTGCCAACTTATTTATCGTGCCTTGTACATTCTCACCAGCCCAAGAATCAACCTTCATCCACCACCCTCTGCTTCCTATGATGAAGCCAATTCTGTATCCAGTTAGCTAGATCTCACTATGTCTGAAGAAGGGTCTCGACCCGAAACATCATCCATTCCTTCTCTCCAGGGATGCTGCCTGTCCCGCTGAGTTACTCCAGCTTTTTGTGCCTATATTCTTTTGGTTATTGATCCACATGAGCTCATTGGGCTGAAGGTTCTGTAGCTGATAACTATCCAAGATAACTGTAGCTGAGCAGACAGACTAAGTGAGGCAATTGTACGGTGACAGGCAGGATTTACGGTGGGGAAGTGTGCAGTTTGTCCACTTTGAATCTGAGAGAGCCAAAGTGATGTCTCAGTTGCCAAAAGCTTGATCAGACCACATCTGGAATAGTGCATTATTTTTGGCCTAAAACTCAGGAAAGTTAGACACAAAATGCTTGAGTAACTCAGTGGGTCAGGCAGAATCTCTGAAGAGAAGGAATAGATCACATATCTGCTATTGGGGAGATATATTGCAGATTTAATAGAATGGTTAAAAGATGGGGAGAGGGGACTGTATGATATATATATATATATTCACTTGAATTTAATGGATTTATGAATTATACAATAATTTGTGTAAAATGTACTAAAAGTTTGACAGGGCTGCCACGGAAGAACTATTTCCTCCACTGAAAAAGTGCAGAATATCGGAGCACAATTTTAAAATTATACTAAACCCTGTGAAATGGCAGCAAACTAACTCAATGATGTGGGTACAGGTACAAAATGCTGGAGTAATTCAGCAGGACAGGCAGCATCTCTAGAGAGAAGGTCTAGAATGGGGGTCTGTCTGAAGAAGGGTCTCAACCCGAAACATCATCTATTCCTTTTCTCCAGAGATGCTGTCTGACCACTGAGTTTTTGTGTCCATCTTCGGTTTAAATCAGCATCTTACACATGTTAAAATGGATAAACTATTCACTGCGTGCGAGTTCTGTGTTTCTCCAGCAGAGTGCTAGCAAGTAATCTAATAATAAAAATGCTAGTTTGTGATCTGCTAAGTAGTATGTTGTTATTGATTGCAGCTGTGGATTGTTGTTTAATTGTAATGCAATCAATACTAATTTCGTTTTAAAAAGCCACATCCATCTGGTGCACTTAAGGAAGAATGTAATGGCTCAGATTTCATGCTTCATCAATACTGTGTGTGCACACATCATACCTTCTTGCCAAAAGTCAATCATTCATGAAGATATTAGTTGCAGACAATGAATCCTGGCCAGACCATTAGAAGAGTGGAGAAATTGCTAATGTCACAGTCCATGTGTACTTCTAATGGGACTCAATGAGCAGCCTTGATGGGCCTAATGGCTTAATTCTACTCCTATCACTTATGAAGATCATGTGTACTTCTAATGAGACGCAATAAAAACCTAGTCAGGCAGTGGTTGGTCTCTTTGTGTAATGTACATGTTTTTTTTCCCTCACATTTCTCTTTTCTTTTGCCTGTCACTTTAAAGACAGCACATTCGGAGTCCTAGGTAGACAAAAATGCTGGAGAAACTCAGCGAGTGCAGCAGCATCTATGGAGCAAAGGAAATAGACAACAGACAATAGACAATAGGTGCAGGAGTAGGCCATTCGGCCCTTCGAGCCAGCACCGCCATTCAATGTGATCATGGCTGATCATCCCCAATCAATCCCCCGTTCCTGCCTTCTCCCCATATCCCCTGACTCTGCTATTTTTAAGAGCCCTATCTAGATCTCTCTTGAAAGCATCCAGAGAACCTGCCACCACCGCCCACTGAGGCAGAGAATTCCACAGACACACCACTCTCTGTGAGAAAAAGTGTTTCCTCGTCTCCGTTCTAAATGGCTTACTCCTTATTCTTATACTGTGGCCCCTGGTTCTGGACTCCCCCAACATTGGGAACATGTTTCCTGCCTCTAGCGTGTCCAAGCCCTCAACAAACTTATATGTTCATGTTGGATCCCCTCACATCCTTCTAAACTCCAGAGTGTACAAGCCCAGCTGCTCCAACCAAGGGTTTCGGCCCGAAACGTTGCCTATTTCCTTGGCTCCATAGATGCTGCTGCACCCGCTGAGTTTCTCCAGCATTTTTGTCTACCTTCGATTTTCCAGCATCTGCAGTTCCTTCTTAAACAATCAGAGTCCTATTTCTTTTTTGCTGCACTGTTTCAAAAGTTGATCAGTGGACTAGCACTAAACTTGTTTATAATATAATCCTTCTGTTGGGAACAAAGTCATGGCTGGCCTTTGGATTTTTACGATACGATTGCTCTGTATCAGAATCAGAATTTTCATGGTGATTATTTACCACAAACAGGACTGAAGCAGTGCCGCACTCATGCTTAAGGGTGTTTCCATTAAGCAGCTTCTAATGCTTTAAGTCAGATTTAATAGGGCATCAAACATTTTTAATGGAGCATTTAGCTACTTTTAGATTATAAAAGAAGTTTGAGGCATTAACTGAGCTTTGCCATGAGTTACAATGGTTTGCTTCTTGTGTGTTTTATCCACAGTTGATTTAGCCTACTTTGCAATGCATCATTTTGAAACTTAAAAAAAACTACTGATGCTGGAAATCTGAAATAAAAACTAACAAATGATCAGCAGATCAGGCCCCATCTGTGGAAAGAAAAACCGAGTTAATGTTTCATGTTGGAGATTCTTCGTCAGCACTGCACAGAGCAGAAGATATTTGTTAAACTGTAGGAATGGTGCGGGGGGGGGGGGGGGGGGGGGGGGGGGGGGGGGGGGGGGGGGGGGGGGGGGGAGGGGGGGGGGGGGGTGGGGGGGGGGGGGGGGGGGGGGGGGGGGGGGGGGGGGGGGGGGGGGGGGGGGGGGGGGGGGGGGGGGGGGGGGGGGGGGGGGGGGGGGGGTGGGGGGGGGGGGGGGGGGGGGGGGGGGGGGGGGGGTTGGGGGGGGGGGGGGGGGGGGGGGGGGGGGGGGGGGGGGGGGGGGGCGGGGGGGGGGGGGGGGGGGGGGGGGGGGGGGGGGGGGGGGGCGGGGGGTGGGGGGGGGGGGTGGGGGGGGGGGGGGGGGGGGGTGGGGGGGGGGGGGGGGGGGGGGGGGGGGGGGGGGGAAAGTCTAACGAGGCTAATGGGATAATCTGCAAACAGGTTATCTGGTCAATGAGATCCTATACCCGACCTCTCTCTCCGCTATATTGACGACTGCATCGGTGCTACCTCCCCCCCCCCCCCCCCCCCCCATCTTGTCCCCCTACCCGGGAATGGGGGGGGCCGGCCCAGGTGCTCGCTGTGTCCAGCCGGGGTCAGGGGAGGTGAGGGTCAGTGACCAAGGGATCGGGCATCGGAGCCGAGCTGAGCCCGAGATTCATCCCCCGCGGCTCCGGAACGGCACCGACGCCCCCACTCACTCGGTTTCCGCATCACCTTAAGTTCCCCTCATGGTTTTTACTCAACCTCTTTTTTTTTTTTAATAACACAATTTATTGACAAAACAAACTACAACTACAGGCAAAACAAAGAGGACACACAAAAGACAATTGCAAAATGACAAAAATACAAACTCACCTCTTTAAAACAATTTTTGCTTCAATTTGAACTTCCAGCACCTACAGATTTTGAGCGTGAGAAATTTGTGATCAGCGGTGAGAGCGTGAGAATTTTTGTGAAATGCGTGACTCTCAAGGATTCAATGCGTTGAGAGTTGGCAGCCCTGTATTAATGCAAACATTTTATGCAGTTCCATTGTTTGGACAAAAATCACTTATTACTGCTTTATAACATAAACCAGTTTACGTTACATTAAGGACAATTTCAGAAATGATGGCAGTCAAACTTAACAATCAACTACCAAATGAATGCAAAAGACACGTTCCCTTTCCTGACTCTACCTCATACCATACTTTATCACACTGTTAACAGAGCCAAATGGGTATTAATCCCAAGAATCAAAATGGGAAAAGTTGAGGGCAATTTTGCTTAAAATGTCATTCTTAGAAAGCCATTAGATCTGCAAGAGTCAGTTATACAACATGTACATGGTGGCCCAATTTGTCCATAATGATCTAAGTATTGGCATTCTGTGTACCCAGGACTTGGCTGCGTTCCCAGGTTGGCTCTCCCGCCCCGACCCGTGGAAAACGAATTGAAAAAAAATACGCAGTGTTTCGGGTTACAGGGGGAATCCGGAATCGCACGTGTGCCATGGCTGCCAAAACCCTGTCCTAGATGTTTGGCCTCATTGTGGTCCCCCACCCACCCCCCCCCCCCCATGTTTTGCAAAAGCCGATTCAACCTGGTGAGTTCTATCTCCGGCTGCCTCATGTTGTCAGCGGCTGCACATCCGACCAAGAGAGTAGAGAGAAGAGAAGAGAAAGAGAAGAGACACAACGTCACTCTCAGCCATAAACCAACGTGCCTCCCCAGACCGACAAAGATCATCTGTTCCATGTGGCGCAAAGAGACAAACTGTGCAGGGGGACAGAAGACAGCGTTAGTAAGTCTGTTCATCAGGTTAGAGCGTGAGAATTGGCTGAAATGCGTGACTCTCACACTCAAAGCATGAGTTTTTTTTTGTTTTTTTTTGTTAGAGCATGTACAATTGTGTGGTAATTGAGTACCTAATTACATTACATTACATATTTCATCTTGTACAAATCTTAGTATTTTGATTAAATAATAAAGGAAATGTGAGAGGAAAAAGAAATAAGAGTGTCGGAATAGAAACATAAATACTATCTCTTATTAGGTGCAGGAGCCAGGGGCCATTTCGGCCCTTCGTAGCCTGCACCGGCCAATTCATTTTGATCATAGGGTGATCATTCGCCAACTCATCACATGCACTTCTCTCGACTTACCCCCTGATCCTTCAGCCAAAAGGGCCAACACACATCCAAACTACTTCTTAATTATGGCTAATTGAACTGGCATCACTATTCCTTCTGTGGCAGAGAATTCCACAGATTCACCCACTCTTGTGTGTAAAACGATTTTCTCTTCGCGGTCCGCTAAATGGACTTCCCCCTTATCCTTAAAATGTGACCCCTTGTCAGGTACTTCCCAAATCGGAAAAGCATTTCTTCCTGCATATGAGGCCTTGTCCATCCCCTTAAAGAATTTGTAAGTCTCTATGAGATCCCCATCAATCTCTATATTCCATGCGAGTACAAGCCGAGGTCTATCAAATGTTTCTTCTTATGGAAGTCTGCATACCAGAATCAGCATGGTGAAACCTTCTCTGTCTCCCTCTATGGCAAGATTGGTCTATCCTCAGATTAGGAGACTAAAAAACTGTACGCATTTTACTCCAGGTGTGGCCTCACCAAGGGGGGACCCTGTACAACTGCAGAAGAAACATCCCTGCTCTTGTACTCAAATCCTTTTGCTATGAATGCCAAAACATTACCCATTTGCTTTATTCACAGGCATGCTGCACCTGCATGCCTACTTTCAATGACTGGTGTACCTTGACACCCAGGTCCTCGCTGCTTCTCCCCTTTCCTAATCGGTCACCATTAACATAATAGTCTACCTTCCTGTTTTTGCCACATAGTGGATAACTCACATTTATTCCACATTATACTGCATCTGCCATGCATTTGCCACTCCACCCAGTTATCCAAAGTCATATGCAGCTCTCTTCATCCTAATCACAGCTAAACATGCCCACGCTTCGTGTAATTCGCAAACTTCGAGATGTTGCTTTAATTCCCTCGTCCAAATCGTTAATGTCTATTTGAACATAGCTGGGGTCCCAGCACTGAGCCTTGCGGCAACCCACTAGTCACTGTCTGCACATCCTGAAAAAAGGGACCCGTTCACTCCTTACTCTTTGCTTCCTGTCTGCCAGAAAGTTCGCTTTTCCACATCAATACTGAACCACCAATGCCGTGTGCTTATAAGTTTGTATTTACCAATCTCTTTGTGGGACCTTGTTGAAAGCCTTCCTGAAATCCAGATATAACACATCACTGCTTCTCCCTTATCCACTCTACTAGTTAAATCCTCAAAAAATCAATAGATCGTCAGACATGATTTACCCTTCATAAATCATGCTGACTTTGTCCAATGATTTACCACTTTCCAAATGAGCTGCTATCCCTTATCTTTAATAATTGACCTAGCAGCTTTCCCCACTACCGATGTTAGACTAAACTGGTCTGTAATTCCCCGTTTTTCTTCTCTCTCTCCCTTTTGAAAAAATGGGGTTACATTAGTTACCCTCCAAGCCTCAGGAACTACTCCAGAATCTAAAGAGTTTTGAAAAAATTTATCATAATGCATCTGCTATTTTGGGGCTACTTCCTTAAGTACCCATGGTGGTGCAGCCTATCTGGCCCTGGTGATTTATCTGGCTTTATATCAATTACCTAAACCACCACTT